>OU785223.1:20141651-20741651 GCA_917051295.2 Erebia ligea
GGTAGGTATTTAGCCGATAAAATACATGAGCTCAAATATAAGATTAGAATTATTTAGTATTTATATTTATATGTACGTATGTATGTATCGATATGTATGTGTATTATATATTTTAGTGTTTAGATGTTCCACTATCCCGCGCTCTTGTTTGATAATCTCCTCTCCCCAAAGGTTGTCTGGAAGAGATTGCTTTAGCAATAAGACCGCCTTTGCACCCTTATGTTTTATCTTTTAACCGTTTGTTTATTGTTTTTGTTTTAAGTGTGTGCAATAAAGAGTTTATCCATCTATAACTATCTATGAGCTTGACTCTTAAGCTACTGCAATCTCTCCGGGTGGTAAGTGACAGTACAGTGTAACCCGTTGTTGTCCTAGGACTAGGTGAACGACATTAGCGACGCGACGCAACGCGACGACGATACGACGCCATAGAAAATGACAAATTTTTCTACGCGACAACGTAGGCCACGTGAAGGAGCTACTGTTTGATACTGTCGCGTTGCGTCGTATCGCGTCGCGGTGTCGCGTTTGTCGCTCACGTAGGACAACGGGTTACATAGACAACTAAATATCTGGTTTAGTCTAATTGGTTATTGTTCTAATTTGCTTGGTTCTAATTTAGATTTAATTTAGATTTTTTTGGTATTAGGATTTAAAAAGTTTTTAAATAAGTTATAATAAAATTGGTTATCAATTAAAAGTTCTAAAATTCTCATGCCAGGAATTGAACTTGTGACCTTTTTGACCTAGTGACTTACCTATTAAGTAAAATAATTAGCTTTGAAGGAATTTTTTAAAACTTAATTTTTTGCCACAAAAAGTTTAAAACGGTCTCACCCATGATAGAGATACGGCAAAAACTATATAATTGCTTCCGAAAATTCGAACGATTGTTTCGTTACAACAGCTATTTTTAGTAATTCAGTCCGAATTTAAGCGTATTTGATACCCGAAAAAACAGTCAGCATGAAGTTAATAGACCGTTTTCCATTCAATAAACTATTCAACAGTTCCGTGTTATAAAGTTAAGCCCATCGAACATTCAGCCGTTTCAATCAACCGAATGGGTTTTATGGACAGTGTGCTGAATCGCGTTTCAGCAATGGCGCGGTGTCGTAGCTTGGACACGCATAACAGGCCCTGTATCCACCAGAGCAGAGACGGAGATATTATTACGTCACTAGCTGATGCAAGCGACTTCGTCCTATTATCTAACCCATGTCCTTCCCCGGGATGCAACCTAACTATGTATAAAATTTTATCAAAATTTGTTGAAAAGATGGACCGTTATAAAGCCGTATAGTGTTACGGGTTTTAAAGCTAAGCGTATTGTGTTGTTTCAACCAAACAATTTGACAATTCTAATTCTCCACAAATGACTTAATAGGAAAACAAGTCGCTTTTCCTAAAAACACGTAAGCGACGGTCTTCGCATGGCACATAGGATGTTTTTACTAGAAAGTAGCTATAAAGCCGTATAGTGTAACGTGTTTTAAAGCTAAGCCTATCGAATATTCGGGTGTTTCAATCAAACAAATGGGCGGTGTGGAGCTTGCTCTGAATTGCAGCGCTTCAGCGCTGCTCGGTACAAATGCTCTGTGGACAGAGCTGTGTCTGACAAATGAATGGGGTACACCACGAGCTACAGTCAGTACGAAATATAGAGCCTACAAAGTTATTACAGAAATTAAAACGGTCAGACAGGCTAAGCAATCCATTTATCCTTAGCTATCTCGATAGGTAAACAAGAGTCGTTTGATACCAGAAAGGCGTAAACGATGGTCTACGCATGGTACATAGGATGTTTTAACTAGAAAGTAGCTATAAAGCCGTATAGTGTAACGTGTTTTAAAGCTAAGCCTATCGAGTATTCGGGTGTTTCAATCAAACAAATGGGCGGTGTGGAGAGTGCGCTAAATGGGGTATTTGACTACTATTCAAATAAATTATTTTCTAGTGATTATTAAATAGAGGATCTTCCAAAAGTCGTAATATCTACGTCCCCTGATAGTTTAATGTTGAATAACCATTTCAAACAATCGACTAAAGTAAAAAAGTGCGTCGAACTTTAATGACGTCACATTTCAGAATTTCATATAAATCCCATACTTAGGACGCGTTTTGACGTTTGAAAAAAGTTGCTGATTTGACTATTTGTCAAATACCCAATTGAAGCGCTTCAGCGCCGCTCGGTACAAATGCTCTGTGGACAGGGCTGCCTCTGACAAATGAATGGGGTACACCACGAGCTACGGTCGGCACGAAATACGGAGACTGCTGTAGCTGTGTAGAAATTAAAATAGCTGGATCATTTTGGTGACCTACGTTGTAGATAAACTTGCTGGGATGCTCCTCCGAATTTACTGAAGCGGCAATTGGGTATTTATTAAATAAAGGATCTCCCAAAAGTCGTTATATCCACGTCCCCTGCTAGTTTTATTTTGAACTAGCTGATGCCATTATCTATCATTATTTGTTTTATCAATCTCTGTGCCAAATTTTGTCCAGATCCGTTCAGCCGTTCGGGCGTGATCGAGTAACAAACATCCATACATCCACACATCCATACATCCACACATCCATACATCCATACATCCATACATCCATACATCCAAACTTTCGCATTCATAATATTTATTTGATAACCATTTTAAACTATCGATTAAAGTAAATAAAGTGTGTCAAATACCCAATTGAATGGACAATTTAGGATTGCGAATAATAGGTACAAGCTGTTTCAGCGCTACTTTAAGCTCATACTCAAACTTAAACTCAAACTCAAATATTTCTTATATAAACAAATGCTTTCAGCTTTGGAATCGTCTCACTCTACCACTGGTTCGGAGTTTATGTCAAAGAACGGTTCTGCAGTTAGGCCGTGAAAAGGTAACAAATTAAGACCCACTCACGCCTTTCACATTAATTGAAAAAAAAACCTCGTATCTGTACTATATTCTGTATTCTGTACCTATTCTGATAGGATAGTACCGAGGCGCACGTTTGTGCTCTAGGTCAAGTTCCGATTTACCGCACACAGAACATTTATGATTTATAGGACGACACAAAATTCAAGTTTTATATATAGCAGTAAAAGCATATATAGCAGTAAAAGCATATATAGTTTATATATAGCAGTAAAAGCAAGCATTTGAGTATAGGTACTTACAGAGCGTTCATCAGCACTTTGATAATTATGCCGCTGACTATGCGTTTATTAGATCATTTTATTATCTTCGGTAACGAAGTAGGCATTGTTATAATACAAAAATATCCCACTCATGTTTGTAATACACCCAAGGAATTTTATATATATAATATGATTAATAATGGGAAAAATTAAGTAAAAATTTGTATTACATAAATCATTTCGTCTCTAGGGACCCGAGTCAGATAAATTCATAATTTAACAAAACCAAGATTAATTTCTATTAAGTTATTGATCGTCACATTAGTATTAAGATTATTTTTTGATTCTAGATATGCTTGAATATTTGAAGTCTTAAAATTTCTTATTTCAACGTGTCACAGAGTAGCGAATTCCAGTAGGTATAACAATTTCAGTGCGACCGCCTCACAAATCGTATAGGAATAATGACATGACGCCTACAAGCCACAAGACCGAGGAGCGTCTGTATCTACAACATGCCTGGGGTATTCCCGTATCGCGCTAATCGCCCACAATGACGCGGCTACATATCGGAGATGCTACAATGGATTACTACTCAGTCTACAATTGTAAAGTTAATTGTAATGTCTTTCACATACTCACATAATTTTATTAAACGTGGTTAAGCGGATTTAAAGCTGTAAAAACAATAGAAATACAGCCACACTTTCGTATTTGGAGTGGGAAAAGAGAACATAAAGTGTTATAAATTCATATCCGATCACAGAGTAGCGAATTCCAGTATAACAACTTCAGTGCGACTAACTCATAAGTCGTATAGGCATAAATGACTTGACGCATACAAGCCACAAGATTGTGTAGCGTCTGTATCTACAACATGACTGGGGTATTCCCGTATCGCGCTAATCGGCCACAATGACGCGGCTACATATCGGAGATGCTACAATGGATTACTGCTCAGTCAGCGCCGAGGATTTTTTGTTCGAGGTCAAAAGGAGGTCCGTTTAATGAGTTTTACGCACTCAATATTGTATGTACCTATATCTCGTGCTGGGAACTTTTGTTATAATTTTGCTTATTTGGGAAACAATGATATTAAGAACAAAAGCTTGTCGCATTCCAATGTTTTTTTTAGTATGATAAATAATTGCTGTGGTAATACAAATCATCAGCTCATTTTAGGGCGCCGGAATCCAGGTTACTCATTGTCCTAGGTGAGCGATACAAGCGACGGCACTCGACGCGACGTCATGGGATGCCATAGAAATTGACAGACAGTGTACGAAATTTATAGTGTACTAGCTGATTCCCGCGACTTCGTCCGCGTGGATTGAGGTTTTTCGGTTCCTATCTCTCAAGTTAGATCGAACTGCACATGGTGTGCGAATTTTATTATAATCGGTTAAGTGGTTTAGAAGTCCATTGAGGACAAACATTGTGACACGAGATTTATATATATTAAGATGGTATTTTTAGGTAACCATGCGCTCGCATACGGTCTTTGTAGTCTGCTGCTTGACGATATCTGTGAGTGTCTATCGGCCATCTGCCGAGATATGAATACTATTGCTTTTGCTGTGTCTGCCACGTTGGCACACGGGATGTGCTGGTAGGTGTCAACAGAGTTTAACAGGTATAAAGGGCCACATTACGTGCTGGACACGCTATGTGCTGGTAGATGTGAACGGAAATTAAGAGGTGTAAAGAGCAGCACCCACCTCCGGACGCGGCTAGCAGGCCGTGCGTGCGCAGCAACGCCAGCAGCAGCAGCAGCAGCGGGCGGCGCCGCATGCCGCGCGACACCGCGCCCGCGCACCGCCCCCGCGCGCCCCCGGGCTCGCCTTCACCTGGGGACAAATATACACACGTTTTACTAAACAAATATAATTTATAACATAACATAAACTTTTCGTACCATACGTATTTAATTGACCGAGCGAAGCGAAGGTCTCTGAGTCTGCTTGAGTGAATTTGCACTCGTCCGTCCGTCCGTCCGTCCGTCCGTCCGTCTGTCAGAGCTTTATAACTTCTGAATTACTGAACATAATTACTTCAAATTTAAATATAATATGTAAACTGATGGCCTCCCGCCGAATATGGCTTAAAAAGTTATAAAAATCTTTATTTCAGGGGGGCTCTCATAGAAGCAAATGCGAAGTAAAATATTTTTTATAGCGTTACATAGGGTTGCGGTATATCATTTTAAAGATAACTAGGAATAGAGTCCAAAAATATATTTTTTTAAATTTTTCCCCTAAAATTGACGAAATTGGGGGCTTTTCGTGGCGAATGGTGGCGTGGCTTAAGTGGCGATTTTCTAACGTCCAAAATTGACCTCAGAAATCTCAATTTTCTGAAAGGCTAAGCCTAAAACTTATCAATTATTTGAATTATATTATCCTGTGTCATGAACAACAAATACTAAAATTAGATAAATATTATAAGGAAACGAAATTATTTAATTTTTAATGTGCTTCAGTATTATTAACAGAACTTCACAATTACGAGTATGTGAATAGATGGTGCTCTGTACAAGTTTATGGATACCGCGAGGTCTCAGTTCAGGGCGAACCACTAGTAGTTATGGATTTAAAAGCTTCCGATCAGCCCGTGATCTTACTAGGGGTCATGCTTGAAAATCAGTGCTGCAGACATCGGACTGCAGCATCAAGCTGAGGCAGCGCCTCGTTCAGCCGAAATAGTTTTTCAGCTAAGTAGATTTAAGGAGTGGGTGCTTCGATCGTTTGGAACCAAGGTTGGCTTAAATCTAGTTTGGCTCCTTGGTTCCCTGGCAGCTGTAGCACTCCATTTTTTTTCTTTAATTTTGTGTGGTTATATATTTTGGCTGAATAAAAGATATATTTTATTTTTAAAGGCAAAATACAGCCTCCACTCATTACTTCCACGAGTGACCTTAAGAGGGAAGGGACAAGAAACAGGCAAGAAAGTGAAAGAGGAAAATAAGTGAATAACTAAGCAGATGCCTAGCCGAATGGCGAATCCTGATCAGTCTGACACAAGAACTAATTATACTAAGTTGTGCTCATAATTTTTTTTGTGTATATTGAAAATCCTGTTGGATGCCGTATCGCTGGTTTGATGAAGTATACAAAGACCTGCGAGCCCTTGGAAGACCCGATTGGGGTTGGTCTCTAAGATAGCGAGGCAGTTGTAGATAATAATTTATTATGGTGTCAGCAAGTTTAGTATGCAATCAAGGTTATGATTTCAGAAAACTATGCTTTATGGCATAAATCTGAGCTAAGAAACTCAGCACTGTATCGGGTGCCAAATTTCAGAGGATTTTCGTGGCCGCATGCATACTTTCTACATAATAATGTCCTCCCGATCGAATTTCGACCACGGCGGCCAATCTACACAGAGATTAGCCATCTGCGCGGGAGATATTATAGTGCACAAGTGTGTGCGCATACCCAGGTGCACTCTCTGTTCCTTTACTCTCATAGCCCGATGGGGCGGAACATCCGACACGACCGGAGAGAGATCAGGCGCAGGACCGACGGCTTAACGTGCTCTCCGAGGCACGTGGGTGAAACACCGCCAACTTCCTAACTGCGGGCTAGTACTGAGAATTTCTTGTCAGAAAAACCCGATACTTGTTATGGCCCGACCCGGGACTCGAACCCGGGACCTCGTCGGCCGCAGTCGAACATGCTAACCAACGAGGCAGTCACTCTACTGACAGTCAGACTACATACATCGATGCTCGCAGTACCTAAAACAAATCTCATTCGTCACATATTCATAGAAAAGTTCGTATTACTTTAATAAGTAGAAAGGTATATGAGGGATTAGAACTAACGACCACGGCTGTAAAATGCAGATAGGGTCTATTGTACCTTAGCTTCATTTTAAATGGGTTGAGCGTTTTTCTTTACTGCAAGAATGAATCGGACTGCATTCACGCGAAAATGCTTCTAGTATAAAACTGCATTGAAAACAAATTTCTGAATAACAAAATGGAGTTTATTTTTAACCGCTGGAAATAAATATTTAAATGGGAACAACCGGGCTTTAAATTTCGCAATAAAATACCTTAACTATGTATTTTCTTAGTAGAAGGTTGTTTTTTCTAGCTCGTCCTTAAAATATTCGCGTTCACGTTGGAATTTGCAAGTTCATTTGAATCGTTAACTTTTCGTTGGTAATACTACTTACTTTTTTTGTTTCAAATAGGTGCGCTATAAGTACAGGCTCTATTATTATGTCAGATCTTTATTTGAATTCTAGATGATTCGCGCGACTTTGTCCACGTGTTTTTTTTTGTTTTTTTTCCACTACAAGTTAGCCCTTGACTGCGATCTCACCTGATGGTAAGTGATGATGCAATCTAAGATGGTAGCGGGCTAACCTGTTAGGTGTATGGCAGTTATATTAAACCCATACCCCTAGTCGGTTTCTTACACGGAATCGTACCGGAACTCTAAATCGCTTGGCGGTAGGTACGTCTTTGCCGATAGGGTTGTAACCAGCCACGGCCGAAGCCTCCCACCAGACAAGATTTAGACAGAATTAGAGAAGATTCCGGGATAAAAAGTAGTCCATATAATATCCGTCCCGGAATGCAAACTATCTCTGTACCTTTGATCGGAATGGATTAAACGGTCGGGTCGTGGAAAGGTTACAGACAGACGGACACTTACGGATTAATGATATTAGTAATTTTATGCTATCAAATCTGCACTAATAATTATAAATACGATATTGTGTCTGACTGTCTGTTTACCTGTCTGCTACGTCTTTTCAACCGATTTTGATGAAATTTGGTAGGTATTGTGGTAGGTTGCAGGAAAGGAAATATACTACTTTTTATCCCAGAAGATTAAGGAGTTCCCGCGTGGGAAAAACCTCATCAACGCGGAAGAATTCGCGGGCATCGTCTAGTGATATAATAATCGGTCATCAAGTCATATGACCAACGAACATAATACGAAAGTGTGTCCGTCCGTCTATATGTATGTCGGTCTGTCTGTCTGCTACGCTTTAAACTGAAATTTGATATAGAGGTAGGTCCTTTGTCCTTCCCGGGGAAGGACAAAGGCTAAAAACTTTATCCACGCGGACGAAGTCGCGGGCATCATCGAACTATATACTTACTAGCTGATGCCCGCGACTTCGTCCGCGTGGATTGAGGTTTTTCGGTTCCCGCGGGAACTCCTTAATTTTCCGGGATAAAAAGTAGCCTATGTGCTATTCCAGACTATAATCTATCTCTGTGCCAAATTTCATCCAGATCCGTTCATCCGTTGGAGCGTGATTGAGTAACAAACATACATCCATACATCCAAACTTTCGCATTTATAATATTTATATGGATACTAAAACTAAGAACTCTGTGATAATGTTGTAATAGTTGGTAAGCATTTTACTCTCCTAGAAATATAGTCGTTAAAAATACTCGGGTATTATAATGCAAATAAATTAAGAAAAACCACGCGGTTCATTAAACATTTCATCGATTACTCAACATTTCAATATGGCGGCTTGTATAGAAGTGTCACCAGCACGGCTTAAGGTCGTTTATTCATTCAAGGACAAAAGCACTTCAGCCTGTCCTAAATGATGTAATTAGATTTGAACACCTTAAACAACTTGAATAGTTCTGGACTGTATAATAGCTTTTAATTAAACCTGTAGGCTCTAACGGCTTCAAAAAGTTTACCTACAGCGCGGCGCTGAGAATGATAATTTTAGAGGATTCCTTGAAAAGAAAGAAATCTTTATAGATAGACGTATTCTTTACTAGCTGATGCCCGCGACTTCGTCCGTGTGGTTTAAGTAATATAGCGAGCAAACGAGCAGGCGGGTCACCTATTGGTAAGTGATTACCGCAGTAACACTGGTTTTACGGGATAGAAAGTACTTAGCCTATGTCACTCTCCAGATCTTCAACTATATCCATGCATCACATCATGTCGATCCATTGCATTGCATTGCAACAAACAAACTCGCTGTCGCATTTATAATTTAAGTATGAAGTATGATTTGATGGTACTAAATATTTAAAAAATGTAACATTTTAAAATCTGACACATTCAGCTACAACGGTTAAATAAAGAATAAGCAAAAAAAAAATCCATTATGTATATTATTATCAGATGGACGTCCGAATTTCCTCTCCTTACAAACAGCGCTCGATACTATCTGCGAAACGCTGAAAAGTGCTCCTAATCTCGCTGAGACATCTCTCCGTCGGCGGAAGGAACCGTCCACGGCGAAGTACATGTTGATACTGTTGTGATAAATGAACAACAACGCCTACAAAGAAAAAAAAGAAAAATGTTTAGAGAATTTTTTTCTTTGACTCTCTCGAACCGCTCGAAAAATCTGTAATTGCAATCTGCAATACAATGAGCAATTGACTGAGAATGTATCTAGATTAAACGACTGTACCTATCTATAAACAAATCCATATTAATATTCAAAATGCGAAAGTATATCTTTCTGTCTGTCTGTCTGCTACGCTTTAACGGCCATCTTTTCAACAGATTTTGATGAAATTTGGTATAGATATAGGTTGCATCCCCGGGAAGGACATAGGCTTTTTTAGTAATAAGAAATAACCTAATCAATGCGGACGAAGTCGCGGGCATCATCTAGTAAAAAACAATTTAGAAAGTAGCACGTTTGTTTCAATACAAATCTTCTTTGCAAGAGATTTTTCAAGATTGAAGATTTTTGCAATGTAGTTCACAATATACTACGAACAATTCTCAAGTTCATAAAGTGCGATTGACCGATGAAGAGTGTCGACCATGCTTTTGTCTGTGACACTTTACCAAGGTGCCATATTGGAACTCTAAATTGTAAGATTATTGAACCAGCTGAACTATATTGAAATAATATTCGAAATACCAGAGCTTCGGGACTAGTTTCAAATAGATTTACGTAAATTTCTCTTATCAAATTGTGTTAGATACGAATTGAGTTGTGAACATAGGACTGATTCATTCTTTAGTTTTTCTTATCAGCTATTGCTTTTTAAGGTGACTCTTCTGAACTCTAGTTGCTACAAAAATATTTTTAACAAGTACTTCATTGTATAAACCGCGCGCGATGAGAATAGGATGGAACCTTGTCAAAGTAAATCGAAAATGACAGTTCTCAAGTAGTGTTAGCAAAAAAGTTCGGAATATTAATTTTAAATTAGTTATTTCTACGATCAATCATAGGGATATGAAAATACACAAAAATGTTTCGTTGTTGTAATCCTTTTAATAATAATGTTTAGGTTTGACGACCTCGGTGGCGCAGTGTGTAGCGTTGGTGTCTTAACGTGCGGAGGTCCCGGGTTCGATCCCTGGCAGGATCAATTTGGGAATTCATAATTTCTGAATTTTCCCTGGTCTGGCCTGGTGGGAGGCTTCGGCCGTGGCTAGTTACCACCCTACCGGCAAAGACGTGCCGCCAAGCGATTTAGCGTTCCGGTACGATGCCGTGTAGAAACAGAATCGGGGTATGGGTTTAATATAACTGCCATGCCCCTAACAGGTTAACCCGCTGCCATCTTAGACTGCATCATCACTTACCATCAGGTGAGATCGCAGTCAAGGGCTAACTTGTAGTGGAAAAAAAAGGTATATTATTTTACTCATTTTCGATTTACTTTGACAAGGTTCCATCCCATTCTCATCGTGCGCGGATTATATCATTATATTGTTAGTTTTTACCAGTGGCTTTTTTACAGGAGGCAGAGTGTCTTAACCAGCTATCACCGCTTCGCTTTGAATCAAGTACAGCCTTCAAAATAAAATCCCTCAAGTTAGAACCAAGATACATATAAACAGGTATCCAATCGTCGGAATGCGACAAACGTAGGAAAGCTGTAAATGTAAAGCCGAATCGTATTGGAGCTATGGATCGTAAAGCGACGGTCTATCCAGCTTTGTGAGGGTCTGTACGCTTAGTCCCAGTTCTTACACTGCACTTTCGATTGAACGTATTCGAGCGTGAGAACACATTGGCGTCAAAATATAATGAAACTTAACAGGATTGTTTTAGTATTCGCAGCGAGCACTCCAAATGGAAATTCAAATTGGTTGTATTGAATTAGTGAATTTAAATCAAGGAAGTTTGGGTCCATTTTACTTTGACGCAATCGTGATCGAACACTCGAATACGATTAATCGAATTGGTAATGTTAAAACTGATACTAAACGTACTGAAGTTGGCTCATATGTGATCCCAACTGAATCGTTGGTAGATATAGATGTAACTTCTTTCTTGATTTCTTCGATTCTTTCGATTTTCCTTTTGTTATCTTTGACCGGTTTACGATGGGCTGAGATCTCACGTGGAAATCGACGATGCAGTGATGAGCTAATAAACTTAATGGTTTTGGCTTCATGGAATTGTAAGGCCGCCTTGGCTTGAAAGTGGCATCACTTTCAAGTAAATCTTGTTCCAAAATACTTGTGTTTTGATCATTATTGTATCAACAACAACGTATTTTGGGTTCTTTCTATCTTTGTATATCTGTCTGTCTGTCTGATACGCTCTAACGGACTATCTTTTCAACCTATTTTGATGGTATAGAGGAAGGTTACACCTCGGGGAAGGAAACTTTTACTGTTTATCCCGGAACATTAAGGAATTCCCCCTGGAATCAAAAAACGTACTTCACGCGAACGAAGTCGCGGGCATCGGGACACCAGGGCACCTGGATGCAATCGGTAGCGAAAACTGTCAAAATCGGCTGAAAAAATGGGCCTTGAAAGCGTAGCAGACAGACAAACACTTTGGCATTTAAAATAGGTATTTATATGAATATTAGTATGGATTTCAATTCTTTTTAGTTCTCAATCTATTACTGCTATAAAATGTATGTATGTAATAAGCAAACCACATACTTCCAGCATGTTATTTAGTCAAACTTATTCCAGCCGGGAGTTGAGTTACTCGCAGTTTCTCTAATGTAATTGCAATGCGACACTGTATGTACAGACTTTAATTCACCCATGTAGTACTGAGCGAAATAAACTTTAATTACTCAGAAAAGTTGCCTGCCACGAGGATCAAACCCAAGCCATCATAATTGAGGCTAACTTTTTTTTTCACCACGAATTAGCCCTTGAGTGTGATCTCACCTGTACCCTTACTCTGAGATTGATCGAATTTAAAATACGGTCTCACTAAGTGAGGTAAATCACAATTGCGTCAAACTACAATGGACCCAAAAACTCTTGATTTAAAGCCACAAATTCAGTGCAACCGATTCAAATTTCGAAACGTATCGTTTGGAGCGCTAGCTGTGAATGCATACACGAAATTGAGCTCTAAATTAATAATATTAAGATTCATTTTAGTTTGATGCATATGTAATTCACCTCACTTAGTGAGACCGTATTTTAAATTCGATCAATCTCAGAGTAAGGGTACTGGTGGTAAGTGATGATGCAGTCTAAGATGGAAGTGGGCGTCGATCTTCACTACTCGGTGGTTTAAAGTAAGTAAGACGTAGAAACATCCAAAAGGATCATCATAAAATCGAGTTATTAGTCAAAAGTTAGCTTATTATACCTACCGTCGAACACTTCAGCTCTTCAGAAACGATAAAAAGTCGGGATAATCACGATTATTACCAAAGTTCATCTTTGTTCCCGCGCAATCCAAACTCGGGATGGGTCGATCTAAGGTGTCTTCATAAAAGGTTCAAAGTTCAAATATTTGAGTTGAGTTTAGTTATTTTATTGAACATGCTACTTTGAAATATGTTACAGTCAGAATTCTTATGCGATCAGAACTATTATAAACAGAAAAAGCAATCGAAAGTTTACTGCTACAGAGATTCGTCAAAAGAAGTTTTCACTAAAAAAATATTATTGGTGTACTTTGGACTAAAAAAATATCAGTGAAAACTCAAAATTATCACACTTATATTATAAAGGCGATAGTTTATATGTGTGTGAGTATGTTATTTACTCTTTCACGCAAAAACTACTAGACGGATTTGGCTGAAATTTGGTTCCCGCGGGAACCAAGACACCTCAATCCACGCGGACGAAGTCACGGGCGTCGTCTAGTCAAATATAATCAAATATAAATATTATAAATGTGAAAGTTTGGATGGATGTATGGATCTATGGATGTTTGTTACTCAATCACGCTCCAACGGCTGAACGGATCTGGATGAAATTTGGCACAGAGATAGATTATAGTCTGGAATAGCACATAATATGCTACTTTTTATCCCAGAAAATTAAAGAGTTCCCGCGGGAACCGAAAAACCGCAATCCAGTCGCGCAGTCCAGCAACCGCGCAACCGCAGTCCAGACGAAGTCGCGGGCATCAGCTAGTAATTGCATAAATGTTAAACAATAACATATTGTGTTAGTATGACTATGTTATGTATGTATGTATGTATGCTATACAAAAACACTCTGGGGTAGTGCAGAGAACTCTCGCAGTACGCGAACTATACGCACAGGCGTAGAGACGGAGACTTCGGAAAAAACGTCTTGTCCTATCATGCTAGTATGCGCAGATGCAAAATTATATAAGTGTATTTTTGCACATAATTATGTTATTAAATCAAACACATCCTAATATTTGAGTTCCAAACTTGCATACAATTACAACCCTAGTTTCACCGAAGAGGCTTTAAAGCTATGTTAAAGTAAGGCACCATATTATAACATGGAAGCACTTAGGGAGTTTAGATCAAACTTTGTGATTGAACAGATGAAATCGTTAAGCCCTGAGGGCTCTTACGTCCCACTCCCAAGGCAGTTGGGTGTAAAAACTTATTACTTTCTGATAATGTGCTTAAAGCCTTTTTGCTCAGTGGCGTTTCATTTTTATGAAAAATAAGCCTTGATTTTTTAAAAGCTCAGCCTCTTCCAGTTAGTTGGCCATCAAAACATATTATAATTAAGTAAACAATTACTTAAGAAATTTAAACTACGAATCATACTAATATTATAAATGCGAAAGTGTGTTTGTTTCTTGGTTTGTCCTTCAATCACGCCGCCACGGAGCTTCGGATCGACGTGATTTTTGGCATGGGTGTTATGGACCTGAAGAGTGACATAAGCTACTTTTTATCCCGGAAAATTAAGGAGTTCCAGTGGGAATCAATAAAACTCAAACCACGCGGACGAAGTCGCGGGGATTATCTTGTAAAATAATAAAATTTAAATAGGAATTGACTTCCAATCTTTGCTATTGCAAATGAATAAAGAAGAAAAAAATATATATCAAAGGCACTTGAAATCCGTACAGTTACTGCCATCCAATTGCTTTGATCAATCTAAATGCAAGTAGCACTTCACCTGCGGTGGATGCGGTCACAGAGCAGACAATTTCAGTGGATTCGACCGACACTCAATCCGCTAATGCTCTCTCTGTTAGTACTCTGTTGCCTAGTTGGAACCACTAATTTACATCTAAATTCTTGGACCTAGAATAACGATAAAGTGAATTATTGCAAATTCCGTCCACCACTCATGAAATAACTACGAGCAAAATATTTACTACAGTGTTATTACGGGAACGCAAACGCATTATGTCATTTAATCCATAGACTTCTTGATTTATTATGTTTTCTATCATGTTAAATCCAACAATAATTAACAATGAAGAAAAACTTATCATTTACACATTTGAATACAATAATTAATTGTTTCGTCGCAAACGCCCTGTCACTTTAGGATACTAGTTTGGGATATATACATTAATTGCTTTTGAAATATAACAGGGGTTATCGATACTGTACTTAACTTTGTTAAGACAAATTCCATATCCATCCACTAACAGTAAAACAGCACATCCATAATCACAAAAAAATATGCGATCTGCACGATAGGCAAACTAGAGGCCGTAATAGGCTCGTGACTTCATCGCTCCACCTCGAAAAAGTCAGAAAGTCATTCGTGGGAATGGGCATTCTTTTCTATAATAAAATTCCACAACCTATTTTAAACTTGCCTATACACAAGTTTAAGAAAAGTATGCTCCTGAAAAAAGCTTATTATGCTGTTGAAGATTATGTAAATGATAGAGGAGCTTGGATTGATCGCTCCAGCAATGCTAAGGAGAGCGGTTACTTATATACACATTGATATAAGTAATAATAATAAATTGTAAATGAATTATCTAAAAAGAGCAACCACCGAGTTTCTTGCTGGTTCTTCTCGGTATGAATGGCATTCCGAACCAGTGGTACATTCACTTGACGATTCAAAAGTACTTGTAAAAGTTTATTTGAATAAAAAACATTTGAATTTGAATTTGAATTTGAATTTGAATTTCTAAAGTTAGTGTTTTATTTGCCCCATTGTGTGCCTAAACATACACCAATATGAAAAAGTATGTATGGCTGTTAATATTTTTGGAACGCAAAAACAGAACCAACAATATGAAATTCGGCATAGAGAGAGGCTCTCTCTAAGCTCTCTCCATATAACTTTTTTTTTTTTAAAGTTATCTCTGGAAATCAAGTGGTTTTAAAGAAACCTAAATCAACGTCTAAATGTGACGTGACGTGACGAAATCAAGGGAAAAGCTAGTATGTATTTTATTTAAAAGCATACTTTACCTACGCTCAAGTCCCGGATATGAAACTAGAAAATTCCGGAAATAGCTTTTTCGCAGACCCTCTACACTCTCGTAGAGCCTCAACGGCTATACGTCCGCAGTAAGCTTTGTGAGCTCGTAGCCTGGTGCCGTTAGTACGGCCCCAGGGTGCCGTTCATTTTTTTTATCTAATTTATTTGGGGGCTTTTCTTCACAAAACAAAGCACGTCAGTACCCTTACTCTGAGATTGATCGAATTTAAAATACGGTCTCACTAAGTGAGGTGAATTACATATGCATCAAACTAAAATGAATCTTAATATTATTAATTTAGAGCTCAATTTCGTGTATGCATTCACAGCTAGCGCTCCAAACGATACGTTTCGAAATTTGAATCGGTTGCACTGAATTTGTGGCTTTAAATCAAGAGTTCTTGAGTCCATTTTAGTTTGACTCAAATGTGATTCACCTCACTTAGTGAGACCGTATTTTAAATTCGATCAATCTCAGAGTAAGGGTACTGGTGCCGTTAGTACGGCCCCAGGGTGCCGTTCATTTTTTTATCTGATTTATTTGGGGGCTTTTCTTCACAAAACTAAGAACGTCAGTTCATTATTTTAGAATGTCAGTGTTAAGTCACGTACATTGACGTCCCTTTACTAAGGATTTATTTATGGGCCTTTAAGCGATGCTAGTATGCCCCCTGTACGAGAAAGCTGGAGAAAGCTCTGTAAGAGAATGTAAATCCGATATACTCGTAAATAGTTGATAGTCCACGGCTCAGAGGTTTTTGTATTGAATTATGTAAATCTAGCAACTCCTGATAGTTTGCACCTTGCTAGCTTTACATACACGAGTGGACTAACATTTTATTATTTCTGCGGGTACTCTTTAATATAATCTCGCAGTAAATTCAGGTTATAAGCTATTTAAATTTTCAGCCAAATCAGTACAGTCATTGTTGCGCGAATGAGTAACTAACATCGAAACATAATATACAAACATTAGATGATGCCCGCGACTCCGTCCACCTAGATGATTTTTTTTATCTCCGCGGGAACTCCTTAATTAACCGAGATACAACCTAACACTCATCAAAATAGGTTGAAATGATGGGCCGTGAAAGCGTATAGGAAACATAAATAGATACTTTCGCATTTATAATATTAGTATGGATACCGTACAATGCTTCATAATCCATAATTTTTATTTTACATCTAAATAAAAGAAAAATGTGACTGACTGTCTGACTGATCTATCAACGTACAGCTCTAATCGGGCTGGAATTTGGCTAGTATGACCTAGACATCCGCTAAGAAAGGATTTTCGAAAATTCAACCCCTAATTGGGTAAAATAGGGATTTTAATTATTAGTGTAGGTAGTCCACGCGCACGAAGTCGCGGGCAAAAGCTATATTATTCTCCCGTCTCGATGTTTGGTATAGAAAAGTTAGTGTAACCGTGTAATACGCAACGCAATTTAAATAATCAGGTTAGTTGAATCACAAAGTTTGCCGGGGAGCCTCCAGTATAGTATATATGAAGCAAGATTTTCCCAAGCATATCTGGAGGACTTTGTAATTTGTTCTGACACATCATACGGAGTTGTTATTGCGTAACCCACTCGCAATCAGCATAACAATCACTAAGTACTACGCATGTACGAGTAAATCTTCAAGTCAACGGATATCTTCAAGTACATAATATAGATGGATACTGCCTCGTTGGTCTAGTGGTTAGCATGATCGACAGCGGCTGACGAGGTCCCGGGTTCGAATCCCGGGTCGGGCCATAATTAAGTATTGGGCTTTTCTGACAAGATATTCTCAGTATTAGTCCGGAGTTAGGAAGTTGGCAATGTTTCACCCTCGGTCCTCGGAGAGCACGTAAAGCCGTCTGTCTTGCGCCTGATTTGTCTTCGGTCGTGTCGGATTTTCCGTTCCATCGGGCTATGAGAGTTAAGGAACAGGGAATGAACCTGTGTTTGAGCACACATTTGTGCACTATAATATCTCCCGCGCAGATGGCTAATCTCTCTGGAGATTGGTCGCTCGTTGATCTAGCGGTTAGCTTGTTCAGCTGCGGATGATGCGAATCCAGGGTCGTTATCATGTTGGGTCATAATTAATTATTGGGTTTTTCTAACAAGACATTCTCAGTAATAGTTAGTACTATTACCTATTCTGTGGTAATAGTCTGGAGGTTGGAAGAACATATTATCTACCGTCCTTTCACTTGAAAGCCTTTAACCCTCAAGTGGTCGATTTTGAGTTTTAAATGCAAAGCAATAAAGTTTATAATTTTACCTACTAGTCTACTATCGAGTTTTGATCGACCTTTAAATCGATCGAATAATTAATTGATCGTTTAATTTGATCGGCGTCTGATCGGCGATCGGCTAAAATCATACCGCTCCGAATAAAGTAGTTTATTTAGATGTAGGTAAGTTTCGTAGTTATTTCGTATATACATAGTCCGTAATTTAATTGATTCTGAGAGTCGGATTTAATGATTGAGAAATAAAATAATTGTTTTAGGAATAACTCCAAATCCAACATGCCTGCGTAATAGACTATAAATAGGATGACCATTGATGTAGAATTTCAGTACAGATAAAGTCGAAGATATAAATTAATTGATATTCAAAATAATCTTAATAAATATCTTGTAACAAACAAACGACGATAAGAACTTTTTATAAGTTTCGGATCGTCTTAGCACCAATAAAACGTTTTATAAGATTGTGTAATGCAAAGGAGCCCTTATATTCGGGCCCAGCGTACACGCTAGTCTTGCGAAACGGAATTCCTCGAGAATGTGACCTTCCATTAGGCCTAACGCAAACAGTGTTCCGGAGTTTTCGCGTCACGTGATTTGTTCTACAGGCAAAAGTTACCCCGATCTAACGCTGTTTAAATAAACCGGTTAGGTACTTGAATTTCAAAGTTTGAGAGATACTCCCATTTCATGCGATATCCGAGTGGAAACGGTATATTCAAAGGAATAAATAAGTAGGAAAATTTGTGAAACAAGATAAGATTTTCTGAGAAGTTCTCAGCTCTCGACGAATGTTCGAGTAGCTCAATTAGTAAGGGTTCCGACCTCTAACCACACAAAGTAGTTTTCTGGCGCGATAGTGTGAGGGGCTATAATATTTATTAGAAAAGACTAGACCCTTCTGCAATTATGTATTATACTTACTTATGTATTATATTGTATGATATTTTATATTGTCTAGGTTTAGGTTATTAGTTTAGAACGAATTATTAATTTTCCTTTTAAACAACATACACCCATAAAGCTTTCTCACTGGGTTAATCCGTTGTGTGCTTGGTTGCCTGGTAGAGATCGCTTTAAAGCGATAAGGCCACTTGTGCCATAGCATTTTTATTGTTATTGTTTTTATGTATGTTTCATGGTGTACAATAAAGAATTGTTCATTCATTCATTCATTCACTTTTTCACAGCAATGCACAGCTTAAATAATTATATTACGCCTCAAACCCATTGCTTAGACTTAATTTTTCGGGCATGGTGGATGGATCTCTTCATCAAGCAACAAACGAAATCATAGCAATCATAACTTGTTATAATAAATTGTTTTGATAAAATAATTTCTTGATATATTACACACATTACAGACATTACACAAATTACAGCGAATGTGCAAATTGTTATTAGCAAGATCTATTGTAACATCTTTGATTTGTACCTTTACTAATGTTCCATGTTCAAGACAATGAAAAAATATCTTATTGTTATTCATAACATCCATGGTAATACTAGAAATGCGAAAGTTTGTCTGGCTGTCTGTCTGCTACGCTTTCGTGGCCCATCTTTTCAACCGCTTTTTAGGGTAAGGTTGCATTATGTGGAAGGACATAGGCTACTTTTTATCCCGGAAAACTAATCATTTCCCGCGGGAATTAAACAACCTTAATCCATGCGGACGAAGTCCCGGACATCATCTAGTAATATCCTAAGTGGCACCAGTTGTCCTACATGAAATAAACATTTCATTTCATTATTGCATATCTAGCAAAAAACTAGTCTTTTATCTACAAATGTAAATTTACAGACGATATAAATAAGACTCTGTAAGACCAAAAGTTGTTGAACAAAGCGAGTATTCCACAAAGTTAATATCAAGTATTCGCCTTTGACACCTCTGTACCCCACCTTGCTCGAGAAAGCTAACATTTCAGTCGACAAACTAATTAGGTCTTTACTGCGACTTTTCTCTCGACTCTGTCTTTACTACTACTAAGATTTATTATATTCTGTTAATTATAGCTTGAATTCGTCTTTTCGTTATATCTGTAGGCATATTAGTTATTTTAAATTAGAATATGTTTTTCGTACAAATAAAATTTTAGAATTGCTTTCGAATTGTCAACTCAATGTATTTATAACATGTAGGACATACAGGTGTCTCTTGTTACGTACATGTTTTGGCTCTACCACCGGTTCGGAAAGAAGGTTCTCCTGAGAAGAGCCAGTACAGTTAAGTGAATTAACCACTGCAACTCGTTCGGAAAAACCTCCCTAAGAATAATATAGATTACTAGCTAACTATGCCTGCGACTTCGTCCGCGTGGATTGAGTTTTTTTGGGTTCCGCGGGAGCTCTTTAATTTTCCGGAATAAAAAGTAGCCTGTGTGTTATTCCAGAATATAACTATATCTGTGCCAAATTTCATCTATATCCGTTCAGCCGTTCTGGCGTGATTGAGTAATAAACATCCATCCATCCATCCAAACTTTCGCATTTATAGTATTAGTATCATACTTCATATCATATCATACTAATATTATAAATGTGAAAGTGTGTTTGTTTGTTGGTTTGTCCTTCAATCCCGCCGTAACGGAGCAACGGATCGACGTGATTTTTTGCATGGGTATATTCGAGGACCTGGAGGACATAGGCTACTTTTTATCCCGAAAAATTAAGGAGTTCCCGTGGGAATTTTAAAAAAAATATTTTACGCAGACGTCGTCGCGGGCATTAGCTATTAGAATAATAAAAGTTGTTATAACCCAGAGTAACGAGATAACAGATGCAGAGAGCTCTTATGTATGGCAGCAAATATCTCATAATCAAAGTAACCTCTCCAGTGTTAGCTCGTGATGCAAATGAGTGGTCTCATCTTGTCTGCAATCCGGAGCAGGGTTCATTATTCCAAGCTAGTTGCGTGGGAACCATTAACAGCTCTATACTGTCACGTACCTATATCTAGGTACTTACTTAGGACACGAAACTTTCAACACATCTGCTCATAGTCAAAAGACTGATCGCATGATATTGCACAGAGAAAAAAAAAAAAATCTAGGTACTGATTTTAGAACTGCCTCGTTGGTCTAGTGGTTAACATGTTCGACTGCGGCCGACAAGGTCCCGGGTCGGGCCATAATTAAGTGTTGGGGTTTTCTGACTAGAAATTCTCAGTACTAGCCCGGAGTTAGGAAGTTGGCGGTGGTTCATCCCCCTCTTCCCGTGCCTCGGAGAGCACGTTAAGCCGTCGGTCCCGGTTATTATCACTACCATGATAATAGTCGTTAAAGCCTGCCAACCCGCATTGGAGCAGCGTGGTGGGTCTAAGCTCTAATTCCCTCTCTCCTTTGAGAGTGGAGGCCTGTGCCCAGCTGTGCAGTTAATGGGCTGTATTGGTGGTGGTGGTGGCATCTAGGTTGGTATTTGGAACCGAGAAGTGTAGGATTGGATTTGCGAGGCAATGTACTAATAGATATAACTAGAATGCAATAGAGGAGATACCGATGTTCATCATCATTATCACCTATATTGATAGGTGATAATGATGATTGGCATGTCAGGCCCACTATGCTGAATAGTATTTTGTCTGAATGACAAGGATTTACCACCATGTAAATACCACCATGATTTTCTGAATTTTCCCTGGTCTGGCCTGGTGGGCTTCGGCCGTGGCTAGTTACCCTACCGGAAAAGTCGTGCCGCCAAGCGATTTAGCGTTCCGGTACGATGCCGTGTAGAAACCGAATAGGGGTATGGGTTTAATATAACTGCCATGCCCCTAACAGGTTAGCCCGCTACCATCTTAGACTGCATCATCACTTACCATCAGGTGAGGTCGCAGTCAAGGGCTAACTTGTAGTAAATAAAAAATAAAAAAAAACCATGTTCGCCAAGTTTTTTGTTCATAACAGTGCATAACAGCGGACATATACTACCATCGCCTAAAGCCGTATTGTTTTAATATTGTAGACGTTCTCGTTTTAGAATTATAATAATAATTGTCACAAGGTATCCATGCTAATATCACAGAATATACAAACATAATATAACATAATATAGCTAAACATGCGCCAGTGGCTCGTGCGCTGCGCTTGCTCAATGATTTGCTTAGGAAAAATCCCGATTTTGACGTTTTCCACACCCCACTGATCCAGCTCACAAAACTGATTAAATTGTAATTAGAGCATAGGTAGTTTTAATTTAATTTATATTCTGTATTTTGGTTATTTTCTGGTAATTTAATTTAAATTTAATTAATAATATGTGTTTTTTTATTGTTTTGTATTTTTAATGCTCTTTTTATGTATGTGTAATTTTAGTCATTTAAATATGTAATATTGTAGCCTGATAAGACGTATTAGGAAACTGTAATGTCCTATCGGGTATGTCCTATCAATAAAATAAAAAAATCAATAAAATAAAATATGCTAACGCTTTCTCAGCCCATCTTTTCGAACAATTTTGACGAAATTTGGTACAGATTTAGGTTGCTGCATCCCGATTTTATCGATAGGATCGACGTGATTTTTTGCATGGGTATAGTTGAGGACCTGGAGGACATAAGCTTACTTTTTATCCCGGAAAAATAAGGAGTTCCCGCGGGAATAAAACTTAAACCACGCGGACGAAGTCGCGGGCATCAGCTAGTTAAGATATAAATGCGAAAGTGTGTCGGTCTGCCTTGTCTGTCTGTCTGTCTGCTACGCCTTTACGGCCCATCTGTTCAACCGATTTAGATGAAATTTGGTACAGGGATAGGTTGTATCCCGGGGAAGGACATAGGCTACTTTTATCCCAGAAAATTAAAGAGTTCCCGCGGGAATAAAACTTAACCACGCGGACGAATCGAGAAACCTTAATCCACGTGGACGAAGTCCCGAGCAACATCAAGTGTGACATAAACTGATATTTTGAAGTAATACTGTTTCAAGCGATTGTAGTAACCCCCCTGCTTATCATAACAAAGTTGTAGTGGCACTGTTCGCGACAGAGCCTCAATCCGCTAATGGTCCCAGTACGCGGGCCTTTGAATAATGCAGCTTTGTGGATGCCGCCGCTAATTAGCGTGATCTGACGTTCTATGAGGGTTATGGGATCGTTTTCAATAGATACGCAGGCTTTGAGTTGGTTACTTATCTATCGAGTAGCTGCAGTCCAGTTCTAGGGCTCTTTTAATCTAAATCCATACTAATATCCAAACTTCCATACTAAAATGCGAAAGTGTGTCTGTCTGTCTATCTGTCTGTCTGCTACGCTTTCACGGCCCATCTGTTCAACCAATTTTGTTTAAATTTGATACAGGGATAGGTTGTATTCTGGGGAAGGACATACGCTACTTTTTATACCGTAAAATTCAAGAGTTCCCGCAGGAATAAAAAAAAATCTCTTTAACCAATTTTGATGAAATTTGGTATAGGGATAGTTTATATCCAGGGGAAGGACATAGGCTACTTTTATCCCAGAAAATTAAAGAGTTCCCTCGGGAATAAAACTTAAACCACGCGGACAAAGTCGCGGGCATCATCTAGTCCATACTAATATTATAAATGCGAAAGTGTGTCTGTCAATCTGTCTGTCTGTCTGTCTGTCTGCTACGCTTTCCCGGCCCATCTTTTCAACCGATTTGGCTAAAATTTGGTATAGAGGTAGGTTATATCCCGGGGAAGGACATAGGCTACTTTTTATCCCGGAAAATTAAGGAGCTCCCGCGGGAATCAAAAATCATTAATCCACGCGGACGAAGCCGCGGGCATCATCTAGTTAAGATATAAATGCGAAAGTGTGTCTGTCTGCCTGTCTGCCTGTTTGCTATGCTTTCACGGCCCATCTGTTCAACCGATTTTGGTGAAATTTGGTACAGGGATAGGTTGTATCCCGGGGAAGGACATAGGCTACTTTTATCGCGGAAAATTCAAACCAATAGGCGGATCGGGCTATTTGGCATACATTTTATGACGTAGGCATCCGTTATGAAAGGATTTTTGAAAATTAAAATGTTATTTTAATGTCATTGATCAAAATTAAGATAATGAAGGGTGAAAAAACACTAATTACATAGTATAAAAAATCCGCGTTTGCACTTTAATATAGACCTGCACAGTCTACCGCGGCAGGACAAAATGTTTCCCAACACGGTATCCTATCCTGCCGGTTATATGTTTTCACCCTAAGATCTTCCCATTAATAAACAATCCAATTAGGAACGATTTTTCCATTCCAACGATCCTCATTAATGCGACACTCCATATTCTCTGTTGTAATTAAGGATTAAAATTTAATAATCACATCAAAGAGAAATTGCCGACTCGCTAATTGCTATGAGATACTCCGCCATTTTGTTTTGCCTTGTTTGAATTGGCTACTTTTAATTGTAATGTAAATTTTTGCATTTCTTGCGCTTCAATATTTCATGAGCACTTAGTATATTTTAAGAAGCATACTAATTAATAATAAATGTTTTGATATAAAAAATAAATCTGATAAAGCAAACATATTATTTTTTTAATTTCCTTTTCCTCAAGCAGCACTTAATAGGCCGACGCCATATTTTTTTCATTATATGAAACTAGCTGATGCCCGCGACTTCGTCCACGTGGATTTTTTTTTAATTCCCACAGGAACTCCTTGTCGTTGTCGGGAACAGCCTATGTAACTCTCCAGGTCCTCAACTATACCCATGCAAAAATCACGTCGATTCGTTGCTCAGTTGCCACGTGATTGAAGGACAAACCAACAAACCAATAATCCAACAACACTTCCGCATTTATAATATTAGTTTGATAAATGATAAATAAATGATAAATTATTTATTTATTTCACGTAGGACAATTACTTGTGTCACTGAAACGTTAAGACTCTACCACCGGTTCGGAAATATGATTCTACTGACATTAAGAGCCGGCAAAAAACTAAGCAGTTGCTCTTTTCTTAACAAAGAAAGGTTACAATAAGCAAACAATACAACATATTATACGTTTTACAACACGTATGAAGTATGATAAGCTGGGATTTGAATTACCTAGCACCCGAAAATAAGAAGCGGGCTAACTTAGTAGAATTACTATGGCATGGTTTGAAAAGAAAGCTAAAAATGGTACGAGAGTTTTATCAATTAATACTAGCACATTTTTTTTCTAAACTAACCATAGATTTAAATTAACCCGTAAAGTTTTATTATTTTCCTTTATTATTTTATTATTCAAATGTGTGATAAGGCAGCTGCTTTTCTTTTCTAAGAAAATGGCTTAATTAATATTTTTATCATGAAAACTAAACCAGCGGTAATTGTAAATTAAGTAAATAAGTAAGTAAAAACACTCTATTACACACAAACAAATAACAATACAGATGTAAAACGAATTACTAACGCAAAACCTTTCACTCGTTATGCTTTCTTAGAGAAAACCACGCTCTAATCTAACTTTAGTCCTAGCAAAGAGTAAAGAGTGTACGTAGCGTATAATAACCTGCAAGACAACTGTGCTAAAAAGGTTTTATCGTAATTAAAAAATCTCTTTTAAAATAGGTAAAAGATTCTATAAAATTATACTTTTTTTTGTTAAGGTCCTTGACTGCGATCTCACCTGCTTGGTAAATGATGATGCAGTCTGAGATGGTAGCTAGCTAAATTGTTAGGGCAGTTAAAATAAACCCATAACCTCAATCGGTTTCTACACGGCATCGTACCGGAACGCTCAACCGCTTTGCTTGGCTTGCTAGAAGATAGATTGGGCAAAAAAACTAGATAGGCACTGTAGACGTGGCGTGTAGTTCATAGAGGCATAAAAGCACTGCTTACCCAAATGGAAATTACGTTAGTGCTAATTTTTCATCATGACAGTCAGTAAATAATAAATACTGCCTCGTTGGTCAAGTGGTTATCATGTTCGACTGCGGCTGACGAGGTCCCGGGTTCGAGTCCCGGGTCGGGCCATAATTAAGTGTTGCGTTTTTCTGATTCGAAATTCTCAGTACTAGCCCGGAGTTAGGAAGTTGGTGCTGTTTCACCCCCGTGCCTCGGAGAGCACGTTAAGCCGTCGGTCCCGGTTATTATCACTAACATGATAATAGTCGTTAAAACCCGCCAGCCCCCATTGGAGCAGCGTGGTGGGTCTAAGCTCTAATTCCCTCTCTCCTATGAGAGTGGAGGCCAGTGCCCAGCAGTGGGACGTTAATGGGGTGAAGTAGTAGTCAGAAAATGGGTAGTCTAACTAACTAATGCCTACCCTAGCTTCAAAGTTAGCTAGTCTATATAAGTTAGTTAGTCTATATTAGTTTTAACATAGACTCATTCGTAGATGTACAGTTTCGTAAAGCACCCACAATCAATAAACGTCTGCCTCTGCATTAATTATCCGTCTCAGGTGCTCCCCACAAAAGGAACTCTGAATAAATACGGCCACCATCAATCCTCTAGGTTCCGTATACCTGTTCTACGGAATGAAGTGAGATTTCGATGTTCGTAATGAAAGTGTGCTATTTACTTTAATTTAATTACACGACCGCCCAGAAAAAGGACTTTAATGTTTTCGGGGTTCATGTATGTATATCTTATATGTATATATTTGTATGTTAGTTTCTTTATTCCGCCATAACAGCATCCTGAGTAGCATAGCAAGGAAGATGGATAGTCCTCTGATGGAGAAACTCATACAGAGGACTAAATCCATTTTAGTTTTTTGGTACTAACATAGATTAAGTTGAAATTGTTACTAAAACCTTAGATTGTAAATACTAACATGGTTATTAAGATTATATTGTTACTAATACCACAGAATAGGTAATAGTAGTAACAGAAGAGTTACTCCGCGAAGACCTTTTAACCATCAGCGACTCAGGTTACGTCGTAATAAAGTGCAATTCAGCTCGCACAGCGCTGCGAGTGAAAATAATTAAATACCTACCTCTATATATCTCTTTCTATCGCGTAACTCTTATCCCTTCAGACGCGGCGCGTGTAGCCTTAGGGTTGACTACTTCTAAATTCTTACTATCGGTATCATTACTATGGGTCGGTAATCGGTTGCCATGATGACGACAATTACTTTAAAAATAGATAAAAGATATATTATTATTATTCATAGATTTTGTAGAAACCAAATAGGGATATGGATTTAACATGCTGCCATGCCCCTAACTGGTTAGCCCGCTACCATCTTACACTGCATCATCACTTACCATCAGGTGAGATTGCAGTCAAGGGCTAACTTGTAGTGGATAAAAAAAAGTCGTTATATATTCCACAAGTAGTGAAATATCAATGAATATTTTACACTTATATGGGGTGGAAGGGGGCCCATGCCAGAGTTTACGAGACAAAATAATATACCCACATTATGGATTAATCATCATCGACTCATCGGCGGCCCACTAGCACTAGTCCCACTATTAAGCACGACTCACGAGGCTCTTCTGGCCAATTTCTTGTTGGCAGACATATTAGAGTTTTTTATAATGATTATAGAACTTCAGGCATGTTTTCAGCTTTACACACGATTTTTGTTCACCGTAAATGATATATTTTAATTAATTAAGTTGGAGGTGCGTTCCCAGGATCGAACTCCAGACTTGGAGGCTGAAGTCTACCCATTAGGCTATCACTATAATATTGGATACTACCTATGGTTTATATTTACTTTTGTTTAAAACTGTATCTTGTGTGGATATAAAAATAAAACTACCCACATTATGTATTAATATTAGTTTTGTTTAGAACTCTAAGTAGGTACGTATGTACTATGTACCTAGATAGGCAAATAATACAAACTTACCTTTCAGGGTCTTTAGGAAGTGCAAAGAGCGATAAGTTAGGTCTTAATAATTAGAGTTTAAACGACCTAATGTGATACGAGATCGTTTACTGATCTTTCTTTGTTTATCCATAACGAGAACTTGAGTAAAAGTCAAACGTATAACTACGGTCCGCGCGCAACACTCGACTGATACGAGTGCCGTCGAGCGTCCACGCAGCAGTAGTTAAATATCTCAGGTCACGTGACAAGTGACTAATACTAAAGTGGACCACAAAATATGTTGTCTGAAATAAATAAATAACAATAAAACAATATAATGAAATAACTTCTAGATGTCTTTACAGATTTGAGATCGTTAGAATTCTTACGTCATCATCCCGAGTGACACTGGCTAAAAGTTTTTTTTTAAAAGTCTATATTATGGCAAGGCAGTCAAGTTCTTTGCATTTTATGTTATAAAATCTAGCTGCGATATATATTTTTTTATTGTGAGATACGCTTGACGGCATTCATGTTGTTGTATATTCTTTATTGCACACCACAAAAACATAAACGAAACAGATAACAAATATGAAAATTTAAAACGTAGGTACAATAAGGCGGTCTTATCGCTAAGTAGCGATCTCTTCCAGACAACCTTATCGATACAGAGAAAATGAACAAGTGGACAGTGGGAGGTGGTGCATAAAAATAAACTTAAATACTAATAGATACATAAACTAACCAATATCATAAAATAATAACGTATTAATACACTAATATATACAAAATAAATAAAATAGACATACGTAAGATTAAATACATAAATAAATATACATATAATTATGGGACAAATTAAACATGTCGCTATTGATGATAACAGAGAGACATGTAATGGTTTTTTACGTCAAATTTAAACTTATTAAGAGTTTTAGCTCGATGAATTTGCGAGGGCAGTTCATTCCACAAGCTAATGGCCTTGAATATAAATGAATTTTTGAAATATTTTGTCCGATATGTAGGCGCTTCAAGAACGAGTTTTCCGGCCGACCGAAGAACTCTTTCTGGTCTGTCATGACCAATCATGATGATGAATGGCATTCATGCTTAGTGCAAAGCAATTATGAGGTCTAGGTTGGAGCGCGCTTGCCTAAAAGATGCCTATTCACTCTTGCCTTGAAGGTTCCTAAGTTATACGTGGCAGAAAAAAAAAATATAAAAAGATAATATGTTTGGCGTCTATAGCCGTTTTTATGCAATAGAAGATATTAATTTCCACTACTGCAATCAACCATTACTATTTAATTGTAATACTATTGACACTGAACCCAACGAAATTGCTAGTGCGGTATAACTCAGCGCACGCCTAAGATGTTCATTTCAAAGTAAATCGCTTATCAACTATGTGAAACATTGTATTGACTACTTCATTTTGACAAAATATGTGTTCATTTAGCGAGTAACTAAGTGAGTTGAGTTAAGACGGAAGGTTTATTTGGCGGCGGAATAGTTGTTTAACTATTTGTTGTAAATTGTTATGTGCTTTCGGGATAGCGAAGTGGTTTATAGATTTAACGTATAACTACTGGGTTATAAGAGGACTCATGGTATAATATGACAGTTTCATGAAATTAATAATAATATTGGATAGAAGCAGGCGTTACTTTACGGAAGTCCATGATAATGGAGGAACAAGAAGTTTAATTAGCTAGATTTCGCCACAGCAAAAAAAAACTATGTGGTGCGGAGATTCTGAAAGGAGACTCGTGCGCAGTAGTATGGAATAAGTATAAAATAAATAAGTATATTACGTTAAATAAAAAATCCTATTTGCTGGTTACTGGACCTATGACTGGTGTGCGCTGTATGGATGTTAGTCTATCGAAGTATACTGACTGACTAAAAGTATTATTTTATGGTAAGAACTACAAAATTGTATACCAGCTAACATGCTTTTTTCTTAGAAAAAAATCGATAACCTAGTTATAGGCCAATCTGTCAACAAATAAAAGAAAACAACCCAACAAGTGCACGGTCCGGATCAAAGGAACTCGACAAACAAATGTTATAAATCCACGTTTGACCCGGGAGTATTGATTGACACGCCTGACAGCGGGCTCAAACAAACATGGCTCAAATAGCTCAAGCTTTGCCTGTACAACTGTTCCGTGTACCCTTACCACAAGTTCATAAATCACACCTACGTTGATCGAATTCGAGCATTCAAACACATTGGCGTCAAAGTAAAATGAACCTTAACTGCATTGATTTCCAGCTCAATTTCGTATAATGAAAATGAAAATGAAAATGAAAATGATTTATTTCATGTAGGACAACTTGTGCCACTTGTGTCGTAAGAATCTACCACCTATATCCTTTCACAACTAGCGCTCCAAATGGAAATGTTACGAAATTGAAATCATTTGTGCTGAATTTGGCTACCCAAAATAGCAGGCCTTAGCTGGAAAAATCGTCTAAAAAAACACCGGGGTATAGAGTTACCCTGCACCCTGCCCGGGTAAGGAGGCCTTGCCTCGAGGCCCGTTCCCCCGCTTAGCCCTTATAGATCAACCGGAGAAGACCCGCGAAGACTCACAAATTTGTGACTCTAAATCAATTGCTTTTAGGTTAATTTTACTTTGACGCCAATATGTTCGAACTATCGAATACGATCAACGTAGGTGTTATTTAGAAACTTGTAGTAAAGGTACGGGTAAACAGAGCGTTTGGTGGATTCCAGGATATTGCAATAATTCCACCTGGCACCGACAAAGCACTGGGTGTGTTGATTTAAAGCCTGATTTGTCGATATCACCTTGTATAATAATATTGGATCTAGTCGAAATTGTATGGACATTACTGTTTACTGAACGGATTGCATCCGGTCAAACGAATTTATTCAATTCGTCACATTCAAAATAATATCCGTAGGTACTTCAGTACATACTAATACTACTATTACCTATTCTGTGCTAATACCATAAAATATTTGAAAGTGTGCTTGCTTGTTTGTTTGTCCTTCAATCACGCTGCAATAGAGCAACGTCGATGTGATTTCTTGTGGAAATGTATCTACGCGGAGGAAATATTATTAGATAATCTTAGGATTTATTTGTGCTGCACACATCATCTAGTTGTTCATAGAAGTCAAATGATGAAAATCCATACTAATATTATACTAAATGCAAAATTGTGTCTGTCTGTCTGCTACGCTTTCCCGGCCCATCTTTTCAACCGATTTTGCTGAAATTTGGTATAGAGGTAGGTTCGATCCCGGAAAATTAAGAAGTTCCCACGGGAATCTAAAAGCCATGATCCACCGTCATGATACATCGTCTAGTTAATTTATAAAAGGTTTAAAATGCATCCCAGCCTGAGACGAAAAATAAAAAATAAAATATAATAATAAAAAGCCTGAGATAGAAAAGAACACAATTTAGCATGAATGATATAGAGATATTATTATAGAATCTACTATAACACAATAGTTATTTGTGTTATATGGGGCCAAGAAAATTTTTGTTCCCCGAGGGCGCTATTTTGAATCCTGAGCGTAGCGAGGAATTCAATATACGCCGCCCGAGAACAAAAAATTTGGCCCCGAGTGACACACACTATTTTTCATCATTACGTATGAGAAAAAGCTAGGAGTATCAACCTACTATGTATGGACATTACCTATACGTTTACGCACCAATCAGAAGCACGAATGCGGGCCAATCAGAACAGAGAAATTTTAAGCACCAATCAGAAGCACGAACGCGGACCAATCAGAACAGAGAAATGAAAAGTCCTATGGGCCTAAAAATTACATTTTGCTCCCGCTATCCTCTGAAGCCAATATACGTTTTTCGAATAGGTATGATGAAAAAGATTATGCCATATTTCCACAACATAGAGATAAATACAATATTATGTCAATTTGTTAAGTCTTCAGCATAGTGACAGTCGACATTATTATTGAAAAGGGTCCCTTTTAGGTCGCTTCAAATCCCAAGCCCCGACAACGGTCTGTATTTTCAATTTGTTCTCTATTTCAAATAAGGAGGTTTAATTTTGTTCTACCTTTTTCAATTTATCAATTATTTATTCTTTATCAATTTATTGATAGAATATGTTGTTATGGTATAATTTATTGTTATGCCTCTAGCCGACGTTATCTATATATATAAAATTCAAAGTCCTGACTGACTGACTTATATATCAACGCACAGCCCAAACCGCTGGTCCTAGAGACATGAAATTTGGAAGGTGTGTTCTTTGTAAAGAGTAGGTATCCACTAAGAATGGATTTTTCGAAATTCGACCCCCAAAGGGGTAAAATAGGGGTTGAAAGTTTGTATGAAAGTCCGTCATTTTTCAAGTTATATTCATGAAACTTGGTATTTGAGCTATCGGTTTAAAATGAAGAAATACGTGTATCGCCATTTTTGAAAATTCTACCCCCATAGGGCTGAAACAGGGGTTGAAAGTTTGTAGGAAAGTCCGTCATTTTTCAAGCTGTAGCCATGAAACTTGGTGTTTGGGATTTCGGTATGAAATGAAAAAATATGTGATTCACAGTTTTTGAAAATTCTATCCCCAAGGACGTCAAATAGAGAGTTTATCCTTTAATCACGCCGAAATAGAGCAACGGATCAACGTGATTTTTTGCATGGGTATACCTACTTAGTTGAGGACTTGGAGAGCGACATAGGCTTCTTTCTATCCCGGAAAATTAAGGAATGCCTGTGGGAATTAAAAAAACTTATGCCACGCGAACGAAGTCGCGAGCATCCTCTAGTTTAAAATGTAATTAGAACAACGTTTTTTTTTGGCTCGATAAAACTGAAATCGGGAAAATCGTACGAGACAAAAAAAACGTTAAGTATACTCCTGTCTCTCTTCTTATTATATAGATGGAGAAAGACAAAATACCTGTATGTTATTATTTTAATTAGTGTTAAGCATTTTGAACTATTCCAAGTAGGCCGCGTCGTTCGCAAGATGTACCAGGTTCGAATCCTACTCGTTTCTTTATAGAATATGAACAGTAATGGCGCGTGTTTAGTAGGTAAACTACCGACCCAGAGACGTGCTGCCAAGTGATTCAGTCAGTAAGTCAGTGAGTAAGGCAGAACTACTCTATGTATTTTATTCTATACTAATATTATACGTGCGAAAGTATGTATGCCTGTCTGCCATGCTTTTACATTCCATCTTTACAACCAATTTTAATGTAAGTCATAAATCATTAATCATTTATTTTGCAAAATTGTGGGGAATAACAGCTGTATAATATAAATAGAATCTCCTTCCTTCCGACTTACTTCCTTTTAAATTTTTATTTCGGAAAGTTAGAGTTCTCGCGAGAATCAAAAACCGAAATTCACACGGACGAAGTCGCGGGATCATCCAGTGAGATATAATTACAAGGAAAATTCCAGAAGCAAGCTATAGCAAGCTAAGCCAAGTCACAATGCCGAAGGATGAGTTTATCTTCGATTAGAGGCACCCTCGTCAGTGAAGGGTTAACACCCAGCCCCCAGGTTTGTGAGGCCATTGATTTAATTGTTTCGCGTCTTGATTGATTGTCCGCGCAATCGGATCTTCATTGCCACGGATCTGCTGGGATTATGTTCTTGTTCTGTTCGAAATTGTGTTATAATTGTTAGAAAGATTTAGATGATTGTAATCGTAAATTAGGTATCTCAATGTCATAGAATAAGTGCATTATTGTACATAATAGTCACTTTGTACTATAACACTACCACATTATACTAATATTATAAATCCGAAAGTGTGTTTGTTTGTTGGTTTATTGGTTTGTCCTTCAATCACGCCGCAACAGAGCAACGGATCGACGTGATTTTTGGCACGGGTATAGTCGAGGACGGAGAGTGACATAGTCTACTTTTTATCCCGGAAAATTAAGGAGTTCCCGCGGGAATCAAACAAACTGAAACCACGCGGACTAAATCGCGGGCATCAGCTAGTAACAATATTATTATAACAATAATGTAAGCAATACAGTTTTTATTTATTTATTTATAACTAGATGACGCCCGCGACTTCGTCCGCGTGAATTAAGATTTAAGATTCCCACGGGAACTCTATTTTCCGGGATAAAAAGTAGCCTATGTCCTTCCCCGGGATACAAACTATCCCCATACCAAATTTCATCAAAATCGGTTGAACAGATGGGCTGTGAAAACGTAGCAGACAGACAGACAGACAGACGGACAGAGAGACAGACACACTTTTGCATTTATAATATTAGTTAAAGAAATTAGTATGGATGGAGAGTAACGGCACGTTACTCGGCACGGTTGTTCTGTTCAAAATTGTGTTTTAATAGTTAGAAAGGTTTAGATGATGTAGTATGATTATTATAATCATAAATTAGGTATCAAATGAATGAATCACGATCTATAATAAATATTTTTTTACATTGGAAGCCTGCAGACGAAATCACACTACTCTCCCTAAGTAGTAATATAACTATTATTTAATCTGCGGCTGTAATTAGATTAATTATGTATGCCGGTTCCGCAATTTTTGATATGTTTTTAAAAATAGTTTAAAATCTTCCTTCACTGTGAGTACACACTAAAATACAATAGTAAATATAAAATTAATGACGTATATTATATTCATGCCTTTTAAATATTACATCAGTCATGATAAATAAGAAATGTTATGAGGAAATTATCTCAAAAAAATTACGCAAAAAAAGAGATAACAATTATTGTCATCATAGCAACAAAAGACTCAGACAGATTACCTGACAATATAAAAAGCGAATCCGAAAACTAACTTTGTGGGAACTTCCCCTCGCAAAAAACGTCCGACAAAGTTTAACGAATTAACTAGTACTTAGCCATCGAAAACTCGTGTCGTCTCTGCTCATTTGTCTTGAGTATTAATCTTAATCATCATAAAATAACGTTTTTTTTTTAGTTAGCCCTTGACTGCTATCTCAGCTGATGGTAAGTGATGATGCAGTCTAAGATGGTAGCGGGCTAACCTGTTAGGGGCATGGCAGTTATACTAAACCCATACCCCTATTCGGTTTCTACACGGCATCGTACCGGAACGCTAAATCGCTTAGTGGCACGTTTTTGCCGGTAGGGTGGTAACTAGCCACGGCCGAAGCCTCCCACCAGGCCAGACCAGAGAAAATTCAGAAATTATAAATTCCCAAATCGACCCTGCCGGGGATCGAACCCGGGACCTCCGCACGTTACAGCGCTCAATACTGTGCCACGGAGGTCGTCAAACGTGTTTTTTTTATAGACTGAAAGTCTGGAAGGCCTCGCTGTAAGGCAGAGATTAATATTTTATACAAGAATAACTCTAAATAACTACTTTCTGCGTACATAAATATTGTAAATCTATAGTTGACGCTCTATTCTCTCAGTGATATCTACCCAACGATATCTTGAAGCGTTACAACTTACTGTGTCAGATTCCACTCTTTAGGACATCATGTCGTCTTATTTCTATAGGAAAGGTCTTGACCCGTGGTCTTGACGCTACATTGCGACCGCTATTTGACGGCACCTCTCTAGCAGAATCTCATCATCATCATCATTTCAGCCTGCGGACGTCCACTGCTGAACATAGGCCTTTCCCAGAGAACGCCACCACACCCGGTCCTCAGCCTTCCTCATCCAGCCACTTCCCGCCACCCTCTTAATGTCGTCGGTCCATCGTGCTGATCGCGCCAGATCGGCCGAACGGATCTGGATGAAATTTGGCACAGAGATGGATAACATATAAAATAGAATAGAATATAATGAATTTGAATACTTACTTACATAAATGTCCGAATATGTGTTACAATGATGATTGCATCATGAAAAGTCGCAGCCAACCAGTCAGGCAACCCCAACGTAAAAAAATTTATGTAGTTTAATATTTAAATAACATAGTACAAGTATGTTTTAGGTTAGTTTTATTCTAGTATAAGCTTACTTTATAATTTAACCCGAAAAATTATAAAGTTCCCGCAGGAACCAAAAAACCTCAATCCATGCGGCCGAAGCCACGGGCATCAGCTAGTAATTTTAACAAATCAGCATATCTCTTAAGAAATTTGAGCTTTCCCGGATCGTGTTAGTTGGTCCCTTCGCAACTGTTCCAATAATCAATACAAGTTGTACCTACTTTCTAAAATACCCGAACCCCAGGCGCCGACCCGTCCGATGTTATCTTAATAATTTTGCTTCTGTTGTGATAATTTGAGATCGGTGTTATTAAAACCAAACAGTTGAGATGTGGGTACATCATATAATTATGTACAATTGTGCACAAATAATTTCGCCGTTCGAATCCTGGGAATGCAACTCTTCCTTTTTAGTTAGCATATGCGACTGCGGCCGACGAGGTCCCGGGATCGAGTCCCGGGTCGGGCCATAATTGAGTATTGGGTTTTACTGACTAGAAATTCTCAGTACTAGCCCGGAGTTAGGAAGTTGGCGGTGTTTCACCCCCGTGCCTCGGAGAGCACGTTAAGCCGTCGGTCCCGGTTATTATCACTAACATGTTAATAGACGTCAAAGCCCGCCAACCCGTAAAGGAGCAGCGTGGTGGGTCTAAGCTCTAATTCCATCTCTCCTATGAGAGTGGAGGCCTGTGCCCAGCAGTCAAATTCAAATTCAAATGGTTTTTATTCAAATAAACTTTTACAAGTGCTTTCGAATCGTCGATTGAATCTACCACTGGTTCGGAATGTCATTCCTACCGAGAAGAATCAGCAAGAAACTCGGCGGTTGCACTTTTGAAACCGCCGAGTTTCTTGCTGGTTCTTCTCGGTATGAATATCATTCCGAACCAGTGGTAGATTCATTCATCAAGGCAGTGGCACGTTAATGGGCTGTAGTGGTACTACACTAGGCATCCGTGAACACTCGGCCGTGAAGTCCCTAGCCTAAACCAAAACAATAAAATATGTCGAAAGATACCTGCATCCAATTTTCCTTGTTTTTATATTTTCAGAGGTCGTTTTAACAACGATATTTTTCGAAGTGAGAGCAAAAACCACATACGAGTGGTAGCAATGGCTACACCAAATAAAATACAATATACATTCATGTTTTCTACACAAAGAATAATAAATTGTTTGCAACATCAAACACGTGAACCCTATACAAAGCCACGCGATGACGTAATAAAGATGTATTCCCACCAGAGATGATCGGGTAGCTCGAGGGCAAAACTAGAGCAAAGCCTCTTCTTCTTCCGTCTAAACGTCCACTGCTTATGTTAACTGCCTCGTTGGTCTCGTGGTTAGCATGGTCGATTGCAGCTGACGAGGTCCCGGGTTCAAATCCCGGGTCGGACCATAATAAAGTATTGGGTTTTTCTGACTAGAAATTCTCAGTACTAGCCCGGAGTTAGGAAGTTGGCGGTGCTTCACCCCCGTGCCTTGGAAAGCACGTAAAGCACGATCTCTGTCCGGTCGTGTCGGATTTTCCGTCCCATCGGACTATTAGAGTAATGGAACAGAGAGTGCACCTGTGTTTGCATACACACTTGGGCACACGCATCTCCCGCGCATCTCCGTGGCGCAGTGTGTAGCGCTGTTGTTTTAACGTACGGAGGTCCCGGGTTCGATCCCCGGCAGGGTCAGTTTTGGAATTTTTAATTTTGGAAGTTTCCCTGGTCTGGCCTGGTGGGAGGCTTCGGCCGTGGCTACTTACCACCCTACCGGGAAAGGCGTGCCGCCAAGCGATTTAGTTTTCCGGTACGATGCCGTCAGCCGTGTAGAAACCGAATAGGGGTATGGGTTTAATATAACTGCCATGCCCCTAATAGGTTAGCCCGCTCCCATCTTAGACTGCATCATCACTTAACATCAGGTGAGATCGCAGTCAAGGTCTAACATATAGTGGTTAAAAAAAACCTTTACGTGGGTGTCATACATATCCCTTGTGGAAAAGCAGCCTAACAGAAGTACCTATACATTCCTCTGTACACAATTTAATGACACAGAAACACATAAAACTAAAGCTACGCCTGATTCATGTAAATCATCATGCGACGTGCAGACTATTTACGCCTTTAGACGCATAATAATAAGGCGTTCGTTTGCGTGACGTGTGCTCAAAGCGCCCACTAATGAATTCTGTGTTGTAAATGCAAAACGCGGGACAACACGGTGTTCTTAAAATTCAGGACGAACGCAATCAACTGTCGACTCACTTTGCGTTTGGTGCGAGTGACGGGCGTACGCGGGCTCGTTGGCTGTTATAGAATCAAAATATGCGAAAGTCGTTTTTTATTTTTTTTTACTAGCAAATGCCCGTCTGAGAAGAGCCTACATAAAACTTTTTAATTTGCTCATCATTGCTTTGCACTAAGCATGATTGTCGTCAAGCGCAAGCCAATAAAAAAAAAAAAAAAAAGAAATACAGGGAGCCGCTGGATATAGGTGGCATACGACCATGGCATATGAAAGACTAGCCAATGCCTGCGACTTCTCATGCGTGAATTAAGGCTATTTACTCCTGCGGGATCTCTTTAATTTTCCAGGATAAAAAGTAGACTCTGTGTTTCAGACTATATAATCTACCTCTATGCCAAATTGTATACATATCTGTTCAGCCGTTCTGGCGTGATTGAGTTACAAACATCCATCCATCCATCCATCTAAACTTTCGCATTTATAATATTAGTATAGATATAAATATTATAAATGCGAAAGTTTGGATGGATGGATGTATGTATGTATGGATGTATGTTTGTTACTCAATCACGCTCCAACGGATGAACGGATCTGGATGAAATTTGGCACAGAGATAGATTATAGTCTGGAATAGCACATAGGCTACTTTTTATCCCGGAAAATTAAGAAGTTCCCGCGGGAATCAAAAAAACCTCAACCACGCGGACGAAGTCGCGGGCATCAGCTAGTATTAGTATAGATTGGAAATCTATACCAGACTAACTTTGACCAGCTACGTCATCTATCGGTTAACGACTAACTCCTTTGAATATCTTCTTCTTCTAAATATATAAAAGGAAAAGGTGACTGACTGACTGATCTATCAACGGAGAGCTCAAACCACTGGACGTTGAAATTTGGCATACAGATACCATTTATGACGTGGGCATCCGAGAAGAAAGGATTTTTAAAAAGCAACCCCTAAAGGAGTAAAATAGGGGTTTCAAATTTGTATGAAAACCGAACTTAACGTGAGTGAAGTTGCGGGCAAAAGCTAGTTAGAAATATTAACACCCGCTGGCGCCTATCCCTTGATCGATTCTAGCTTGATTGCTGTCTGGAGCCCATCAGATGCAGTCTGTAATGTAAACAAGTTTTCCCCTATTGTAACTAAAGTATAAAGATTTCTTCTGTGCAAGAAATAACGGGGTTTATATTTTCTGAAGTAGTTAACTTTTCATTCAGGCAAATGTCCATGTTGCGGACGTGGATTTATATTTTTAATGCATTCGAAACGCCGCGGCGAGATTAAAAATTCCAGTTCAAAGACCACAATGAATTGAACTTAAAATATTGTATGCATAGTGAAATAGAAATAGGTTATGGATTCATAAAAGGAAGGAGCTGCAAGAAATATTATTATGAAATCATTTGAGATTTCTATTCTGATAAAAACGCATTGAAGTTATGAAAATTTAATAAATATTATTTACCTCTATATAAGAAATCTTCTATTTTTTCTATTTTTGTGTCTCTATATTCAATGTATTACATACAAATAAAGCTATCGTATTTTTGTTTCCAGAGTATGATAACAGGGAATTATGTAACAGAGAATCAAACTTCATACTAATATTATAAATGCGAAAGTGTGTTTGTTTGTTGGTTTGTTGGTTTATTGGTTTGTTGGTTTGTCCTTCAATCACGCCGCAACGGAGTCACAGATCGACGTGATTTTTGGCATGGGTATAGTTGAGGACCTGGAGAGTGACATAGGCTTCTTTTTATCCCGGAAAATTAAAGAGTTCCCGAAGTAATCAAAAAAACTTAAAACACGCGGACGGAGTCGCGAACATCAGCTAGTTTGAAAATAAAATTGTCCAGAGAAAATTTTACAGTTAACTATGACAATATAACAAATTGCAAGTTTCGTTACTATGTAAAGGCAATGTTGAAATATCTATCAGTTTGCTTCTTACGAGTTACAAGTTGAGAATAGCTAAACGCTCTTTGATGACTCTCGTAAAGATTACTTTGTACGGAGTAAAACATTGATCATACAGCAACATTGGAGTGGCGCGAAATATAGACAAAATACGGGGAAAATTGTCTGTCAGTGCGCTGTGGATGGGTTTTTATGAAGCGGAATGTAGGTTGAGTTGTACCACGGAGTGTAGTATGCAAATAATTGAAGCACCAATACATTCTTTCATGTCATGTATATGTGCTATTTTTCAACATGCCTGAATTCTTTTTCAATTTACCTAAGAACGTACACTCTGGTAACATTTTATATAACTCAATTCCATGTCATATTCAAAGCTGTAAAAGTATCTAAATACGCATAAGGTATGGTCTTACGAACTTTTTTCATTCATTCGATCACTAGCTGATGCCCGCGACTTCGTCCGCGTGGTTTAAGTATTTTTGGTTCCCGCGGGAACTCCTTAATTTTCCGGGATAAAAAGTAGCATATGTCACTCTCCAGGTCCTCAACTATACCTATGCCAAAAATCACGTCGATCCTTTGCTCCGTTGCGGCGTGATTGAAGGACAAACCAACAAACCAATAAACCAACAAACCAACAAACCAACAAACCAACAAACAAACACACTTTCGGATTTATTATATGATGTGTGATTCCATCAGCCTGCTGGATATTTCGAGAGCCAAATCAATCACACTGCGCTTTCCTCACTTGCGAATCCTTATATCCTCCCGAGTGACACTGGCTATACATTTTTTGAAAAAAAAGCAAAATATGGCAGTTCAATCGTGTTTTTTATTTTTTTAAATTATGTTCACTTACTTGTTTTATAGTTACTAAATTGGTATCTTGTATATCGTTGTAGGTACACCATAATGCCCTTTTTGGAATTATTTTTGTCTCAGTTTAGGTCCAAGTTTTGTACTAAATAAATAAATAAATAAAAGTTTATTATTTGACCACTTTACAAATTAATTACATATCGTACCTATGTACCTACTTGTATGGAACTTAAATGTGGTCAATGGGTCACCTCCTCAGCCTGTGCCACAGCATGAAAGGTAGGCATGTACCTACCAGACATACTGCAATGCTGATTTTCAGGAGGGGCCCAAGTAATTTTACTAGTAAGTTTGTTTTTGTATTTTAACTGTATCCTTGGTAATTCCAAATAAAGATTTTTTTATTTAAACTTCTAGTTTTTTTTATTTGACATATTCATTCACATTTGGCTTTTTGGCGATAATACAGGTGTCAAATTGTATTACATAAAAACTTACAAAGTCAGGGCTCGAAAGTACGCGCATCATAGCCGTTCAGTTTTATTGCTTAGCAATAATAAACTAATAACGTACCGTCATAAACCGTACCTTTACGACTCCCCGTATTCAAACGCAGTAACATTGAACATCTGTTTCTGATTATTTATTCACCAACCCGACTCAACAGGTGCAGTGGCCTTGCTGTCATTGCATGAAGCACTATTATTTGGGAATTTCAGTTTTACATGACGTGCCTTAACGTCCTCAAAATAAGGATTATAATTCTGAAACAAGAGCATGATCAATATTATAATAATAATGCTTTAAGCGACGGTAGGAAGCTTCCAGGTAGCGTGTCGCACGTCAGTTGAACTGCACGCGAAATCAAGAATCGTGACCAAACTTAATCATTTTAACGACCTCTTAGGCGCAGTGGTGAGTATTGTGGTCCTGAATGAGAGAGGTTCCGGGTTCTGTACCCAGTAGGGTGTGGTCTTATAATATGTGGGAGGTTCCGGGTTCCAGCCGGGTCAATTTAGGAATTAATATTTTCTGAATTTTCATTATTCTGATCTTGATTTTTATTCTTTTAATTCCACAATATAACCGTGCCCTTAGTCGATTTCTACACGGTATCGTACTGGAACGCTAAGTCGCTTACCGGTACGTATTTGCTGGTAGGGTGGTAACTAGCCACGTCCGAAGCCTCCCACCAGAACAGACCGGAGAAAATACAGAAATTATAAATTCAAAAATTGATCCTGCCAGGAATCGAACCCGGGACCACCCACGTTAAGACAACAGCGCTCAACACTGCGCCAGGGAGGTCGTCAAAATTAGATTAATTTGCATTACAATTTGCAATATTGCATTACATATCGTGGTAATTGTTTCATACAAAATGTTTAATAATCTCATTTCACACCAGCACAGGTTACGCTATTCAACGGAACGGTAGTACAAAGCTCCACAAAACAGATTAAGCCCGTTGGAGCTTACAATCTCGCGCTGACAGAGTCATATGAGCGAGTTGCCGAAAATAAGTTCACTCTCAAAGTGGAGGGATAAATACGATTAATCCGACACACGACTTTTACCTCTGCGTTTCATACACTCATGGATGACCAACTAGCTTTTATTCACAATTTCGACTGGAAAATGGATTGTTACTTACTAAAAGTCATAATTTCATTCTTTCTGGTGAATCCATACTAATATTATAAATGCGAAAGTGTGTCTGTCTGTCCGTCTTTCTGCCTGTCTGTCTGTCTGTCTGCTATGCTTTCACGGCCCTGCAGTTCAACCGATTTTAATGAAAATTGGTACAGGGATATGTTCTATCCCGGGGAAGTACATAGGCCACATTTTATCACGGAAAATTAAAGAGTTCTCACGGGAATCAAAAAAACCTTAATCCACGTGGATGAAGTCGCGGATTATCTCGTTTTACAAATTTCTAGTCAATTTAGAGTTAGATTCAAAACTATAGAAATAAATACTGTATTAAGATTGTAAAAAATTATTGAGTTTAAGATTGTATATACGTTAGAAAATGTGACACATGTGCTACGTTTATGTAAAAAAATAGGTATTTAGAATCATAATATGATAGGATACATCCAAATATAACGACGTTTCCCCGTCCATTAAATGACACATGCTTAGTTTTTAACATAATACACCTTGCCTTGGCCTTGTGTGATATTATGTCTTTTTAATATTTGACATGAATTACGGGTTTTTATTTAGTCATTACAGAAACAAAAAAAAGGTTCAACATTGGCTGTCAATAAAAATTTCATTAAATATTAAACATTACTAAAACCGGTATGACACGGCGAGTAGATACGTTTCGGACACTTTGGAAACTGTCCAAGGGTTACACTTCGCGACCAAAATATCTTGAACTTTCCCAATGTTTTATATCAACGCAGTACAGATACGTGTAAAAGATTTCGGAAGCGTGCAAAAGATCATCTAAAGATGGTTACGGGGCTCTCGAGATAAAATGAAGTGCGGGAGTAACAGCGTGACATATTGCGAGTTTCCGTCATCGTTAATATGAAAAAGGGCGAAACGGTTGAATCGATTCATGTTATTTTATATTTTAGAGAGCTGCGGCTGAATTTGAACAGAGAATTCGACATGGCGACTGTATATGGACGCCATTGTCGGTCTACAGTTCACTTTTGTATTAAAAATTGTCTGTAACAATCCTGAATTTATTTTTCGGCCCTATTTTAATTAAATATAACAATATATATTGTTTAAAAAAAAAAAAAAGAGCAACTGCTGAGTTTCTTGCCGGCTCTTCTCAGCAGAAATTTTTTTCCGAACCGGTGGTAGAGTCAAAACATGACGTAACATAAGAGACACCTGTATGTCCTACATGTTTTAAATAAATGAATTGAATTGAATTGAATATTTTAATTACTACTAGACAATTACAGAAGGAATACTTTATAGCACAAGTTTGTGCTTTAGCATTGTCTATTTCTTCACTATCAGGGTTTAATATGGCGATAATCCGACTCTACCAAAGAACGCCATGGCTTAACATACGCTAATAATAAAAATTATTTTAAGAATCTTCAGGTAAGCTTCAGGTATCCATACTTAATATTGTAAACTAGCTGATGCCCGCGACTTCGTCCGCGTTGATTGAGGTTTTTCGGTTCCCGCGGGAACTCTTTAATTTTCCGGGATAAAAAGTAGCCTATGTGCTATTCCAGACTATAATCTATCTCTGTGCCAAATTTCATCCAGATCCGTTCAGTCGTTGGAGCGTGATTGAGTAACAAACATCCATCCATACATCCATCTAAACTTTCGCATTTATAATATTTATTTGATGCGATAGTGTGTCTGTCTGTCTGTCCGCTACGCTTTCATGGCCCATCTGAACCGATTTTAATTAAATTTGGTATAGATGTAGGTAACATCCCGGGGAAAGAAATAGGCTACTATTTACGATTAAGTCATTTGACGTAAGTGGACACCAAATGTGTTGCCCACTAATGGAATTACGGTCCAAATTTTATCCCGGACAAGTAAAGAGTTCCCGCGGGAATCAAAAAACTTTAATCCACGCGGATGAAGTCGCGGGCATCATCTAGTTAAATATATAAAGTGTTTTATGTCGTGAATTTATGCTAATGAAGGCTAGTTTTACACATAAAATGTATTTAATTACACTGTGTCACACAGAAGCCCGGCACAAAGGTGTCGTGACACACTAGTCGTTGTCGTGTCAAAGCGTCCTCGTGATTGAGGACAATTTACACAACAAAAGGGTCAAAAGAGGAACACGTACTTGGCTAATACAATTTATTTTTAGACTTGGTGCATAAAAACTTCAAGGACGATGTATAGTCCAGTCAATTTTGAATACTTAAATCGTAAATAACTTAAATCGGAGATATTCCCGATATCTCTTAGTCTATATGGAGCTTGCACCCTTAAACTTAAAAATCTCCCTAACTCGGACAATTTTGACCGGAGGAAAAAAAGTCATAGGACCTTTTTTATGTAAAATTTTAAGCTCTACATATTTTTACAAGAACTTTTTGTCTAATTTTTACGTTTCTGAGTAATTGCGAAAAACACTTTCGACAATTTTATTTCAACTCTTGCCGGGGGTTGCAGACACGAAAACCTTTACACATTTTGTATCATTAAAACTACATTATATCAAAAATGAAAACTTGTGCTAATAATTTGATTTCAGATCTTATTTGACTGGACTAGTAGCCTAGTTGTGATCAATCATTTGCAATTACCCAAGTCGATGACTGCTAGGTTGACTTCCGTGGTCTTCATTTTGATTTATGTGTCGACGTGGTGTCGACACTACTAAAATTCTACATCTCGACACGGTAGAAAATATAATAAGTCTATGGTCTCGACTATCAGCCCCAGTTAGTCTTACTAAAGTCTATTAAGAATAACACGAAATGGTGCTTATGTACTATTATATTATTTTGGTTCCATGAGTTTGGATATCAAAGTTCACCACATTTTTATTAAAAGATTTCGTAATATAGTAAGCTTAATATATTATTAATAACGTTTGAGAATTCAGGCCCACGTAGCCTTAAGTTTTCAGTTGGACTAAAGAATAATCATTAATTACTACATCTGTCGTATTTAGGTTTTAAACCAACTACCTATACATGTTCAAAAAGTGTACAATTTACCCACTTTGATTATAATGTTTTGGAATAAGAATAGGGCAGGGACAAAATAGAATAAGTCACCATAAACTATCGTAAAAAAACGAAGTAAGTAATTTCACTAATTATTTATTAAATAAATGAAATTTGAAAAACACTTTAATTACAGAATATCCAAATAAACCGATTCTTCATTATTGGTAGTTTAATTAAAATCGGTTAATTTATAATTGATAAATTCTTGCTATTACCGTTACAACAGCGTGCGGTGCTTTCGGAACGCAAACCACTTAAAGTGAATTAAAATCAATATAATTGAACCGTTTTTAATTAAAACAATGCCATGTTTACGGGCGCATCACTAGCGGTTAACGTTAATTTTATTTTAAACTGATTTCGGTGCTGGTACTGAATACTGATTGCACATCTATTACTATAATGCGCCATCACTACCGACAAAGCTCCCTATATGGTAGGGCCACACAAACACCAGTCAAACACGGCGTCTTCGCCGGCGAAGACGAGGACCCCGATATCTTACGTCACCCGGACGTGGTCTTAACCCACGGCCTCGGCGGCGTATGGACTAATCTGGTCCAACCGACCTCCCATTCGTCCCAACGTCATCCTAAGCCGAGGTTCGAGCCTCATAGGAGGCGCCCTTAGGAAGAGGTTGCCCCCCGATGTCATCGAGCCCTAGGGCTCTTTTCTCCGCGACGCCTAGCGCTCGCCCAACCCCCCGGTGGCACTATGAAAATGTGTCGTACGCGACGATACGCAATAGTAGATTAGTAGCCAAGGGCTGTAAGGCATCAATTGCAGCCCGAGATATTTAGGCGCACGAGCGCAGGGAGGGCGCCTATAGTTCGAGGGTGGAATTGATGCTTACACCCGAGCTAACTACTCTGCTTTACATCTCGATTGTGAGGTAAAGTAGGTCCTTATTACCCCCAAATGGAGCTTGTAGGTGACCAATTAGCGCTCTAGGGTAATAATGTAGCTAGAAAAGCCCAAGGGCGGTAAGTAATTAAAAAAAAAACTCTTCACTGTTTCAAAAAGTTCGCGTACATGTAACCATCATACTTTTTTTAATTACTTACCGCCCTAGGGCTTTTCTAGCTACATTATTACCCTAGAGCGCTAATTGGTCACCTACAAGCTCCATTTGGGGGTAATAAGGACCTACTTACCGAATATGAGAGATGTAAAATATTATGTTATTTCAGAGGCACTAATCCATACTAATATTATAAATGCGAAAGTGTGTCTGTCTATTTGCTACGCTTTCCCGGCCTATCTTTTCAACTGATTTAATGAAAATATAGGCACTTATCCGAAATACTACTTTGAATGAATACATATACGGCACCTGATATTCGATATGTGATCACTTTAAAGTTTCAACTATACGCTTTGCTTAATTAACTTGTATATTTCAATAAAACCAGAAATTCACACGGAAATATGTTACATAATATTGTGTTATAGGAATTTAATAATTGTGAAGTTTCAAAGGAACGCTGGATGGAAGCGCAATATATATGAAAATTGGAATTGCTTAATTTGTTTAGTTACGCCTCGGATGCACTTCAGAATTAGTGTTTGAAAGGCTATTTATCCTTACTAATATTATTATAAATGTCAAAATGTGTTTGTCCATTAATCACACCGCATTGGAGCAACGGATCGGCGTGATTTTTATAAGGGTACTAGCTGATGCCCGCGACTTCGTCCGCGTGGTTGAGGTTTTTTTGATTCCCGCGGGAACTTCTTAATTTTCCGGGATAAAAAGTAGCCTATGTGCTATTCCAGACTATAATCTATCTCTGTGCCAAATTTCATCCAGATCCGTTCATCCGTTGGAGCGTGATTGAGTAACAAACATACATCCATACATACATACATCCATCCATCCAAACTTTCGCATTTATAATATTTATATGGATTTAGTTGAGGACCTGGAGAGTGACGTAAAGTACTTAGACCGGAAGGAGTCGCGGTATAATCTAGTCTGCATACTGCATACTGAACTTTATAAATGCATTAAAGGTATCAGCCTGCCTTTTTGTTACCTTTCCCCCACTCAACCGACCAACCGATCTCAATGGATACAGAGATGTTATGTCTCTTGGAGTCGGACGCAGGTTTCCCACAAGATGCTCAAAAAATAACGTCCACGTTAAAAAATGAAGTCCAAGTTGCCCTGCACCATGCTGTAGACAGACCAAGATGGCGTAACATCGTGAAAGAAAAGATTTTCCGTGGCTAAGATCACGACCATCAGTAGTGAGGTTGACGATGCATGGACTTAAAAAATGAAGCAAAGCCGCGGGAATTAACTCGATTGTAATATCAAAGAGTTAGTTAAATATAAATAATTTAATGGATCATGGAATAAATTGACACCGAATTTAGCAGTCTTGAGCCCACAAGTCAATGTTATACGTCTCGTAATATTACGTATACGTATTGTACTATCGCTAGATATTGTAAAAAAATTTAAAAATCTTTTTAAAAAGTTAACTGATGAGTCGCCGGCTCGTCTCAGTAGAATCTGCTTCCCGAACTGGTGGTAGAGACCTGACCGCCCCTGACGGCGTAGCGGTAGTTGCTACGAAGCTTGTAGACGCTCTACGCCCATAGCAAAGTTCTAAAGTTAAAGACCAATAATGAACATTCTATTTTATTTCTTGCCTCATTATCTAAGTGCAATATTAAATTTTAATAATTATTTAACACGTTAAATAATATACTGAAAATTTCTAAGCGTCAAGAATTAATAATCCCTCTACGTCGTAGCGGTAATTGCTACGCAACTCGTAGACGTTCTACGCCCGTAGCAAAAACCTAGGGTTAATTATTGTTACAGGCTCGCCTCAATAGAACTTGTAGAAAATTCAATTATAACTTTTCTGTTTCCTTAGCGGCGAGGTGAAACAAGTTATTTTTATTATATTCCAGTTTTTTATTATCTGTACTTAATACTATAAAAGCAAAAGGTACAATTTCTTGCAATGAGTAAATTACGGAAAATTCAACAGTAATTATCCTGTTCTACTCGCATAGTCAAATTTTTATTCAAATCTAAATGAATTTGTTCGAAATACAGTGACAAATCTTTAATTTCCCGGGATAGGATTAAAACGATTCCCTATGTCTGTTATTAGGTGCCCAACTTTGAAGAAAACCTGGAGGACTAAATACAGATATTTCTTGCTTCAAAAAGGTAGTAAGACCGTCGGTTCCAGGTATTGTCACTAACCTTTAAGATTATATTATCTTATAATTATTGTTAATATCTGAGAATCGAAATCGTAAAGTGGAATTATATGTGGTACTTAGTATTACCCATTAATTATAATATATTCCAATCCAAATACCATTACGTGATTCATGTAAATGGGTCATATTCTCACCAATGAAGAAACAATTGATTAAAAATTAATTCACGCAATCAAACATTTCAATTCATGAAAAAATTCGAACACAAAAAGTGGTACTTAAATACACTTTTTTACGTTTTATTATAATTTTTACCTGGAACCACTGGAATAAAATAAAAATCCTGAATGAAATTTTATAATAAAAAATTGAAATACAAGGCAAATTCTTCATTAAAAACTGTAGGCGCTTTTTATTTCTAGCCGCTAACCGTGTTCCGGCTGCGCTCTACTTTTTTAGCTTCGACGTCAATGCATTAAATATAAGAACCCTTGAGAGTTTTAAAAAACGGACAAAAACCAGAGAAAAACGGTGTTCCAAACTTTTAATAGCATAACTAAGTAACGGTAACTCAAAATTGAAAACCGCTACATTTATATCCCACTTTATTTAATTAATTTAAATAAAGTGGGATATGTAGCGGTTTATATCCAACTTTATATAAATTTTCTACTTTATTAAATATTTTTTAACAAATAATAAAGTAATAGTAAAAGTCCGTAATCATAATTTAAATATTTTCTTAATTATGATCTAAACTCACCAATGATCACTATAAAATCATAAATACAACATTAATCATTGTCACAGTACAATAGTTAATCACCGTATATATCCAATCACTTCACGAGTTACCACCTACCCATCACACATAGGCAACTTTTTGCGGGCTCAAGTCATGTCGCGTGGTAACCATCACCGACCGCGCATAATGCACGTCCGCCGCGCACTGCAACCGGCCGCTAACTGACGCGGGGACGTCGAATTGCCGCGCTTTCCCCCTCTCCTACATTTTCTACCCCATTACGTAACTGGAGTTCTCTTTTTTTAATAGGTTCTTTTTCATCGACAGTTTATGAAGTCTTATTTAATTGAGCCCTTGACAACATTCTTTATCTTCGACCTATTATTATAATCAAATTTTTGATCAGGAAATTTAGAAAAGTTATTATAGAAATAAATCACCTTTGTATTTTCAAGTGTCCATTAGATTATTTTTAGTGTAATTAATTTAAGAATATTGGAGACCAATTTTTTCATAGATTTTCCCTGGGATTCTGTGAAACGGTGCCGTGTATAGAAACTGTTTGACGCATGCGCGTCACAGCCCCGCCCTTCCCGGGCTAGCGATATTTTAAACTTCTACAAGTATTAAAATGATAAGTACGATAATTGCATGGCGCTTCAATGACTATGCATTTTTAAGATGTTAGGTATTTGTTATCGTCTGTATAAAATGGAAATAAAAATCTAATATTAAGCTCGGTATGAAAAAAGATTGGAGCTTTTTATTATTGGAAAGTTTCAATTTATAATACCTGAATTTTTAGAGTGATCGCACATAAGATTATTATTATATCGTCAAGCCGCATATTTTGTAGTTCACAGGCTACAATGTTACTTTTCCAATTAAATGACGTCAGAATCAATAGGTACTAATATGATAAGCTAGCGAACGTCCAAGACCTCGCTCCAGTGGGCAACTTCGAAGTGATTTTTTTTTGTACGTCTTTGCCGGTAGGGTGGTAACTAGCTACGGCCGAAGCCTCCCACCAGGCCAGACCAAGGAAAATTCAGAAATCATAAATTCCCAAATTATTGACCCTGTCGGGGATCGAACCCGGGACCTCCCACGTTAAGAGAACAGCGCTCAACACTGCGCCATGGAAGTCGTCAAAAATATAATGTTCGAAAAATTCTAAAAATTGTTATTAGTGATTATTATTATCTACCCATATTCCAAATTAGAAGTCTCCTAAATTAATGGAAATATGGCTTTAAAGCGAAAGGGTAAATCTGTTTTATTCTCGATCCCGTGGGGATTTTGAAATATCCTCCCTTATTCCTTGTCCACGTAATAAAGGGTTCCCTTTCTCTGAACAAAATTTCTGCTTTCTACATTCAAGGGTCAGGGCTGGGCGTCGATGAGGCAGTCAGTGTAAACTGTGAGTGTATTGGGACTAGTCTTTTTTATCTAGTCTGTCTGTCTGTTACCTTTTAACGAGACATTTTTTTAATGGTAAGTGACTTTTTTATGACTCAGTCTAAGATGGTAGCGGGCTAACCTGTTACGGGTATGGCAGTTGTATTAAACCTTTAATCAGCCCATCCGTTAAACCGATTTTGACTAAAGATACAGAGCTTGCATCCTGACGACGGACGACCGAGACTGTAAAATACCGATATTTGTAACATGGTGATAATAAAAAAAACCCGGCTGAGTCTGTTGTGAGCTCTTCTCAGACCAGGGCGCATTTGGAACCCTCGTAGCTTTAGTTTTAAGATACCGTAGTTAATTATCACCATCACGTCTTAAACTTTGAAAGCATGACGTTCAGGAGGTGTACTTTGTAGGTACCTATTTTGAATAAATATGTTTTGAATTTGAGTTTGAGTTTACCACAGATAATACCTCGTACTTTAATGATGGTCGAATTGCGATACGTCCGGCGTTAACGTCAAATGTGTGATGAGCTTTAGAACAACAATCTCCTCTTATGTCTACTCCAGTCTAACAAGGATTGAGAAGCAGTATTGACAGATTGCGTCCCACAACTGTCAAGTGCCGTCGTATTCCCAGCGTGGAAATGTACGGCGCATTTTTGTACGCCAAACAGTATTGCATCAGTGGGTACAGTATTTTTTCGACATTAAGTAATGTATTTTTTATGTGAGCCGATTACACCATAGAATTTTGAGTTTATGTATCTCAATGCAATATATTTTTAGTATTTTGAACAGAATTTCTATTTTATATCACAATCCGTACAATAAATGCAAAATCCTTCAATCATGCTGCAACAGAGGTACGGATGGACATGATTTTTGCATGGGTATAGTTACGGTCCTAGAGAGTGATTTAAGCTAATAATTATTATCCCAGGATATCAAAGATTTCTCCCGGGATTTTAAAAACGTAAATTAACACTATTTATATTATACTAGATGATGCCCGCGACTTCGTCCGCGTGGATTAAGGTTTTTGATTCCCGCGGGAACTCCGTAATTCTTTGGGAATAAAAGTAGCCTTTGTCCTTCCCCGGGATATAACCTACCTATATACCAAATTTATGCAAAATCAGTCGAAAAGATGGGAAAACGTAGCAGACAGATAGACAGATGGACAGACAGACACACTTTCGCATTTATAATATTAGTATGGAAGTATGGATTTGGTATGAGACCACATAATATTTTATATTTTAATTGCGATCAAATTGTGCGATACGTCCGGCGGTAACGTCAAATGTGTGATTAGCTTTAGAACAACAATCTCCTCTTATGTCTACTCCAGTCTAACAAGGATTGAGATGCATTATTGACAGATTGCGTCCTACATCTGTCAAGTACCATCGCCCTGTTCCCAGCGTAGAAATGTACGGCGCATTTTCGTACGCCAAGCCGTATTGCATCAGTGGGTACAGTATTTCTATTTCCGATAGTAATATTGTTATAAGCCGTTTGCACTATAGTATTTTTAGTGGACTTATCAGCTTATGTCTTGCTATGGAACATGTTTTAGCATATTGAACGGAATAGGGGTGTTGCCTATATCAAAAATAAATTATTTATTTACAAAAATTCGACGTCGACGTTAATTCTAAGTCATTTATTTATTTATTTATTCATTGCATTCATGTACATACAATATATTGAATTAATTATAATGACATGATACCCCGTCAGGGCATTGCAATTTGTAAATTAGTATTAAACAATAACTTCGCCGCCTGTAGTTTGGCTAAGGCGGATATTATAAAATATGTGAACGTTTGGATGGAATGATGGATGTTTATAACTCATGAAGGAACTAGAAATTTAATTTGCTATAATCCGCAACAGTAGGCAAATATATGTGGTACAGTGTATCTTGCACTTGCAGCTTGCAATATTCACCACACCACATAATTATTCCAAATTATTCTCAACGTACGTTTCACTCCGACACCGGAGCATCTTCAGGAGATGTTGACTCGACAATGCACGATTGTAAAGACTCAATCACGCAAGAACGGCTAAACGGATCTGGATGAAATTTGGTACAGAGATAGATTATAGTCTGGAATAACACATAGGTTGCCGCGGGAACCAAAAAACATCAATCCACGAGGACGAAGTCGCGGGCATCAGCTAGTATGTCAATAAATCGTACCTACTCATGATTTGAAGTTACCTTTATTGAAGCAAGGATGTACGGCATGAATATTACAAGGCATCAAGCCGTTGAATTGATTCATTGCACTCTTCCCCGATCCAATATGGCGCTTGCGAGCTGAGTGGCTTTGTAACTCACTTTATTAATTTGATACGGCCCGCCTTCGGCTTTTATGGGAACTTATATATATTTTTCACCCGGCGAGGCTTTTTAGATTCTTTTCGTGCGTTAAGTACCTGTTACCCCCAATTTTTGTCTGTATAGAGTAGCGGCTTAAATAGTGACCAAAAATGTTCGTATAGTTTTAATTGCTCAAAGTTTTGTAGACGTATGTCTAAACTAAACAAACAAGTATGTTTCATTACTAGCACCAAATGTAAGCACAAGTTTCTAGCAAGTTAATTTCTCATACATAATATACGTACTGTTATAAATTATAATTCTATGTGCACTGACTCGCTGCATCAGCACTTTTGCGCTTTAAACTCGCGGTTGACGATGCGGCCTGCAGCCAGTCGTTCACTAGCCAGAGCTCCGTTTTCGAACACCCAGCCTCCTGTTGCTGGAGCGAGAAGATATTAAGATCCATGTCTTGTATTTCCTTTTTAGGGTTCCGTAGCCAAATTTTGCAAAAACGGAACCCTTATAGATTCGTCATGTCTGTCTGTATGTCTGTCTGTCTGCCACTTTTTTCCGAAACTATAAGAACTATACTGTTGAAACTTGGTAATTAGATGTATTCTGTGAACCGCATTAAGATTTTCACACAAAACTAGAAAAAAAACCAATAAATTTTGGGGGTCCCCATACTTAGAACTGAAACTCAAAAAAATTTTTTTCATCAAACCCATACGTGTGGGGTATCTATGGATAGGTCTTCAAAAATGATATTGAGGTTTTTAATATCATTTTTTTCTAAACTGAATAGTTTGCACGAGAGACACTTCCAAAGTGGTAAAATGTGTGTCCCCCCCCCTGTAACTTCTAAAATAAGAGAATGATAAAACTAAAAAAAATATATGATGTACATTATCATGCAAACTTCCACCGAAAATTGGTTTGAACGAGATCTAGTAAGTAGTTTTTTTTTTATAATTTAAAACTTACTACAGGTTTGTACGGAACCCTCGGTGCGCGAGTCCGACTCGCACTTGTTTGAATTTTATTCAATTAAATTCAGTAGAAAGTTGCCGTGGTTTTTTTAAAAAGACTGTCGACCCGGCCCTCGTAACAGTACGTATAAGTTTAGATACGTTTGAAAACATTATAGAGAACTCAGATACATGCAGGATTCCTTTCCTTCATCGATAACGCAAGTGATTCAATTGGTTGCACATAAATCCGATTTTTTTTTATTCCACTACAAGTTAGCCCTCGACTGCGATCTCACCTGATGGTAAGTGATGATGCAGTCTAAGATGGTAGCGGGGTAACCTGTTAGGGGTATGGCAGTTATATTAAACCCATACCACTATTCTGTGCCCATACCCCTAGTCGGTTCCTACACGGCATCGTACCGGAACGCTAAATCGCTTGGCGGTACGTCTTTGCCGGTAGGGGGGTAACTAGCCACGGCACAAGCCTCCCACCAGACAATTTTTTAGGTTTAAGTACAATTATTAGTTGTATAGCAATATCTAAGTGAAAAAGGTTCACCCGAGGTTGGATGTACCATCTATCTATATCTATACTTATAATAAAACTGTAACAGGTCAAATTCTGTACATTGAAGATATTTTGAAAATTTTTTTTGGAGGGCACTCATTAGTCGATACTGAAGCCAAATCTGTAATTTTTTTCATTTTTGTCTGTCTGTCTGTCTGTCTGTCTGTCTGTCTGTCTGTCTGTATCTTGGCCGCGCATCACGCCGAAACTACTGAATGAATTCAAACGAAACTTGGCACGATTTGAGCCCATACTACGAGGTAGGACATAGGATACTTTTTATCCCGAAATTCTACCCCTGAAGGGGCGAAATAGGGGTTGAAAGTTTGTATGAAAGTCCTTAATTTCTCAAGTTATAGCCATGAAACTTGATATATAAGCTGCGGGTTAAAAATGGAGACATACGTGTTTCACAGTTTTTGAAAATTCGACCCCCAAAAGGGTGAAATAGGGGATGAAAGTTGGTATGAAAGTTCTTCGTTTCTCAAGATGTTTTACAAGTTATATCAACGAAACTTTTTATTTTGGCTAGCGGTAAAAAATAAAGAAGTACGTGTGTCACAGTTTTTCAAAATTCCACCCCTAAGGGGGTGAAATAGGGGGTGAAAGTTTGTATGAAAGTCCGTCATTTCTCAAGTTATGTCGATTAAACTTGATATACAAGCTACCGGTTGAAAATGAAGAAATAAATGTTTCACAGTTTTTGTAAATTTTACCCCCGAAGGGGTGAAATAGGGGTTGAAAGTTTGTATGAAAGTCCTTCATTTCTCAAGTTATAGCCATGAAACTTGGTATATGAGCTGCGGGTTAAAAATGAAGACATACGTGTTTCACAGTTTTTCAAAATTTCACCCTCAAAGGGGTGAAATAGGGGTTGAAAGTTTGTATGAAAGTCCTTCATTTCTCAAGTTATATCAATGAAACTTGGTATACAAGCTATCGGTTAAAAATGAAGAAATACGTGTTTCACAGTTTTCGTAAATTTTATCCCCGAAGGGGTGAAATAGGGGTTGAAAGTTTGTATAAAAGTCCGTCATTTCTCAAGTTATTTCGATGAAACTTGGTACCTATATCCACGCGGACGAAGTCGCGGGCATCAGCTAGTTAAATAATAATATTTCGTTTCCCTGTTTCTGTAACGTTTTCTTCACGATTGTTTTACCACAGTGTGAGTGTATACCTATTATTATGTTCTCACTACATATTCTCCGACACCCATACATTGTATCCTGGATCCAGTACCGCAATTTGTATGGGCGTTCACCCACGCAGTACGCTTTCGTGTGCTCCTCGGCCGCATTGTACTTTTTTAATGTACTTTTTTTTGCACCAAAAAAATAGAATAGGAATAAAAAGTGTGTGTACAAGGAAGCCGTTATCACCAACGACCTCAATTTATATTTCATATTTTCCTATTTATTTAATTGCATTTCAGCCCCGTTAGGGCAAAGCAAGTACATGTACATTCTAGAATATAAAATTACAATAATTAAAATTACATTATGTTAACTCAAATCTTAATTTTTACATTTATATTAAAATTAAAACATAAAACATAGGCAATTACAAAGCAGCATAATATTCAGCATTAAAAAATCAGATTAATTAAATTATATAAATTAAAATAATATTAGGTTAAAATAATGTCAGGTACAATTATTAATTATTAAATGATGTCAAACTAGGTACAAACTAGGTGGCTAAAAATTCACCAACCTCATAAAATCCCTTCTGGGTTAACAGGGTCTGTAGGTCTTTCCTAAATTTAATATTAGATTCAATATTTTTAATGCTATCGGGAATTTTGTTATATATTACTGTTGATGCGTAGTGTGGGCTAGTAGAGAATTTACATAGACGGGCCCTGTCAAACAAAGAATGTGGACCTAGTTTACTAACGCTATCTAGCCTCACAGCGCTATATGGCGGGGACAAGGACAGGCTTATACAGGTGAGGGGCATGCACCACAAGTCGGACGACCAACTTTTTTCTATGAAAGGGACCATCTAGTACCTACATATATAAAAGTACAGAATTTTCAATACAAATTTCTTGCTTCCAAAAAGCTTGGAAATACCCTCCCCCTCCTGTCACTCTATCTAGACATCTCCGTCATATGAATGGTTAGAAAGAACGTATCTCCTTAGACTGTGCTATTAATACGTTTCTAGACGTCTCCGTAGATCGACTGGTAGGAAAGAAGTATATCTTGAAACTGTAGTGTTGCGTTGCAGGCCCGAGGCCTCGTTAATACGAGCCTTTGTCTTGCAGCGGGAAGACAAACAGCCTGTTATTTTTAGGTTATTTTATTCCGAAACTGTTCTTATTATTTTCTCTTTCTTATGAAGAATTGTGTATATAAAAGAGTATTGTTATTTTACCTGCAGGCTTGTGCATAAGGTACCTACGGCGCACATTGGCACTAGCTTGGTTGGGTACTAGCTAGGTTGACGACCTCCGTGGCGCAGTGTGTAGCGCTGTTGTCTTAACGATCGGAGGTCCCGGGTTCGATCCCCGGCAGGGTCAATTTGCCAATTTATAATTTCTGAATTTTCCCCGGTCTGGCATGGTGGGAGGCTTCGACCGTGGCTAGTTACCACCCTACCGACAAATACGTGCCGCCAAGCGATTGAGCATTCCGGTACGATGCTGTGTAGAAACCGAATAGGGGTATAGGTTTGATATAACTGCCATGCCCCTAACAGGTTAGCCCGCTACCATGTTAAACAGCATCATCACTTACCATCAATTGAGATCGCAGTCAAGGGCTAACTTGTAATGATTTAAAAAAATATATATAAGTGTTGCCACCCTAGCACCCCTAGAATTAACAAAGGAGCTCGAGTATCTCTAAGACAGTTATAAAAATAACCAAACGGCTCAATGTGTATCTCTGAAGGTATCTCATTAACGTCCCACTGCTGGACACAGGCCTCCAATCTTATAGGAGAGAGGGAATTAGAGCTTACGGGTTGGCGGGTTTTAACGACTATTATCATGTGAGTGATAATAACCGGGACCGACGGCCTAACGTGCTCTCCGAGGCACGGGTGTGACACACCGCCAACTTCCTAACTCCGGGCTAGTACTAAGAATTACCTACTAGTCAGAAAAGCCCAATACTTAATAGGGATGATGACAACTCAATCAATTCAGCAACTCTTTATCTTAAAAACGCACTTCTAGTATGGAAGTTGTATGAAATTCACAGCTGTGACGTCATAAAATTTCAACGCTCTTTTTTTCTTTAATCTATATTTTAAAATGGTTATCAAACTTAAAACTACCCTAGGATGTGAAATTTAGGTCTTTTGGAAGACCCTCTATTTAATAATCAGTTAGAAATAATTTATTTTTGACTAGCTGATGCCCGCGACTTCGTCCGCGTGGGTAGAGGTTTTTCGGTTCCCGCGGAAACACTTTAATTTTCCGGGATAAAAAGTAGCCTATGTGCTATTCGAGACTATAATCTATCTCTGTGCCAAATTTCATCCAGATCCGTTCAGCCGTTGGAGCGTGATTGAGTAACAAACATCCATACATCCATACATCCAGACATCCATACATCCATACATCTATCCAAACTTTCGCATTAGAAATAATTTATTTTTGACTAGATGATTCCCGCGACTTCGTCCGCGTGCACCAAGTTTTTTTCGATTCACGCGGGAACTCCTTAATTTTCCGGGATAAAAAGTAGCCTATGTCCTTCCCCGGGATATAACCTACCCCTATACCAAATTTCATCAAAATCGGTTGAAAAGATGGGCCGGGAAAGCGTAGCAGACAGACAGACAGACAGACAGACAGACAGACAGACACACTTTCGCATTTATAATATTAGTATGGATGGACTAGTATGGAAGTATGGATATAGGCATCATCCCTATTATGGCCCGACTCAGGACTCGTACCCCGCCGCAGTCGAACATGCTAACCACTATCACCGCCTTTCAAATACTGCCATTTGATATTAGCTAGCCCGTCCGGCATCATGTCCATAGTACCAATTTATCGTTAATAGCCACCGTCCGCTCCATTGTCCCCACACGGCCCTACTTTCCACCTGATAGCTCGCTCAATCATGCCGCCAATGTCCAGTCACAAAGCAGGCATCACCGACGTTCTATAACGCCAACAAACAACGTAGTTTAATTAAAAATTAACCCTTTTTCCAACGCTAGTGAGTACAGTTTCGCTTGCACCCATGAGCTTTAATTTTTTTGGCTTGCTCTTAAGATACTATTATATTATCCTATAGCCAAAAAATCATTATCACTGTCAGAATTAAGATAAACTTGGCACCAAAGGTAATCCATACTTAAAGTCATAAATAAGAAAGTGTATCTGTCTGTCTGTCTGTCTAGGTACTGTGTATGTATAGGTACGGCCCATACGTCAAGCCGATTTTGACAAACTTTTGTACAGAGATAGCCTGCATCCCGGAGACGCACATAGGCAACACGCTACTGACATACCTAAAACATTTGCTCCGCGTATCGTACTTCATACTAATATTATAAATGCGAAAGTGTATTTGTTTTTTTCGTTTGTCCTTCAATCACACCGCAACATCGACGTGATTTGTGCATGAGTATAGTTGAAGACCTGGAGAGTGATATAGGGTACTTTTTATTTCGGAAAATTAAGCAGTTTCCCTGGAAATTAAGAAACGTATTTCACGCAGACGAAGTCGCGGGCATCCGCTAGTCTTTTATATAGAGCCACACACACTAGTACGACAGGAAAATACGCCCTTCCTCTCTGACTCGGATGTTTTGCTTATACATTTTGTCTGGTTTGCCCTTAAATTGTGTTTATACTTTAAAGGCGAATAGAACCTCAGACTACAGAGATTTTATCAAACCATCCTTCTATATTAACTCCGACTAGAGTAAACCTGGAGTTTATTTAAAAACGAACTTTGTAGAAAGGTGTTAAAGCAGATTTTCATTTAAGCCGAGATAATCAGCTGCCGAAAAGCCGGTGCGAAATAATGAACTTCTCGAAGATCAACTTTAAAGTGCCTTTCAAAGCTTTTGTTGGAGTCGCTTCAGGTCCAGTGACTTACTCCGTTTATTTTGACGGAATGGCGAAAATTACGTTTATTAAATTTTGAATATTGATCCCCTTTAATACAGATTCTGGAGAGGTTTATTAAATTTTGAAATTACTTTGCGTTTCGGCTGGTGTATCGGAGTGTATAAAAGTTTTAAGTTTATAGTAGAAATGATTCGTTGTTATAATAATGGAGACGGCGTGTCGCCAATTTTTTTTTTTATATCCTCTACAAATTAGCCCTTGACTGCGAGTTATATTATTAGAGTATTAAACCCATTTTAGCCTTTTAACGAATTAATTAGAACGTTGTGTTTACTTTTAAGTGGTCACTACATTTAGCTTTTTTTTAATATAGGATAAGATTACCCTTGAATGTTTTAATGTAAGTGTCCGTTAGTAGACCTAGTAAATAAAAATAAATTTAAAATAAAATCTCAATCGGCCATTCCAGTATAATATAGTCTAACACTCTGGCTAAGTGCTGAGTGGGAAATTTCACACTCCTTTAGAAAACTTTATTGAGAAAAGGAGTTAATTTGACACTTATTTACTTAGTCGTTATATTGACTCTGAAAATACGGAGTTTTGTGTGTAATGAAAAACATACCTTAGTAATAGTAAAGAAAAATAGCAGGAAACTTAATAACATAATAAGGAGGTGCGAGCATTTTTATCGCAATATAACTTTTAGCATTTTGTGCGGAAGCTTGTATATAAATCATATTTCACATTAAAAAGATGTTGACGTTCAAAATTGCAGCTCAGCATTTTGGGACTATTAAGCCCGAAACACACAAAACGCGTTACGGCAGCTACTATGGTGTAAAGTGAGAAATTGCAGTTCACGTCAAACTTAGATCTTTTCGAGTGTAGGTAGCTCTACGAGCTCGCATCCATGCCTAAAATAAAGTACTAAATCCCTGAAAACGTTCCTAAAATAAAGATTTAAGCCCGATCTATACTTAATATTAAAAATGCAAATGCGTGTCGACCTGTCTGTGTGATAAATCCATGTAGAGGAAGTCATCTAGTAAGGACTTTAATATTTATACACTGAATTGTACAGTAATTTTACTCAACATATTGCTTATTTTATTTGCAAGGTATCTCACAATTAATAAAAATATCAGATAAGTAGTAAAAATACCAGACTCGCACTGGCTGACAGCTGTTTAACAAATCTATCAACATTTAAAGCACTGTGGGTTAGCCTTGAGATTTTAACCGTTACTTATTTTTATGACGTGAGCATTCGCCATTAATGATGTATGAAGTGAATCATACATACCTTATAATACATACATACATTATAATTTTATTGCTTTTCAGCAATCCACAGCTAGTCGAACACACTCTTGTCTTTTTCGCTTTTGCAACGCCGCTGCGTCGAATAGCCACGATAAAGCGGTATCGCACTGACTGTTCTTGGTTTGCTGTCATCACGCTGCCGCGCTATGTTTGTCTCAGGCTTTAGCTGGGTGCGGGGTAAGGACGCGAGGCAAGGGGGAGGGGGAAGCGGAAATGGAAGTCGTCGGCGGACACCTGGCCTCGACGCGAAATCACATTCGCTTTGTGTGTAAACTGTATGTATACATGTGTGTATGTGTGTTTGTCATATTAGTTTGGGAGTTCAATCACGTACTGCACTGAAACAGGATTTTAGTAAATGTTTACTGGAAATTCTATAGAGAGACATGAAGACAATTAACGACTGATTTTTCAAACGCTAAATAGACTCAACTAATAAAGACAGAGAGAGATATACATATAACTAAAAAAACATGAACAATTACATATTAGGCTGGGGCATTTATAGCCCAGAAAATGAGTTTAAAAACAGAAATCCATGTAGATTGTAGACGAAAAGGCGGGCATCATCTAGTAATACCTAAAAAAATGCAATAGGTATTTTAAGTAACCGTGAAGGGCCAACACACACTACAGAGAAAAATTGGTCTGGTGCTCAAAAAGCCCGCACGTGCATGTTTTTTATATGAAGCTGCTGACTACCGCGACAGTAGAAAACGTGCTTCCCCAACGAAGCGGGTGTTTTACCCTATCCGTGGTGTGTTTTCACCCTAGTGGGTTCCTACTGAGCACAGAACATAAAAAGTCGCTCGTGGTAAAAAATGTGAAAACAAAAGTCACTCACACAAGGTTTTGTAAATAAATTAAAAGCTCATATTGTCTTCCGCACAAAGGGCGCAGTTTCACGGGCGATGGGTGCAGGGGAGAAGGGGGGGGGGGCAAGGGTAGGAAAGGGTAAATAGTAATAAAAAAAAAGCTAAGTGCGTGTCAGACTCCCACACCAAGGGTTCCGTACAAACTTGTACTTAGTTTACATTACTGAATTACGGAAGTTCATAAACAGCTGTGAAAGCATTGATCATTACTCTAACGGAAAGATTAGGAATAATTTATGTGATACCAGCTGTTGCACGCGACTTCGTCCGCGCGTATTGAGGTTTTTTGGTTCCTGGGGGGACTATTTCATTTTCCAGGATAAAATGTAGCCTATAGGTATTATTCCAGACTACAATCTATCTCTGTGTCAAATTTCATCCAGATCCGTTCAGCCGTTCAGGCGTGATTGAGTAACAAACATCCATCCATCCAAACTTTCGCATTTATAATATTAGTATAGGTAACTACAAATTTGTGATTTGCAGTATTTTCTATACTCGTGCTATGAGAACTTGCATAATGCCAGTTCTAGGTCAACGGACAGTATTTTGATTTACTGGCGAGTGTCAAAATATACGGCATACACATTTTAATTGCGTTAACTTAGAAGTTTGATATCTTTACAGTTCCAAGGGACCATAAACCTCAGTATTTGGTATTAATTTCAACTAAATACCTTATGAAGTGATCCTATAAGGGTTCCTTTTTTCTTTTGAGGTACGGAACCCTAAAAAGTACAATTAGCGAGGCCTAACGAGGCCGTAGCTCGCGCTTGGATGAGTCCAGAGCAAATATCTTTGCGCCATCTTTCATTATGTGGACGTAATATGTAATGCTGACGTCACGAGAATATAATAAGGTACCTACCTTGACTTTGTATCTTCCCTTTGAAATTATTAGAATTATTATTATGTAACTACTAGATTATGCTCGCAACTTCTGTTTGAATTATGGACTAGCTTTTGCCCGTGGCATCGCTCACGTCAGGTTCGACTTGACCATCGTTGAATTGTTCGTATTTGACCACCTTAGGGGTTGAATTTTCAAAAATCCTTTCTTAGCGGATGCCTACGTCATAATAGCTTTCAGTATACCGAATTTCAGCCATCCACCCAGTGGATTGAGCTATACGTTGATAGATCAGTCAGTCAGTCACCTTTTCCTTTTAGGTATATATATTTAGATTAAGTTTTTGTATTCCCGCGGGAACTGTTTCATTTCCCAGTACCTATAGTATATGTCCTGGTACTTGGGAATTCATTCCATTCAGTGATATTTAATACCACCATAAATACCACTGATTCGAGAGATCGTGGTAACCGTGCATGCATAAAACAAATTAAACGCTGTTTATTAACCTTGTAAAAAATCCATAAACCTCACCAATGCCGAGATGAGCAAGTTCATACTAAGGGTTAGTATGAACTTGCTCATCTCGGCAACGTTGATAGTTTTTTAGTCACGATATCGATCGAATCACCATAACGCTACATAGATGCATGGACTTCAAGACTCACACGAGGAGACGTAGTTTAAATCTACTTTAAGCTTAACGTTACCTACGCGTTATGTTTTAATACTCGAAATCTTTGTTTCGCCTGAAGAATAATGCGGTATGCTCTTGTATTTTATAACAAGGCATAACAATATTGAACTGTTGAAGTACCTTTTTTTCTGGATTTGTATTACTCAGGACATAAGTTTAAATGCTCGAGTAGTGGAAGTACCAAGATAACTCTTACATTTAGGTACGGTATTGTATGGCACAATTATGTAAATAGTTTTTTTTCTTTCTTGCTTTCTTTTTAACTTGTACTTATCCCACTGATTCAACGTGTTTCATGCATAGAGCCTCTTCAATACGCGTATCGGTATAAAAAAGTTAACGATACGTTATGCAAAGTAGCTTTTGCTGGAAATTGGCTGTAAATCGAGAGTTCGTGGTGGATTTATCGTGTAGAATAAAATGTTAAACTCGGGTTTATTGATTGACAGTTATTAACATTCTCTAGGGGCCTATATTGGGTCGGCGGATTGTTTATCTAACCAATAACCATCAAATATCTAGGTTTTTTAAAATTCCACTACAAATTAGCCCTTCAAGAATGCGATCTCATCTGATGGTAAATGATGATGCAGTCTAAGATGGTAGCGGGCTGACCTGTTAGTGGTATGGCAGTTATATTAAACCCATATTCCTGGTCCTTTTCTACACGGCATCGTGCCAGAACGCTTAGCTAGTAGGGTGGTAACTAGCCACGGCCGAAGCCTCCCACTAGGCAAGGTGTTATAAGAAATTAACCTACAGGTATAAAAAGTGTGACAAAACAATAAAATCAGCTGATGAGTCATCAATAACTATTTATGGTTTTGTCTCAAGTGACTGACAGGTGACTTACAGCGCAAACGGCTGAACGTAGGAATTTGAAATATCGAGCGAATATTCCTTTAGCACCCTAAAGGTGTACTGAGGAAGGAATTTTCGAAATTACCTATTTATTCTACAGTATACAAAATTTGCCTCGAATAACAAATCTTTCTGTCTACCTCTCCGTAAGATCTAGTATTAACCATGTATGAAACACCTAACGAAATGTGGTTTTATACAATATTCCCAACACTTCCACTGTGAAAGCACATAAAACACGTCGAGAATAAAACTTTAAAATGGCGGCGAATATTTTCAACCGGATCGCTGCACTTTACGTGATGGTATGGTACATATTTGAGAACTGAAAATGCAGGAATTACCACAATTCATTCCTCTCTTGTTCTACTACAAACAATATAAAATGGATGGGCTGTTAATGAATTTTATGGTATTTGAAGCAATTAATTGTATTACTTGCTTCGACGGTGAAGGAAAATATCGTGAGGAAACCTGCATTGATATATTTATGCCTGAGAGTTATTTTTTTTTATTCCACTACAAGTAAGCCTTTGACTGCGAACTTGGCTAATGGTAAGTATGGATGCAGTCTAAGATGGTAGCGGACTAACTTGTTAGGGCCATTTAATATTAAACCCAAACCCCTATCGGATTCTACACGGCACCGTACCGGAACCCTAAATCGATTGGTAGCACGTCTTTGCTGGTAGGGTGATAACTAGCCATGCCCGAAGCCTTCTACTAGACCGGACAAGTCCTTCATAATACAATACCCATCCCCGTGCCCACTCTATTCTTCGCCCACCATCTGCGCATACCAGATTTCGCCAGAACTCCTATTTGCCAAGATCTTCTTTATCATTCAATAAACTGTTAAAAAAGAATACTAAGCTGGATCTATTTTGCACCGCGGCCACCTCCATGCGTAGAATTCTAGCCAGTGAACTCTTTGACTCTCACAGCCTGAGTTGAAGTGGTTTGCTGGCTAGCAATCATAATCTTAATAATTAATAGTCTCTACATTATCCCAAATATTAGTTTACTCTGGTTCTTCTCTTGTATTAACATGTATCATCTTCCTAGCTATAAGCTTTTTATATTTTAATTACTTCCTATGTAGCATAATATATTAATATTTATTTTTTCCACCATTGCGAGCTATTTCTATCTCATGTAAACTCTATCTGTGAAAACTTGTAATTGGCGTTATACTTGTTCTTTATTTGTCTATGCATATTTGTTGTAGCTGTAAGTTTTCCGAACAAAATAAAATTTAAAAAAATAATGTTTTCAAAGTTGTGTAAAGTCAACCAATCCGCACTCGGCCAGCTTGGTGGACTAGCCACTCTACTCATTCTGAGTTGAGACAGTAGTGCGTCAGCGTTGGCTTGAGATGAATGAAGGAAAATAATATATTTTTAAATATTATATTCCAAAATTATGTTGCAACTAAAAATACAAATGCCTCCTTTATGATTTACTAGCTTATGCCCGCGACTTCGTCCGCGTGGACTACACAAATTTCAAACCGCTATTTTACCCCTTAGGGGTTGAATTTTTAAAAATCCTTTCTTCCCGGATGTCTACGTCATAATAGCTGTCTGCATGCCAAATTTCAGCCCGATCCGTCTAGTAGATGGATCAGTCAGTCAGTCACCTTTTATATATTTTGACTAAAAAGTTGTTAACGAGTTAATGAAAAAGATTTTAAAATAAAATCTAAGATTTGTTTATTAATATTAAAGATATAGAGTTGAGCTCTTATGGCCTCGTAAATTTATTATAGGATAGGACTCCTATGGAGAGACCCAGCGTTTTATTACACGCTACACTAGTAAAATTAACTGCTTCGTTTATGGATGACTGGCTTTTGCGGTTCCCATAACTGTTAATATTATTCATGCCTTGGAGGTTCTTGGCTAGAAATAAGAGTATCTATATATGAACACATTCACGATCAGTGTTTTAAACTGCTCGGCAAAAAGTAGCCTATGTCCTTCTCCGGGGTACAAATTATTCCCATACCAAATTTCATCAAAATCGGTTGAACAGATGGGCCGTGAAAGCGTAGTAGATAGACAGACAGACAGACAAACGGACGGACAGACAGACAGATAGACAGACAGCCAGACACACTTTCGCATTTATAATATTAGTATGGATAGTATGGACTGGTTCGGAATTCCATTACTACCGAGAAGAACTAGCAAGAAACCACAGACAAAAGCAGCCATGTCTCTGACAACGTTCCCGATTATATAAATAGAGCATTGCCCTCCAACATGTTATTACGCAGCTATGTCACAACGACTGGATACCAGACCAGCATTGGAATACCCATTTGGACATAGTTATACTGAGCTGCCCTTAAGTGATATTGCATTCCGTCATACACCGCAAGCATCTGCGCTGGCGGGGTATTGGCACAGACTAGGTTATAGTACCTATGGTATTGGCTCCAACAATTCGGATCGCACTTCACCGGGAATTCCCTTTGGACCTGGAGAATAAATTGTGTAATTCCATCCAATTTAATCTAAAACATTAATGTAATATAATCAAATAAATATTATAAATGCGAAAGTTTGGATGGATGTATGGATGTATGGATGTATGGATGTTTATTACTCAATCACGCCCCAACGGCTGAACGGATCTGGATGAAATTTGGCACAGATATAGATTATAGTTAGGAATAACACATAGGCTACTTTTTATCCCGGAAAATTAAGGAGTTCCCGCGGGAAACGAAAAACCTCGATCCACGCGGACGAAGTCGCGGGCATCAGCTAGTCAGCTAGTATTATAAATACGAAAATTTGGATGGATGGATGTTTGTTACTCAATCACGCCTGAACGGCTGAAAGGATCTGGATGAAATTTGTCACAGTAACAGATTATAGTAGGTATGGAATAACACATAAGCTACTCTTTATCTCGGAAAATTAAAGAGTTCCCGCGGGAACCAAAATACCTCAATCCACGCGGATTAAGTCGCGGGCATCAGCTAGTTATTTGATAAATTATTCTAATTGACATATAAAGGTAGCAGTTTGACCTTTACTCATTAGCAAAATAGTAGATCTAACTTCTAATTATAATAGTTGGCCCTCTGAGGTAAATTATTTTGGAATGTCAAAGGTGTATGAATGTTTTTGGATTACTTCAGCCCTCAGTTGCCCTGAGTAATTATAGGCTACAATTAGTATTCCAAAATAGTTCCTTTATTAATAACAGCTATGTACCGCAATATCCATACTTCCATAGTCATAGTCATAAATATTTATTCAATTTAGGTAGACACACTACACTTATTGACGTCCAGTTACATAAAAATAATATGATGGTGATAATCTGTTACGGTATCTTAAAACTAAAACTACGAGGGTTCCAAACTGTGTTCCAAACGCGCCCAGGTCTGAGAAGAGTCCACAATAAACTCAGCTGGGGTTTTCCATACTAACATTATAAATGCGAAGGTGTGTCTGTCTGTCTATCTGAAACGCTTTCACGGCCCATCTATTCTACTGATTTTGATGAAATTTGGTATAGCGGTAGGTTCCCGGGGAAGGACATAGGCTACTTTTTATACCGGAAAATTAAAATAACTTCTGAAAATGATTTCAGAAGATGATGATGAGGGTCAATTTGGGAATTTATAATTTCTGAATTTCCCTGGTCTGGCCTGGTGGGAGGCTTCGGCCGTGGCTAGTTACCACCCTACCAGCAAAGACGTGCCGCCAATCGATTTAGCGTTCCGGTACGATGCCGTGTAGAAACCGAATATATGGGTTGAATATAACTGACATGCCCCTAACAGGTTAGCCCGCTACCATCTTAGACTGCATCATCACTTACCATCAGGTGAGATCGCAGTCAAGGGCTAACTTGTAGTGGATAAAAAAAATGTATGTAATAATGCTGAATTTTGTCTGGTCTGGTCTGGTGGAAGGCTTTCATCGGGGTTAGTTACGACCCTACCAGCAAAGATGGATGGATAACGATTAACGATAGGCTGACGATTGCGTATGCTCACTCAGTACAGGGTGCATTTGTTCAGCAGTAGACGTCCACAGACTGATACTATGATGATGCAGCTAAAAGCTCAAATATGTTAGAAACGTTAGCTAAGAAAGCTGGCTTTAATATATGCAGCTGTGCGAATCTCTGCAACTCCATGAGCGTAATTTAGTTTCAAAGACCGTAATCTATGGGAATACTTATACATACTTAAACATCCTTGTAGGTAAGATAAGCTTTTGGAAGTAAGACAGTATTTTATAATAATAACTAGCGATCCGCCCCAGCTTCGCACGTGTAGCACTAATAATCATAATAGTCTATACCCAATATAGCCAGTGGGCAGTGGGCAGGTATTACATTTTAATATTACATTGTAAGAGTACGCCCCGCCCTCACTACACCTGCCACTGCCACCAGCCCTCAGATTATAGGTATCTAATGTATTCGCCGTTGTCTTCTCAACTAAGAACTAAGACTAACTAACTAAGACCGAAGAGCTGGCCGAAGAGAAGACCTGGGACAAAGAATTAGTCTAGCTATTCAAAGGGGGAACGCTGCTAGTGGTGCTGATTCTGTTTAACACAATCTCTAAACTAAACTAAAATGGCAGCTTTAAATCTTGCCCTGTCCCTTTCCGTAGGAAGTATTATGAAAGGGTTAGCAATATTTGTAATGCTCTAATTTTAGTTTAGTTTAGAGATTGTGCACTACAGAATGAGCCCCAGTATCTTCGGAACCTTGCCTAAAGGGACTCCTTTTAATAATATATTTTAGTATTTAATTTAGATTTTAATGTATTCCGTAGTTTTAATTTGATAGGTATATTTTTTATTAATGTTTCTTCTCAACTGACGGACGTCCACTACGGGATGAAGGTTTCCTGCATGGATCTCCAGAGCCGCCTAGCCAAGATACATACGTTTCGTGTCTATTCTCTTTCTATAATCGTTAACGCTTTACGTCTTTTATACCGCGGAGAGAGAAAAATAAGTGAATAATACTTAAATGGCATTTTTAATCGCTTTCGCTAAAGCGCTAACGATTAGACAGGTCACGCTTGGACATACAGGATACCTGAAAACCTTTCTTTTCTGGGGAGTTGTGTAAAAAATACAACAAAGCAGAAAATTCAAAGACCTAGTTAGTAAAAGGTTTAAGTTCGGTAGAAGCCTCAAAACCTTATATAGGCAAAAACTACTCCAACACATAAATAGTAGTAATATACATAAGCCCTACATACACAATTTTGCGCGCCGCTGCGCATGCTGCAATCAACTCGCAGTCCGGAATTTTCTGGAAACGCCCGAGGCAGCCGACTGTGAACTCGCAAACATTTAAACCTTCATTAGGTGTTTGCTTGGCTTATAAAAATTTTCTTCTCCTCTATGTTATTTCGTGAGAAAACGCTCGGTGTCTTAATGCTGTTTGAACTAACTTTATTTAGGTTTGATCGAATTTGATTTGTCGTGTGCTACGCAAATCGACGTAATCGAAGTAACCGACTTCAAAAAAAGGAGTTCATCAATTTGACACGTATGCCATGTACTAACAATTTGGTGATATTACATAGTAAAAATTGTATTTTTCTATAATCAGATTTTATAACCTACGTGTCAAAGGTACATTGAACTCATGTAAAGAACCCTAGATAAAAGGCTACTAAAGCCCACTGCTTGAATAACAACAAAAGCTCTTCCAGCCAAGATTTATTCTAACTTTTTATATCTAAATTAAAGATTTTTAGGAACCCTTAGTCTCGTCTACATATTTTTAGCTATATGTTATTATGTGCGTCAGTCCACTAATTCTTGATCCACACTGGCTATCCGTGCTGCCCTGTTCTACCTATCGTTCCTAAAGCTACCAGCTGTGCGGATCAGTGCGGACTCAAGGTTATTGGACAGACGGAGTGATATGGATACCGGCTCACACCTACAATTGGATGAATTCCAGGGCCCCTCCTACGGGACGACGACACATACTACAGAAATAGCTATTGGATAGCTCAGTCCACACTACAGGACCTGCTACGGGACACCACTTGACAGACTGCGCCTGCCTGCTTCTGCTTCCCAGCTGCACTGCATACAGCCTGTACAACCAGCGAGCCACTCCGGGAACGCGAGCGTGCTGAGCCGCGAGCGAACAAGGGCAGTACGGTCAATTACAAGTGCGCACCAAATCAAGCTGTATACTTACCGAGCTATCTAAATTCTCCATCTAAACCTGGCGACGTACCTCCCCCAGCTCTCCGTCTGTTTAGTCGACTATAACTCCCTCTTATATTCCCCACTATTGGACCTAAGCCTTCTGCTTAGGTCAACCTAAACATAACACTGTCGTCAACTTACCTCATAAATTCTACCTAACCTAATTTTAATTATTTTAAGAACTAAGGCCTTCTGCCACGCACTAATTCTAGTTTAATAATATTTAAGTTAGTAACTTCTTGTAAATAAAATTATAAATAATTAATCAGCTTATTCTTTGTCCTCCCGGTCAGTCAACCTACACCCTATCTAACTACCTTGACACCCTACCGTGACAAGGCCTACTCTACCTTTTGTAACAAACTAAGCGTTACAGCCATGTATGTAATATAATTGGAACTGCAATATATTTATATACTAGATGATGCCCGCGACTTCGTCCGCGTGGATAAAGTTTTTTTGATTTTCGCGGAAACTCCTTAATTTTCCGGGATAAAAAGTAGCATATGTCCTTCCCCGGGATACAACCTATCCCTGTACCAAATTTCATTAAAAATTGGTTAAACAGATGGGCCGTGAAAGCGTAGCAGACAGACAGACAGACAGACAGACAGACAGACGGACGGACAGACAGACAGACAGACAGACAGACAGACAGACAGACAAACACACTTTCACATTTATAATATTAGTATGGATGATAATTACTATTAGGGCTTCCAATCAAATATTATACAAAATTTAATCGGTGAATGTATGTTTGTCCGCGGATTTCTCCAAAACTATTTATCAAATTGAGACCATTTTCTTTTTATTGGCTTACATTTACTTCAACTTAGGGAAATAATAGATACTGCTGTATGCAATTATAGTAACCAACCCAGTGCAACAACGCTTTTCATCGTCAAAGCGTGGCAGAAGCCACGAGAGATTTTTTTTTTATCCAGTACAAATTAGCCCTTGACTGCGATCTCACCTGATGGTAAGTGACAATGCAGTCCAAGATGGTAGTGGGCTAACCTGTTAGGGACATGGCAGTTCTTAAGAGTTCCCGGAGCCTTTCATCATGCGCTGAGGCTGGTCACCGAGGGGGTTTAAGTGGGTACAATCCCACATAACCCAATCTCCCCTCTAGGAGATCGGGTATCTTAAGATTTTCCCCCCGTCAACAAAAAAAAAAGGGCATGACACTAACTTATGGTATATTCAACCCATACCCCTATTCGGTTTCTACACGGCATCGTACCGGAACGCAAATCGATTGGCTAGTAACTAGCCACGGCCGAAGCCTCCCACCAGGCCAGAACAGGGAAAATTCAGAAATTATAAATTCCCAAATTGACCCTTCCGGGAATCAAGCCCGGGACCTCCATACGTTAAGACAACAGCGCTCAACACTGCGCCACGGAGGTCGTCAAAACATGAATAGCATTTGCTAATAGCCTGGCTTTTCAGTACACAACAGATCGATACAAACATGAAACAGGTATGTTACGACTAGATTCCTATTTCGGTCAATTTATACCAAACATCCCGCGCCTATTAACGACCGTGTAATTTATTCATCGACATCCATCATCGATTAAGTTCGCATATTTGCCCTGGGGCCACGCATATACCGTCAATTTGCCCCTAAACGGCGCATCTTGCAAAGTAACTGGGGATTATAGGTATTTCCATAGTTCTTAAGTGTTCCCTTAAGTGTTTTATAGCTATGGTAAATAACTGAATTACTATCGATAGTAATAATTTGTTGGGCTTTTAGGTTGAACTATAACTTGCTTGGTTTCTCTCTCGAGTATACTTTTGTTACTTAACTGTTTTTTTAATTAATATTTAATACTAAATGATGCTCGCGACTTCGTCAGCGTGGATTAAGGTTTGAATCCATACTTTATACTTTATACTACTATTATAAATGCGAAAGTGTGTCTGTCTGTCTGTCTGCTACGCTTTCACGGCTCATCTGTTCAACCGATTTTGAAGAAATTTGGTATAAGGACAGTTTGATACCCGGAACCCAAAAAAATAAGCAGTTAATCAAAGAAATAAACCCTTATTGAAATGAATAAATTAAAAGAAATGAAGCGTTTATTTCCAATTCCAGTGAATACATAAATTTCAGTCTGTAGGTATATTATTACATTATTATCACAAATTATTACACTAATATTACAATATCAATTATTTTGAAAGTTTAATGAAATGAATATCTTGAAGAACTACCGAAGAAGGTTGTAAGAAAAATGTATCTTAATAATAAACAGGTATTTAGATGAGGATAAGTGTGAACTCACGTGTATCGGATAACATAGCGTGTGGATGCAGCGCAAGACATGAATCTGAAACAAAAGACATTTTGCTACATTATCACAGGTACTTACTTACTTACTAATCAAATAAATATTATAAATGCGAAAGTTTGGATGGATGTATGGATGTTTGTTACTCAATCACGCCCGAACGGCTGAACGGATCTGGATGAAATTTGGCACAGAGATAGATTATAGCCCGGAATAGCATATAGGCTATGCTGGCATTTTTATCCCGGGAAATTGAGGAGTTCCCGCGGGAACCAAAAACCTCAATCCACGCGGACGAAGTCGCGGGCATCAGCTAGTATTATAAATGCGAAAGTGGTTTGTTGGTTTGTCCTTCAACCACGCCGCAATGGTGAAACGGATCGACGTGATTTTTGGCATGGGTATAGATGAGGACCTGGAGAGTGACATAGGCTACTTTTTATCCCGGAAAATTAAGGAGTTCCCGCGGGAATCAAAAAACCTCAATAAACGCGGACGAAGTCACGGGCATCAGCTAGTTTAATATACAATTAAAATATAATTATAAGCGCCCGGCTTCGCATGGCTGACCACTCATTGTTTTAAGTCTGCCAATACGCACTTGGCTAGCATGGAAGACTATGACCTCCTTCACATCTTGAAAGGAAACTCGTGTGATAATAGGCTGGCCACTACAGCCCATTAACGTCCCACTGCTGGGCACAGGCCTCCAATCTCATAGGAGAGAGGAAATTAGAGCTTACACCCACCACGCTGCTCCAATGCGGGTTGGCGGGCTTTAACGACTATTATCATGTTAGTGATAATAACCGGGACCGACGGCTTAACGTGCTCTCCAAGGCACGGGGGGTGAAACACCGCCAACTTCCTACCTCCGGGTTAGTACTGAGAATTTCTAGTCAGAAAAACCCAATACTCAATCATGGCCCGACCCGGGACTCGAACCCGGGACCTCGTCAGCCGCCGTCGAACATGCCAACCACTAGACCAACGAGTCTGGCGATGCGTTGAAATATGGGTTGAAATAATGAGTATTTGTAAAGATTATGACTTATTAAGTGGCGCAGTCAACCACATAGTTCAAGTGTGGATTGGTAGACTTCACAAGCCTTTGAGAATATTATGGAGAACTCTCAGGCATGCAAATTTCCTCACGATATTATCCTTCACCGTTAGGCCTTTTTCACACGAACGCGGTTTCCATATTAACGGCACCGTTATTATCCAGTTGAGTAATGAACAAAGGCAAGCGTTTACAAAGGTCCTACACCTTACGGGCAAGAACACACTACGAACAAAAAATAGTCAGGAAGCCAAAACATCCGCGTTCATTCTTTAATATGGAGCTGCTCAGCCTACTGGGACCGGACAAGACGTCTAACATAGTGTTTGTGATGTTTTCTCATGTTCTGTCCTTAGTGTTTTTCTCAATGTGTCTATTTTTATTTTTTATTTTAAGGTATTTGTAGCCTGGGCAGACGAATTGGGCAACTGTAATGTCTCCCCAGGCATGTTTCACAAATAAAGAATAAAGAATAAAGTGATACTGATACCTATAATTCAGAAAAGTTATAGAGTTGTGCCATGCATTAGTAGGTAGGTACTATAATAATAAGCAGATTTTCGGCAACAGAGGATATTATTAAAATCTAGAATTTATTTGACAACAAATCAAATCAGCAACTTTTTTTCAAACGTCAATACGCTTAATGTATGAAATACTGAACTGTGACGTCATCAAAATTCGACGCACTTTTTTACTTCAATCGATGGTTCATAATGGTTTTCAAACATAAAACTAACAGGGGACGTGGATATTACGAGTTTTGTGAGAGCCTCTATTTAATAAACACAAAAAAAAAAAATTTGAATAGTTGTCAAATCCATACTCCATACTAATATTATAAATGCGAAAGTGTGTCTGTCTGTCTGTCCATCTGTATGTCTGTCTGTCTGCTACGCTTTCACGGCCCATCTTTTCAACCGATTTTGATGAAACTTGGTATAGGGGTAGGTTACATCCCGGGGAAGGACATAGGCTACTTTTTATCCCGGAAAATTAAGGATTTCCTTCGGAAAAACCTTAATCTACGCAGATGAAGTCGCGGGCATCATCTAGTAGGTACCCAATATATTAATAATACTGTGACGAACTCCCCCAATTGGAAGCAAGCGTGAGTCGCAAGTCTAGGCTTAATCCTAGGCTTACGCTAATGACTACATCTAGTCTGCAGGATTAGACGCTACTTTGGATGTACCTAGACCATACAATTGATTTCCTGTTGTATTAACACGAATTGGTACAAATACACAAGTACTAAGTCCCGCTTGCACAAGGACTCTTAAATTGATTTAGTTAAATAATATTTTAATGATGTCCCTTTTTGGCCACTACAATATGCATTTGCCAAAAAGGGACAACATTACAAAATTTAACTAAATCAGTTTAAATCTCCTTGTGCAAGCGCCCAAAGTCAATCTTCTAGGTATCTGTTTGACACCGTCTGTAAATTTCATGAATTAAATTAAATAATGAGTGGTCAGACATGCGAAGCCGGGGCGCTTATAATGGATAGATGGATGGAAGGATGGATGTTTGTTACTCAATCACGCCAGAACGGCTGAACGGATCTGGATAAAATTTGGCACAGAGTTAGATTACAGTTTGGAATAACACATAGGATACTTTTTATCCCGGAAAATTAAAGAGTTCCCGTGGAAACAAAAAAAACCTCAATTTACGCGGACGAAGTCGCGGGCATTAGCTAGTTTATAATATTAGTATTGACTAGCTGGGGCCATCTTTTCTTTCTTCTTTTCTTTCTCTGGGCTTTTCCGCACTTAAGCACCGCTGCCCGTTGTGCGTGAGACCTTTGGTGAGACTCCCCTCTGGATCACTCCAGCCAGCCGAGCTCACTCCAGAATCCAAGCAGGCCGCCCAGGTCGGCGAGGACTTCCGGGAGTGTTGCTGGGAAGCCAATGTAGGTTTCTCGTTGAGTGGTTACAGCACTACATTCAAGTAGTACGTGTCTTGGTGTCTCCTCGCTCTCCATGCAGGCTCTGCATAGAGGGCTGTCGGTTATACCTAGAACATATAAGTGTTTGTTAAGTGGACAGTGTCCTGTTATCATGCCTACAGCCGTCCTGAGTTTAGCTCTGTTTAGTTGCAGTAGTTTCTTAGTTAAGCGTTGGTTCAGGCTGGGTATAGCCTCTTTTGTTTGTCTGCAAACGGTGGTGTTTGCCCATAATTTGGCATGTGTACCTACTGTTTGTTGTTTTAACCAAGTCTTGTACTCACTGAATGGTATTGGAACGATAGGTTCAGGTCCCATTACCTTCAGGTTTGAGGCTCGTCGAGCTAGTTCATCGGCTGCGTCGTTACCTATGTTGCCGCTGTGACCTTTAACCCAGCCAAGTGATACCAGGTTTGATTTTGTTAGTGTTTGTAATGCGTTGTGGCAATCCAATACGAGCTTAGATGTGCTTGTGTTTTTGGCTAATGCTCGCAGGACTGCCTGACTATCACTATGAATGTTAATATGAAAGTTTGTTACCTGTCTGTCGGCCATAGCCATGGCCGCCGCAGTAATGCCGACGCACTCCGCTTGAAAAACAGAGTTATTCTTACCGAGCGCGCGAGCGATATGTATGTTAAGCTCGGGACAGTACACTCCTGCACCAGTTCCCTGGCTGGATTTTGACCCATCTGTGTAAACGTCTATCGTATCCACAGTAGTTTTGTGTATTCCGGTCTCTGAGATGTTGATCTTATAATCTTTCTCGATTATGTGTTCCTTCTGTGTTTTGTCACAGAGCCATCCTAGCATTGGACACATCTTGTTCTCACCTGACAGTATCCGGGTGTGCGCTGTATTTGTGTCTTTCCACAGCCCATAAGTTTTAATCCTTAGCGCTGCGAGGGTAGCTTCTTCTCTTATGTGGAGATGTAGGGGTGGAATTCCCAGTATTACCTCTAAAGCATCTGTTGGGGTGGTGCTCATGCAGCTAGTGATCGCTAGGCATGCTTGTCTTTGGAATTTTTGTAGTGTCTGTTGGGTTGTCGTCTGAAGCGTTCTGGGCCACCATACTAGTGACGCGTATGTTAATGAGCTTCTTACCACTGTAAGATACAGCCAAAGCATTAGTTTTGGTTTTAGACCCCAGGTTTTCCCGATCATGCGTTTGCATTGATTTAGGATTATTGTTGTTTTTTGTATTTTCGTGTCTATATGTTTCTTCCAGTTCAGCTTGTTGTCTAGTGTTACCCCCAGATATTTGACTTCTGTTGATAGTGTTAGATTTGTACCGACGAGTGTTGGCATCTTTGGTGCATCTGGTTTCCTTTTGTTTGTGAACAGTACTAGTTCAGTCTTTTTTGGATTCACTGTTAGTTCGTTGTCTATGCACCATTTCTCTATGAGTCTCAGTGCATCTTGCATTATTGCGCAGAGCGTGTTTTCGTGTTTGCCACCTATCAGAATCGTTATGTCATCTGCATAACCTATGGTGTAGAATCCGTTGTTGTTCATTTTTGTTATCAAGTTGTCAACGACTAGGTTCCACAGGATTGGAGATAGCACTCCTCCTTGTGGACACCCTTTGGCTACTACGCCCTTTGTTGTACCGTTTATGTCAAGTTGGATAACCCTTTTTTCAAGTAAGGCTCCTATCCATTGCCTTAGGGTTTTGGGTACTTCATATCGTTGTAAAGCATTGTCAATGCTCTTAAAGGTGGTTTTATCGAAGGCTCCTTCGATGTCTATGAAGACTCCTAGTGTTGATAGTTTGTTATCTAGGTCGTGCTCTATCTTCGTTACCACGTTGTGGAGAGCCGTCTCTGTTGACTTGCCGGTACTGTAGGCATGTTGATTCCTGTGTATCGGTATGGTCCTTAGGGCTCCGTCTCTAAGGAAACGGTCTCCAAGTCTTTCCAGCGTTTTCAGTAGGAATGATGTTAGGCTGATAGGTCTGAAAGCCTTCGGTTCGGTGTAATCACTTTTACCTGGTTTGGGCAGGAATACTACTTTCACTTTTCTCCACGAGATTGGTATGTATTTAAAGGCTATACAAGCTTGAAAAATCTGTACTAGCCATGGTGTTATCTCCGTTGCCCCCCACTGTAGGAGGGCAGGGAAGATTTTGTCTGTTCCTGCTGATTTGAAGGGGTGGAACGTGTCTATAGCCCACTGTACCTTCTCGTGTGTGACTATTCTGTTAGCTATTTCCCAGTCTGCATCGGTGGATGTGCTCTGTGGACCATCCGCCCAGTCTGGGCTATCTACTATTCTGCTGCCTGGGAAATGTGTCTGTATAAGAGTTTCACTGACCTCTTTGTCGTCTTTGGTGTAGCTGCCATCAGCTTTCTTCAGAGTGCCTAGTGTGCGGTTGTTATCGTTGGCTAGAATTTTTCTGATTCTAGTCGCTGTATCGTATGATTCTATGTTGGTGCAGAATCCTTGCCATGACTTGTCGTCTTTGCTTCGTACCAGTTTCTTGTATTGCAATTGTGCTTCTTGGAAGTTGTCCCAATCGAAGCTTTGTCTGGTGTTTTTTGCTCTGTTGAATAGGTGCCTTAACCTTTGTCTTTTCTTTTCAAGGTCCGGGCCCCACCAGCTGTGTTTTGGTTCTTGTTTTGTTTTTCGTGTCTTTAGAGGGCATGCTGCCTCGTAGCATGTCCTTATTTTTTCCGTTAGGTCGTTTACATTGATGTCTATCTGTGACACATTTTGAATCTTGGGTGTGTCCCTCTGACCTATGTGTCTTGTTATCAGCGTTTTGTAATGTTTTCTGTTTGTCCTCCTCGGATTTCTTCGAGGTAATTCTGGCGTTTTGGTTAGATCAAGTTCAAAGCATATTCTGCAGTGGTCTGAGAACGACGGTTCTTTGCTCACGTGCCAGTTTTTGACTTGATCCACTATGTTTTGCGATGCTAGTGTAATGTCAATTATCGTTTGATATCTACTGGACACAAAAGTCGGTTCTGTGCCTTTGTTTATAACGCTAAGGTTAGTTGTTAGTAAAAATGTGACCAACGACTCACCTCTTGCATTGTTTTTGTTGCTGCCCCACAGCGTGTGGTGCGCGTTGCTGTCAACAGAGATGATAAGATCTATCTCTTGTTTTTCACAGTGGTTGATGAGGTCCATGACTTCCTTTGTGGGGATCTGGCCTTCAATTGGTAGATACAGTGATGCCAAGATTAGTGGTCTAGGCGTCCACCCATTGTTCTGTTTCATTTCATTGTGTATTTTTATTGCTGTTAGATCTCTGTAACAGTAATGTGTTAGTAGTGTCGCCGTGATACATCGTGGTACGTATATACATGTTCGTGGCGGCTCTTGCGAGCTGTGGTAGAAGACCTTACCGTCGCAATTGCCGAGGCCGCAAACACGATTTGCCCGAACCCACGGCTCCTGGATTAGGGCTATGGTCTCGGCCGCAACCTCCAGCTGTTTTCTGAGTGTGGCCGTCGCGAGGTATTTATGCTGGAGGTTGGTCTGCACTATATTTATGTGCGTGAATGTTGGGTATGGGAGAGAGGAGTTTACAGGTCCGGGGACCGTTGTTCATTTCCGGCCATAGGGGCCCATGTCTTCAGCAGCTCTTGGAGGTCTTGAGTTGCTGTGTCAGTCAAGTCCGTCGTGTCCGTCCCCGCTTCCTCCTGCCACTCTGTCTTGTCTGGTATGGGAGTCGGCGGTGACTCTGTCAACACCGCGTTGATATTATCAAGCACGGTGCTGACAGATGGTTCTTGAGAGTCTGCAAGTGGGTCGTCTGTCTGTGCGTTAGTGTTCGTGGTTGTTTTTGTCGTTGTGGTCTTTCCTGGCTCAGAGGACCCCATGGGGGGTACATCACTCACTCCTTCACCGGTGAAAAAGCGGATGTATATGGATCCCGTGGAGTAGGCTACTTGCCTCCCCCTCGCCAGGATGTGTGCAATCTGCTCCTTGGGAATTCCTAATACTAAGAGAACACCAGGAGTATTGCTGTCAACTTTGATGTAGTTATACAGAGCCCACGTTGAAATCTGGTACCAGGGGTTCTGGCTGGCCAGGATCCTGTGTAGGTGCCCGACCGCCTCCTTGTATTCTGGTACAAACAGTGCGGACCTGATCCGTACGGGGATCTCCGACTGCTTGATCAACGTGAGCCCCGTCCCCTCTCGTGGTGACTCCAGTCGTGGAACAACCTCTTGTAACCACGAGAGGGCTTTGTCATCGTAGCACCATAGCTTCAGCACACCCTCGCTCAAGAAGGCTTTGCCCTCGAACGCGGGTGCGTAAGGTAAGGTGCCTGGTGCCGATGGTTGGAAGCAAGCAGCAAAGATCTCGCTTTGGATTTGACCTTGAATGTTGCTCGCTTCCTGTTGGGTCATGTCTGCTCGTGGTGTAAGCATTACTGCCACACTGAGGTGCGGTTGTGTTGCGCGGGCATATGAGCCTGTGGGTTCGGTCCTCGGCCTTTTACGTTCTCCCCGAGGGGAGATCGTGTCATCAAGCCTGTCACGCTTAACGCCTGACTGGCCTGACGACGGGACGGGGCCCTCCGGCCCTCCCCCAGCCTCACCACCGCTCCGCTTTCGCCAGTACGTATTCGACCGGCGGGCGACAGGGATTGGCCGGGGTTGGTCCGGAAAGTTTGCACTGTTGGTTTGTTTGTTGTCAGTTGTGTGGGTGACAGTGGTCGGGCCACGACCAGCACCGAGCCGGTCCGCGTCCACTTCTCCTTCCCCCTGGCTCGAGACGACAGTCTCCGCGGACGGCGGGCAGCGACCCTTATGGGGCGGCCGCCCACCTCCGCTTCGACCATACGAGCCTGTTGCCAGGGGTACGGTGTCAGTGACCGCAGACCCTCCCGGCGCCGGCCATGACCGATCTCCGCTCCAACCCGTAGTTTTGTGGGTGACAGTGGTCAAGTCACGACCAGCACCCGGTAGGTCCGTGCTCACTCCTCCTTCCCCCTGGCCTGAGACGACAGTCTCCGCGGGCGGGCAGCGGCCTTTTTGGGGCAGCCTCCCACCTCCGCATCGACCGTACGAGCCTGTTGCCTGGGGTTCGGTATTAGTGCCCACAGACCCTCCGGGCGCCAGCATTGACTGATCTCCGCTCCGACCCTGAGAGGTGTCCGTTCGTCTGGTCCTTTTGCGCTTCCTTTTCGCCTTTGCGACCACCTGCATCCATGGGTTTTGGTCCATGGGTAACAGTGAAAGAGGGGTCGCGGTGGTCGGAGGAAGGGAAGGTAGTTCGTCTGTCCGTTTTTCGTTCGCCAAAGTCGTTGTCTGTGTGGGATCGTCCGTCGTTGTCCGTTTTGTTTGTGCCAAGGGTTGTGGGGGGTGCAAAGCACCAGGCGACTTGGTGCCCGACCCAGAGTACGGTGGGCAGCCTGTGGCTCGTCCTCCGGTCGTTGCCGTTCCCGGAGGGCGAGCCACAGCAAGGGATTCTCCAGCTCCGGTGGAGCTGGTACCCTTCTGGGGTCCTATTTCCTTAGTCGTCTTTTTCATAAAGTCTTGTCAATTTTGTGTTATTTGTGATTTGTGTACCTAGTCTTGTATGTGTGTGTGAGTGAAAAGTGTGGGTGTTGTCTGAAGCAGTGAAGCCACCGCGTGCTTTGTTTTTGTGTATGTATGTGTTACAGTGCGGGTGCATGCGAGTGTTGGGGACGAAAGGGGTTTAGTTAGGGGGAGGGGATCATGGAATAGGGTTTGTAGGGAACCTGACCAGCGTTGGGCGTGTCATTGGCCAGACCTCTTGTCCGGGGCCCGTGAGCTTCTGTCTGGTTCCAGTCATGCAGATGCACGGCCAGGAACCAGGCAGATCCGGCAATCCGCAACCCGCCGACCCGTCCGGTAGCATGAGGAATGCTTCGCATATGGTAAGCATATTGTAGTTACGGGACCACATATTATTGGGGTACCCGCACCCAAAATATGGAACCGCGCCGGACCATACAGCTGGGACCATACTAGCTGGGGCCATACAGCCAACGCTTAAAGCAATATTGTTGACTTTCTTATTTTATAGAATTATAATCCTTATTTTATGAACATCAAGGTACGTGACATCAAACCCTTGCTACTGAAATAATGAATACAAGCTGATGATCTGCCAATCTACACTTTGCAAGCGTAGTGGACTATGGCCAAACCCTTCTCACTTCTGACCAGGGTAAAATATAAACTACATTAGTACTGACTTAAAATAATTCTGACATTTTGTAAGTTAACCAAAAAAATGAGTTGTTTAAAAAATCCTAGTAAATAAAATACAAGATGGGACGGCCCTCATACCATACGCCCCCAGTTGCGACCCGAAACGTAATTCCGAAAGGCAGTTCATTTGATAGCTTTATGGTTTGTCGAATTTGTTTATGAAGTCCCAAAATTACAAATTCCACGCTACACGGACCAATCGATCTTGTCGTTGCAAAGGGAACCCTTACCCAACGGAAAGGGCGAAATGGGTACATACTTTGTCTACATTATTATGCTCTGGTGAAAAGGTACGAGACATGTTTTGTGTCGTTTTGATCTCAACCCCAAGATATATTAAAACAAACTCTTAAACCATCAAGTTAGAAAAAGTTAATCTATATTCCTGACTGACTTATATATATCAACGCACAGCTTAAACCGCTGGGGCTAGAAACTTGAAATTTTGACAGTAGGTTTCATCTGTGACGTAGGCGCTCACTAAGGAAGGATTTTTCAAAATTCTACCCCTAAGGGGGTGAAACAGGGGTTGAAAGTTTGTATGAAAGTACGTTATTTTTCAAGTTATATCCATGAAACTTGGTATTTGAGCTATCGGTTCAAAATGAAGAAATAGATGTTTCGCCATTTTTGAAAATTCTACCCCCATAGGGCTGAAACAGGGGTTGAAAGTTTGTAGGAAAGTCCGTCATTTTTCAAGCGGTAGCCATGAAACTTGGTGTTTGGGATTTCGGTCTGAAATAAAAAAATACGTGATTCACAGTTTTTGAAAATTCTATCCCCAAGGACGTAATATAGAGAGTTTTTCCTTCAATTACGCCGCAACAGAGCAACGGGTCAACGTGATTTTTTGCATGAATATAGTTAAGGACATGGGGAGTGACCTAGGCTACCGGAATTACACCGGAAAATTAAGGATTAAACCACGCGGACGAAGTCGCGGGCATTGATAGTTAACCTATAAAAGAGATGATTATCTTTACACAGCTGAACTGATTTTATTGAATTAATGCTAATAGCATACCTATTCTGTGCTAATAGTCTAGTCAACAAGTGATTTTTGAGTCAAACTTTTTTCTCCGCCTCCGATGATGATTTTCGAACAAAATTCAAGACCCGCTTGCAAAAATTGCAAAAGTTATTAACAATTAACTGAAAAAAAATGGGGTTTGGTTTCTTGCAAATATCTCAAAAACTATTCGACATTTTTCAAATTTGAAAAAAGATTCAAAACGAGGAGGAAATTTCCCAAAAAAAAGTCCTGCTTTCCGGAACTTTTGGACCAATATTTATAATTTCCCAGAGGGTTGAAAATACGAAAGTAAGTATAGGTAAGTCAAAAACATCTTCACGCTATTCTGAATCGAATGACACCTCGTTCATATTTTTCGGAGGCGGAGAAAAAAGTTTGACCCAAAAGGCACTTGTTGATTGTCGGACTATACTTATTTAAGTAAATAGAAAATGATTTAACTCGACATAGACTGCACAAAGCATGATAAGCTTTCTAGAAACTGCACATAATAAACTCGTAACTGGGAATTTAACGAGACCGCAGGAGTATGCGTGTTTATACACGGCAAAGTTGGCGTATAATAGGATTTCTGGGAAACTTGTTAGCGAAATGAAACTAGCTATGTAGACATTATGCACATGATCCCTGATAGAACAATTCGTGTTTAACACAAGTCACTGTAGAATTTCTATTGAGTTAGTTAGTTGTTAAAATATTTCCGGAGCAGTGATAGAGTTCGACATACAACAAACAAAACAAAATTCCACAAACAGAAAACCTTCTCGAAATCACTGAAAAGTGCAAAACTGTGCAAAAATTGGAGAAAAAAACAAATTTAAGCAATTTGCATTTAAATTTCACTAGCTGATGCACGCGACTTAGTCCGCGTGAATTAAGTTTTGTATAATTCCCGCGGACCTTAATTTTCCGGTCTAAAAAGTAGCATAAGTGATTCCCGGGATAGAAAGAAGAAGGAAAATAAATTTATTCAATGATGGTGTGACAAACAAACAATCATATATTATACTATACTATTGTACAATATGCTTGTCTGAGACACCACCCAGAATGGATGTACAGCTCAGCCTTTTGCCCTACATCAAAACTTGCATTATTTTGCCCGTTTTGTGCAGGGCGCTGATTTTCAGCTGTGACCCAGGTGACATCACATCCAACGACCTAACCTACAACAATAATAACTTCCCTATATTCCACCACCTATTTCTGAACCAAATTGAAAATGAAAATGAAATTTATTTGCAAAAATACTCGTCGTTTCACAATTATGTCGGGAACCCTGAAGTAAGTTTGAAAAAACCTGTATCTCGGGGTACCCGCTCTTCCTCCTCGGTATATAACAATAATAATATTTTTAACAATCAAAAGTTCATTTTAAAATTAATAAAAATACAAAGTTAGCATGCATTGTCCTGTATGAGTGGTTATGTGTGTGCAAATTCTGTTAAACAGAGGCATGAATGCGTAGCAGACAGCTTTTTTGCGTGACGACCGTTGGACTTCGATACGAGGATGGCACACAATGATGATGATTTCAAGCAATTAAAAGATTTATTTATTATATATCTCTCGGTGGTTTTTTTTAAAATTCAACTCGTTCAAAGCCAAGCCGAGTGTGCTTGAAATAGTCAAACATCTGACCAAGGCGCCATTGGCGGTCGACAAAACTCAGCCTCTGATTCAATAATATTAATTTATTTATTTTATATCTCTCGGTGGTTTTTTCAAAATTCAACTCGTTCAAAGCCAAGCCGAGTGTGCTTGAAATAGTCAAACATCTGACCAAGGCGCCATTGGCGGCCGACAAAACTCAGCCTCTGATATCACTTGGTGATAATTAATAAGAATGCAGTCCAACCTAGTAAGTTTGAGGAAGTTTTTTTTTTACCCACTACAAGTTAGCACTTGACTGCGATCTCACCTGATGGTAAGTGAAGATGTAGTCTAAGATGGTAGCGGGCTAACCTGTCAGGGGCATGGTAGTTATATTTATTAACCCAAACCCCTATTCGGTGTCTAAATGCATCGTACCGGAACGCTAAATCGCTTGGCGGCACGTCTTTGCCGGTAGGGTGGTAGCTAGCCACGGCCGAAGCCTAAGAAGAAAATTCAGAAATTATAAATTCCCAAATTGACCCTGCCAGGGATCGAACCCGGGACCTCCGCACGTTAAGGCAACAGCGCTCAACACTGCGCCACGGAGGTCGTCAAGTTATATTAACATGGTGTAAATAAATTCGAAACGGCCATTGCCTATCTAGATACGGCACGTAATGGCTGCGCGTAATAACGACACTTACAGCTCAGACACGCAAAAAGTTAAGTGTACGTGCGCCCGACATCTGGTTAGATTACGTAATAATTTATCTCCCGCGCCGTATTAAATCCCTTTAAAGGTCCTGCTACTATTCGGCAAAGCCAAATTGAATGTAACGGTTCGGGCATGACATACGAGTAAAAATACGATTAAATAGATGCTAACTATACATAACACCCGGATAAACTCACGTGTTCTGTCGGGATAGTGCCCGACTGGTTTCGAACCTGTTCGGGGCCCTTATTCATGAAAATGTCGAAACTCTAGTTCGAAACTAGTCGGGCACTTTCCCGACAGAACACGTGAGTTTATCCGGGTGTTATGTATAGTTATAATGAATATCGCTCACGATAGTTTAAACGTTAAAATAAATACTACCCATAACTTTTCGTATTTCAACATTGATGTAGAATTTTAGTATTTACCTATTTCTAGATCAGTTCTTGGATGTGATCAGATCAGCTGGACAAAATTGAAATTATGAATCCATACTAATATTGTGCAAAAGTGCGTCTATCTGTCTGTCTGTTACCTTTTCATGGCCCACTCGTATAAACGATTTTCATCACACTATTTGGCTGAAATTTTGAATGGAGATAGATTATACCCTGGAGCGGAAAAAGAGTTCCAACGGGAACCAAAAAACCTCAATCCTTGCGGACGAAGTCGTGGGCATGAGCTAGTAATTCACAATAATTTATTATTTATTTCTTGCCACCATTCCATGTTTATAAAAAAAATAAAAAAAAAATTGCATAAACTTTGTGATTTTGTCGAAAATTAGTACAGAACTAACTGGCATCCAAAGAGTCATATTAACTATCAATGTTGTGTGAAGTAGGTATGCTGATCCGCATTTAGTCAGCGTGGAAAAGTATGGCTTTTACAATCTTCAAAGTGAAAGTGAGACTCGTGCTCATTAGAGAGACGGCGATTGGTGGATGATGATGATGATAAGGTCTAAAAAGGTTTTTTAGATAGATTTTTCAGTACTTAAGGCGAAGGTATATTTTTTTTAACCACTGCAAGTTAGCCCTTGACTGCGATCTCACCTGATGGTAAGTGATGATGCAGTCTAAGATGGTAGCGGGCTAACCTGTTAGGGGCATGGCAGTTATATTAAACCCATACCCCTATTCAGTTTCTGCACGGCATTGTACCGGAACGCTAAATCGCCGCTAAATAGGGTGGTAACTAGCCACGGCCGAAGCCTCCCGCCAGGCCAGACCAGGGAAAATTCAGAAATTATGAATTCCCAAATTGACCCTACCGGGGGCCCTCCGTGGCGCAGTGTGTAGCGCCAATATAGCGCACTGTTGTCAATAAGGTAAGGTAGAGAATTATAACAGTTTTGTATTACAGATGCAATTTCAAAGTGCAGTATTCTCAACGCGCGCATTAGGGCTCGCTGGCCACTATGCATTTAAATCGAATATCACAACTTGCACGGTAATGGTCAGGTAAAACATTTATTGGTACGTGGTCGCATCATGTTACACGTTCCCTTCTCTATAATGTGCATTTATGAAACAAGTTCGCTACGTCGATAATTATAGTCGAGACGGAGATTTTGGCGGATACCTATGGTTATAAGGCGAAAAAGCTTATGTCCAGTAGTGGATGCATACAGGCTGATGGATGGATGGATAAGGTTGTAAAAGAAATAGGTACTGTTTTTTAAATAGGGCCAATGATTTTTGAAGTTCAATACAATTGACATCCTATCGTACTTCCTATAAATACGAAAATGGGTTTTGTTTTGTTGTCCTTCAATCATACTGTAACAGAGTCACGAATAGGAGTGATTTCTTGAATGGGTATAGCTTAGAACCTGGAAAATGATGTAGGGTTCTGTTTATCACGCAAAAAGAAACATTCCCGCTAAATTAAGACCAAAATCATATTATAGATTCCCCGAAAGAGATCACTCGCAGTGATAAGGCCGCCTTTAAACCATAAAAACTTGTAAATTGTGTCGCGAAGTATATATATTACTAGCTGATGCCCGCGACTTCGTCCGCGTGGTTTAAGTTTTTTTCCCCACAGGGGCTAATTTTCCGGTATAAAAAAAGATAAAAAGTAGCCTATGTCACTCTCTATGTCCTCAACTATATTCATGCAAAAAAATCACGTTGACCCGTTGCTCTGTTCCGGCGTGATTGAAGGATAAACTCTCTATATAACGTCCTTGGGAAGCGAATTTTCAAAAATTGTGAAACTTGTACTTCTTCATATTTAACGGAAAGCTCAAATACCAAGTTTCGTGGCTATAACTTGAAAAATGAATGACTTTCATACCAACTTTCAACCCCTATTTTACCCGTTTGGGGGTGGAATTTTGGAAAACTGTGACACACATACTTCTTTATTTTTTACTGAAAGCCAAAATACCAAGTTTTGTTGATATAAATTGAAAAATATCTTGAGAAATAAATGAAGGACTTTCATAGAATCTTTCATCCCCTATTTCACCCCTTTGGAGGTCGAATTTTCAAAAATGGTGAAACACGTACTTTTGCATATCTAACTTAAAGCCCAAATGCTAAGTTTCATGGCTTTAACTTGAGAAATGAAGGACTTTCATACCAACTTTCAACCCCTATTTTACCCCTTTGGGGGTAGAATTTTGAAAAACTGTGACACACGTAAGTCTTTATTTTTTACCGAAAGCCAAAATACCAAGTCTCGTTGATATAACTTGAGAAATGACGGACTTTCATACAAACTTTCAACCCCTATTTCACCCCCTTAGGGCTGGAATTTTGAAAAATCCTTCCTTATTGAGCGCCTACGTCACAAAAGGAACCTACTCTCAAAATTTCAAGTTTCTAACATCAGCGGTTTAGGCTGTGCGTTGATATATAAGTCAGTCAGTCAGTCAGGACTTTGAATTTTATATATATAGATTTCTGTTTGTATGCCATAAAGTGGTTTTACTTACAAAATTCACACGGACACAGCGGGCAGATTCTAGTATTTTTTGATACTAAGAACAAAATCCTCAGAACAAAAGAATTCCGTCACAAAAAAAAGAAAAAAAAAAAAGAATTCGCTGTTCTGTGGTATCATCTCCTAATATCAAATGGGTTACACATGTAATATGTTGGTCGTAGGGTTGCAGCTGCGTCATCAAGCCGTCTGGACGTGACACAGAGTAGACTATTCGTCATCCCGACACTGCCAGTTACGTTAACACGTCTGTACTACTCTGTACACAAGTACATCGCTACTTACTTCTATGTTTTCAAGATATTATCGTTCTCGTATCTCGTTCTCACTTTTTACTTGTTTAGAAGTTGTGGAGTCTTACAATTTCTAGTTAAACCTATTCCAACTATATAATATGTACTTCTTATAGAAGTTCAATACAATTTACATCCTAAAATAGGAAGTATTTTCATCTTACTTAATCTATACTTCTATACTAGGTAATATTTTAAATGCGAAAGTCTGTCTGTCTGTCTGCTACGCTTTCACGGCCCATCTGTTCAACCGGTTTTGATGAAATTTGTTATAGGGATAGTCTGTATCCCGGGGACATAGGCTACTTTTCATTCCGGAAAGTTAAGGAGTTCCCGCGGAAATCGGAAAGCTTTGTCCACGCGGACGAAGTCGCGGGCATCATCTAGTTTACAAATAAGCAATTTTCAATGTCCTTCTACAGCGAATGGAACCACGGAAATCCTGTTTATAAGACAATAGCTTTCACTACCACGGCAGAGAGGACCTCCGTGACCTTTGACGACCTCCGTGGCACAGTGTTTAGCGCTTTTGCCTTAACGTGCGGAGGTCCCGGGTTCGATCCCCGACAGGGTTTGGAAATTTATAATTTCTGAATTTACCCTGGTCTGGCCTGGTGGGAGGCTTCGGCTGTGGCTAGTTACCACCCTGCCGCCAAGCGATTTAGCGTTCCGGTGTAGAAACCGAATAGGGGTATGGGTTTAATGCCATCTTTGATTGCATCATCACTTACCATCAGGTGAGATCGCAGTCAAGGGCTAACTTGTAGTGGATAAAAAAAAAGAGAGGTCGCGGGCTTCTCGCTGCGTTCAAATATAATTTCATAGCGCTGTACGGGATGCAATGTAAATCGCTACCCATAAAGGATATTGGCACATTCGCTTTTATCTTCACGCTCGGTTGGCGCACCTGAATTGCTTCCAGCACGGAAGAGGCGAAGAGTACAGGGGGGGCGGCTAGATTGGAGGAAAATATACTTTTTTTTCTTTCTGGGAAAATTGAGAAGGCCGATTGTAGTAATTTCGAAGCGAGAAAAAAGTGGCCTAGTTGCAGAAGTGCATATTAGAGTCGATCTAGCCTCATCAGGTGACAGAAGGGCTGGCTCATTTTTTTCGCAAAGGATCAGCCTGGCTGTCCAGCGTGGAAATGCAGCCAGCATTCTTGCCACCGTTCCAAGCAGGCATGATTTATATAGTAATTAGGTTAGGCTAGTTAGCTTTAATTCTATTGTATTGCTTTCAATAAATGATAAATAATATATATATAATTAGAGTCGATTACTGTTCTTAATGTTCATATTTGGACATATTCAGACTTTCAAAATCGTCACTTGTCAAGCTATCGACAAAGATCAACATTGCTCTACAATCGCAATCGAATGGTGCGTTGTCAACATTCGCTAAAATATTAGAGCGATAATAATTAAATTTATTTCTTAACTAGCAGATGCTCGCGACTTCGTCCGCGTGGACTCAAATTTTTAGATTCCCGCGGGAATTCCGTAATTTTCCGGGATAAAAAGTAGCCTATGTAATTCCCCGGGATACAACCTATCCCTGTACCAAATTTCATACAAACCGGTTGCACAGGTGGGCCGTGAAAGCGTAGCAGACAGACAAACAGACAGAAAGGCACACTTTCGCTTTTATAATATTAGCATGGAAAGTATGGATACCCAAACAATATTCGTGAATTATTGACAGATTTATTCGTTTAATCGCCAAAATTTTACAAAATACCTCTACTAAGCTAGTCCTAACGATCCAATTAATTAGAAACCTTTCAAACTCCTAAAAGATTATAATACATATCCAAAGTTGGTTCGCGCTAAGCCAGGTCTCCCAGTAATTAAACTATCGATTAGTTTCATAGTAACCGAGCAACGGTTGTGGAACCCCCGCAGGGGCTTTTAGTGGGATTCATCACACAGATTCTGATATAAGACTGATTGTGACTCACTAAACTACTCAACTACTAACCAAGTTTAAAATGTTGCTTATAGCTTGCTAATCGAAATATCTATTATACTCAAACTCAAAGCATTTTTATTCAAAATTGGTACCTACACAAGTACACCTTCTGAACGTCAAGTATACAAAATAAAAGACGTGATGGTGATAATTAACAACGGTATCTTAAAACTAAAGCTTCCAGGGTTCGTAACGCGCCCTGGTCTGAGAAGAGCCCACTACAAACTCGGCCGGGTTATTACAATCTATCTGCATGCCAAATTTCATCCCGTTCTGGCGTGATTGAGTAACAAACATCCATCCAAACTTTCGCATCCATATCCATATCCATACTTCCATACTCCATACTAATATTATAAATGCGAAAGTGTGTCTGTCTGTCTGTCTGTCTGTCTGTCTGTCTGTCTGCTACGCTTTCACGGCTCATCCGTTCAACCGAATTTGATGAAATTTTGTACAGGGATAGGTTGTATCCCGGGGAAGGGCATAGGCTACTTTTTATCCCGGAAAATTAAGGAGTTCCCGCGGGAATCAAAAAAACTTAATCCACGCGGACGAAGTCGCGGGCATGATCTAGTTTATAATAATATTAGTATAGATTGGTCACAAAAAACTCTCGGAACTCCAATTAGCGAGAGAAAAATCGCGCTAAAAATTTCATGTACCAAATCGTTGTACCAACTACCTAAACCACATTCATTTTTATTCGATCCATTATTATTTTAAAACTAGCTGGCATTAGGCCAGCGGATTATATTCGGATTTCATTGTACAAAAATGGGAGCTTACTTTGCATCATGTCTTATGCAAAAGCTCCATTCGCTTTTTTTTTTATTCGCTGCATCAGTTTCAGTAGGCTACCTACATACCTACCTACTGGCGCATCTAATATAATGTAGCTTTAAGTTTTAACTTCACCTGCATGAAATTGAGGTCAAACCTTCAAACTGCATCTCGGGTTCCATTTTTCTCTAAGTTATATTCTTCACTAGCTGATGTCCGCGACGGACGTGGATGAACCACGTGGTTTTAGTTTTTTTTTCTCCGGAGCACAATCTGTGTCTGTACCAAATTTCATCAAAATCTGTTGTTGTAAGCGTAACAAAAAGAATCACATTCGCATTTATCATAATATTAGTTACGATCAGACCTGATCTCTCTCCAATCGTGGTAGGATAATGATATAATATTACAAGATGATACCCGCGACTTCGTCCGCGCGGCTTCGGCCGCGGTTTTCGGGAACTCCATAATTTTCCGAGATACAAAGTAGCCTATGTCCTTCCCCGAGATGCTACCTACCCCTATACCAAATTTGATCCAAATCGGGTAAAAAGATGGGCCGCTAAAGCATTATATCAAACAGACAGAAAAACTTTCGCATTTATGATATTAGTATGGATAGGTAGGTACTCCGTAGATTCACTAGACGCTTCAAAATCCCTTGCAGAAGTTCATTCATTCAATATAAAACATTTCAATTTGAATAAACGGGGACCAATGGTTTAACGTGCTTGCGAGGCAAAGAGGGGGCGCTCAAGCTCTTAGTTACTCATCCAGTTATCGATTTGGGCAAATATTGCTTACCCAACACAATCAAATGATATGCGGTATCGAAGTCCCTTTCTTTGTTATATAAGAAAGATAAAATGAGGTATATGAAACCTTTCATTCAAACAAAAAGGTCTAAATTAGATTGCGTTCATTGATTGAGCCGTTCTCATCGTAGCTGATAATATCAGTGATAATGATATTAAAGATGCTCCGATGCCGCCGAAGGGATAATAACTGCCCATTTGCTCGGCCATTTAATGTTTCTTATGACGTCACCCCGACCTGCGTTAATATACTTGGATATAAACCCTATTCAAAAGCTAACAAGAACGGCTGAACACTTTCCACTATCACCAATCACAATGCGCACTTAGGCACAGACTTAGGTGACGTGACTAGAGACTATTCTTAGAGGAGATGGTGGTGATGGAGGTGGTGGTGGAAATGATGACGGAATTCTGCCTCTGCTATTAATAGAACCTGAGATCTACCACTCATAAGACCACAGCTTCTTCTGTTCTTTAATTAAAGAACAGAATTTATTATCTGTTCCTTTAATAAAGGTTGTCTGGAGGAGATTACTTTTAGTGATAAGACCGCCTTTGCGCCCTTGTTATTTCTTTTTGCTTGTTAACTTTTTTATTTCTTTTTAATGTTTTGTGTGGCAATAAAGCATTTATCTATCTATCTATCTTCCTTTAAGACCACAGTGCTAACCACTTCGTCAAGGTCGCGTCTAAAGATCGTCAACGTAGTACACAAAATGTAATGTAATGTAAATAAAAAAAATTCCGTCCACCTTATTGCGTGTCGTTCAACGCTGAGTTTTCCGGTGAGATCTGCAATTCTAGCACCTTGGAACCTCAACGCTTAATGCTTCTTTGAACTATGTGCCCCGTCCATTACCACACAAGCTTAGCAACTCTCCGAGCTGTGTCGGTAATTCTCTGAACCCCAATAAGTAGATCTCCTCATTTTTTATTTGATCGTGTAGAGACACTAAGAGCCTCTACACGATCAAATCAAGACACAGCCCTCTCTATCGCCCTATAGTGACCCTGAGCCTTCATATTGGATTTTGCCACGAAACCCTAATCAACATTTTCTACAGCATCGCCCGGAGCTGTCATAATACATTCAGGCTGATTCAGGCCTATCGAATCTCGCCGAGATCGAACGTACATTTCCCAACAATATCGGAGCCCCATTGAGGCGGCTCGTTAAAATTAATGTTTGCTCAAAGATAAGCCCCCGCTGGGACAATACACGCTGAATTATGCATCTTTGCAAGTTGCGCAAGTGGATTCAGTTCTGCATACCCGATGCTATCCATTCTGGGGAAACCAATCTGCATAGAAGCACAGCACTGTTGTGTTGAACGTACCACGGACTTGTTTCTAATTCGAACCGCTAGGATATGGAATTTCCTTCCGGCTTTCCCTTTTCTTTCCACATCATACTAATATTATAAATGCAAATCTATGGCCTTCCCCCAGATACAACCTATCTATGTACCAAGTTTCATCAAAATCGGTTGAATAGATGGGTCGTGATAGCGTAGCAGACAGACATATAGACGGACAGACGCATAGACAGACACACTTTCGCATTTATAATATTAGTATGGGTAATATAATTCCGTAAGGAGGTCAAACAAAATTTTCACATAATTTTTTTCATACAAAAACCGTTCCGTCCAATTGCATATTCCCTCAGATTTGCTCATAAACTATCTAATAAAAGTGTCACGTACACACTCCTGTAGTGGCCGTTTTAATAATAAATAAGGATATATTATTCCACGAGCTATTACGTCGGCCATGCTGAGATCCTATCCGCCGGGATCGTGTTATCAGAAGTGAGTGGTAAAAGTCTTGTCTTTGAAATAGGTGTCTCACCTTGGTTTGTCTGGTTGAAGGCTTATGTGTATATTTACTGCCGGCAAAGCCGGCAAACTTTATTTGTCTCTTTATATAAAAAAAATGAATCCCTATTTCCCTTGGTCACGGCATCACGCGTGAACGGCTGGACCAATTTCGATAATTTTTTTTTGTTGTGTTTGTTTTTGTAAGGAGAAGGTTCTTATGAAAGAAAATGTTTGAATAATTGTACGGAAAAGTAAAAAAATTGGGTTAAAAAATCTCCATATACAAAAGTAAATGAGATAAAGGACAGTAGAGAGATCTATATACTTATAATAAAACTGTAACAGGCCCAATTCTGTACATTGAAGATATTTTGAACATTTTTTTTGGAGGGCACTCATTATTCGATACTGAAGCCAAATCTGTAATTTTTTTCATTTTTGTCTGTCTGTCTGTCTGTATCTTGGCCGCGCATCACGCCGAAACTACTGAATGAATTCAAACGAAACTTGGCACGATTTGAGCCCATACTACGAGGTAGGACATAGGATACTTTTTATCCCGAAATTCTACCCCCGAAGGGGTGAAATAGGGGTTGAAAGTTTGTATGAAAGTCCTTAATTTCTCAAGTTATAGCCATGAAACTTGATATATGAGCTGCGGGTTAAAAATGAAAACATATGTGTTTCACAGTTTTTCAAAATTCCACCCCCAAAGGGGTGAAATAGGGGTTGAGAGTTTGTATGAAAATCCTTAATTTCTCAAGTTATAGCCATGAAACTTTATATATGAGCTGCGGGTTGAAAATGAAAACATATGTGTTTCACATTTTCTCAAAATTCCACCCACGAAGGGGTGAAATAGGGGTTGAGAGTTTGTATGAAAGTCCTTAATTTCTCAAGTTATAGCCATGAAACTTAATATATGAGCTGCGGGTTGAAAATGAAAACATAATGTTTCACAGTTTTTCAAAATTCCACCCCCGAAGGGGTGAAATAGGGGTTGAGAGTTTGTATGAAAATCCTTAATTTCGCAAGTTATAGCCATGAAACAGCATTTGGGCTTTCGTTAAAATATGAAGAAGTACGTGTTTCACCATTATAGGGGGATTATACCGTGGGATAGTAAAATTAACTGAAAAACTTATTCCACGCGGACGAAGTCGCGGGCATCAGCTATAAAGAATATATATACATACATAGGCTACTTTTTATCCCGGAAAATTAATGAGTTCCCGCAGGAATTGAAAAAACTTAGTCCACGCGGACGAAGTCGCGGGCATCAGCTAGTCTTCAAATATATTTGTCAGAATAAAAATGAATCCCTATTTCGCTTGGTCACGGCATCACGCGTGAACGGCTGGACCAATTTCGCTAATTTTTTTTTTGTTGTGTTTGTTATTGTAAGGAGAAGGTTCTTATGGAAGAAAATGTTTGAAAAATTGTACGGAAAAGTAAAAAAATTGGGTTATTAAATCTCCATATACAAAAGTAAATGAAATATAAGACAGTAGAGAGATCTTCAAATATATTGTCAGATTGACGGTCATTTATTCAGTTTCATATATTATATACCTTTATACTGGGAAAAAAACAGTTCCCACGGGACTCCATAAGACCTAAAATCCACGCGGACGAAGTCGCAGGCATCAGCTAGTTTATTTATATATTCTGTACCAGTAACTTAAAAATAAAACATAAACATTGAAAGGACATGCACAAGGACAGCTTATCTCTTGAAGATATTTCTTCCAGATGCCCCAAAATGTGAGAATAGTAAAATATATACCTAAGTTATAACTGTGTAGCTACATATTTGCCTGGTGGGAGGCTTCGGCTGTGGCTAGTTACCACCCTTCCCGCAAAGACGTGCCGCTAAGCGATTTAGCGTTCCGGTACGATGCCGTGTAGAAACCGAATAGGGGTATGGGTTTAATACATGCCATGCCCCTTACAGGTTAGCCCGCTACCATCTTAGACTGCATCATCACTTACCATCAGGTGAGGTCGCAGTCAAGGGCTAATTTGTAGTGGATAAAAAAAAAATATTAATACATAAACGAAAAATTTCTGATTCACATTCAAATCAAAATAAATACAGGATAATTAATAACTTTAATGCTATATTATACCTTTTTTCACGAGGGAGAAATCTGCTTACAGTCCCACAAACTTATTTGCCCGGTGGCCAAAATTGGAACTAATTTTTATGACTGTTTAGTTTTTGTTTTTATTTTATTTATTTAACTAGCTTTTACCCGCGATTTTTGTTTTGCAATCAATTTTGACAGATACGTGCATTTTTGAATGAAGATTAAAAAAAGTGCAAAGCTATGCGAAACACGTCACTGGATCGGCGTAACGAGTTTCATGGGTGAAACTCAGTCACTGGCACTTTTGTTCATTTCCCGCCCACCGCTATCACAGGTGACAATAAGAGCAGATACCTAATTATTAAATTCTGCCTTATAAAACACCAATGAAAGGTACCCATAATCATAATATTATATCACATACTAGCTGATGCCCGCGACTTCATCCTCGAGGATTGATATTATTTTTGGTGTCCGCGGGAAAATTTTCCGGGATAAAAAGTAGCCTATGTGTTATTCCAGACTATAATCTATCTCTGTGCCAAATTTCATCCAGATCCGTTCAGCCGTTCTGGCGTGATTGAGTCACAAACATCCATCCATCCATCCAAACTTTCGCATTTATATATAGCGTTCCCGTGGGATGTCGTGTAGAAACAGATTAGGGGTAGGTATGTGACATCGCAGTCAAGGCATTGCAGATTTCATCAAAATTGGTTGAAAAGATGGGGCATTAAAGCGTAGAAAATAGTCAAATAGACTGATAGACAGTCAAACAAACACACTGTCGCATTTATTATATTAGTAGACCTGGATTTATTTTTTGTCATAACTCAAGGTGACAAAAAAAACATAACCGGTACAAAAGACATACCTACTCTTCTTTACACACCAAACAAAGTGTATACTTCCGTTTTTCCTGTTCCAATTTTCCCTTAAGCTATTAAAAGGGCCCACGTAGAGCACCCTTCGCGAACTCCAAGGGACACTTAATAATTCTTTTGTTCACTATCTCAAAGCAATAAACGTCAATCAAAACTTCTAAGCAACCGCCATAACTTTTAATATACGTGCAAAAAAGAAAAGAATATAAAGACACGTTTATTTTTACACTGGTCGCAATATATTTATTTGAAGCATCACTCCATATGAATATTATAAATGCGAAAGTGTGTCTGTCAGTCTTCGACGCTTCAAGGCTCTGTTCAACCGATTTTGACGTTCAGAGCCCCCCAATCATGTAAGAATGGCCGATGAAATCGTTAAAGTTCTGCGGGAAAGTAAATAAACCATAACAGCATTAAATTAGAGCTCAATTTCGTTTACCCATTCTTATACGTTTAGGTATGTACGATACTCAAACGTATAAGAATGGATACACGAAATTGAGCTCTAATTCAGTGCTGTTAATGTTTATAGTACTTTGACGCTGAACCTTTACCATTTGATGGACAATTCTTACATAATCGGGGGGCTTAACAGAAGGACATAGACTATTTTTTATCCCGGATAATATTAGAGAGTTCTCGCAAGAATCAAAAACTCTTAATACACGCTCAGGTCTCGAGCATTATTGTTTCTGTTGCAATTTTCTTTTCTATTACTGAGTGTCATAAGACCAAAGTCATCGAATAGTGCGCGTTGCCAGCGGTAAGATAATATTATATGGATCAGAGACTATCGAAGAACTAGAGTAACGATTATAGAGTTTGACGGGTTGTGTAATTTTTTTTTATCTACTACAAGTTAGCCCTTGACTGCGATCTCACCTGATGGTAAGTGATGATGCAGTCTAAGATGGCAGCGGGCTTACCTGTTAGGGGCATGGCAGTTATATTAAACCCATACCCCTATTCGGTTTCTACACGGCATCGTACCGGAACGCCAATCGCTTGGCGGCACGTCTTTGTCGGTAGGGTGGTAACTAGCCACGGCCGAAGCCTTCCACCAGGCCAGACCAGGGAAAATTCAGAAATTATAAATTTCCAAACCCTGGCGGGGATCGAACCCGGGACCTCCGCATGTTAAGGCAACAACGCTCAACATTGCGCCACGGAGGTCGTCAAATGAAGTGGTAATCCGCGGCGGGTCAAAACATAATATGGGGTCCGTTGGGGGTGAATACCTACTGGAATGGTGACCTCACACCGGAAAGCGCAACTTTGGCTGCCCTCCACTAGGACAGTGAAAGTAGACAGACCTGACCACATCATATCATACTAATATTATAAATGCGAAAGTGTGTTTGTTTGTTATTTTGTTGGTTTATTGGTTTGTTGGTTTGTCCTTCAATCACGCCGCAACGGAGCAACGGATCGACGTGATTTTTGGCATGGGTATAGTTGAGGACCTGGATAGTGACATAGGCTACTTTTTAGTTCCCGCGGGAATCAAAAAAACTTAAACCACGCGGACGAAGTCGCGGGCATCAGCTAGTAGAAAATAAATAAAACTATGCTCATTGAAAAGAATAACGAAATAAATTTCGGTGTACACCAAAAAAATTAACTATTTATACCCATAGCAATAAAACGGTGTCCAACATCGCAATAACTATTATTTATTCTGTGGCAATGTACAAGCAATAAAGTACCCTCAAATTGAAGAGTTAAATAAAACCCGCATTTTGATATACATTAAAATGGGTTAAAAATACACATTTTTGCATATTATTCACTCGGTTCGCTAAATGTAATTGCATTTTCACGTGCTTGGAGCTACAATTAAAAAATACTACGTTCTAAAACTGTTATATATATTTAATTTTATCGTACTTATTTTTAAAACTACGACTCTCCATGCTCAGAATTAGATTTAGCAAAAATGCCTAAATAATAATATAATATAACATGTAATAAATGTTTTTATTTCAGGCCAATCAAAATATAAACGTCGTTTCAGAACCTGGGGGTCTACTCTCTTTCTCTCAAACGAAACTTCGCAAACGAACGTAATTAGTCGGTTAATAGACCCCACAAAATCGTTCAATCCAATCGGCCACGAAAATTGTTTACGGATCCGTACTTCGTCTGCGTGTACGAAAACGAAATAGAGAAGAGCATAGAGATAATATTACGTAGGAGAGGAGTTAACGAAATTTCGTTCGTTCGTTTGCGAAGTTTCGTTTGAGAGAAAGAGAGTAGACCCCCTGGTATTATTATTTTATCTATTTTATCGTAGTCTTGTTTATACTACGGCTCTCCATGCTTAGAATTAGATTTAGCAAAGATACATAAAAGAAGCTGGTTTTATTATTTTAAAAAGTTTCTCTCCCTAAAACTTGCGTGAGGTATTTGTTTCAATTGGTAAAGGCACGTGCCTGACGCCTGATTATAACCGCTGGACAATCTTTTTTCGTCCAGACTATAATTATTCAAGACTAGCTGATGCCCGCGACTCCGTCCGCGTGGTTTAAGTTTTTTTTATTCCCACGGGAACTCCGGGATAAAAAGTAGCCAGTCACTCTCCAGGTCCTCAACTATACTCATGCTAAAAATCACGTCGATCCGAACGGCTCCGTTGCGGCGCGATTGAAGGACAAACCAACAAACCAACAAACCAATTAACCAACAAACCAACAAACAAACACACTTTCGCATTATAATATTAAGTATGAAGTATGATGACGTTAACGTTCCTAATCCAGATATTTTATTATATCATAATAATATAATATTTACTAGATCATATTATGAATGTGCTTGGTATGGACTCTATAGAGTATTTTGAAGTAATAAGAGAGTAGTATTTTCAAATCTTTATATCTGAATATCATGATCTATAACCATGAATGAATTTTGCCCTAATATTTGCATTCAATATAGGATGCTAAAATTTTCGATTGTATTTATCAAAGAGTCAGGTACGTACTAGAAGATTCTCAAGTAGGTAAGATTTGCAAGCGAGCGGTTCTCAGAACTTGATGAGGTCAAAAGCTCGGATGCGATGTCGAATGCACCTCACGAATTGAATACTAACTAGACGCCTATGTAGCACAAAGCCCAGGGGTAAAGGAAAATTAAATAAAGAACCGCCTTCCATTTTCTTTTCATCGATGAACTGTTATGTTCTTGCATGAATGCGATGCTGGAATCTGGATATTACTCACATTCGAAGCTCGTTCTGAAAATTATTTTATACTCACTGATGCCCGCGACTTCATCAGGGAAAATCGTCTTCTATTGGACTAAATTTTTGACTTCATTCAATTTGATCGTTCAGCTATTTAGTGGGCATCTTAAGCACAGCCGATTGGTTCCACGCAAAGTCACTGAATATACATTTTATAAGATTCAATCTATGCAGTAATATTACAGGTTTATTTAATCGAGCAAATATTTAATTGCTAAGATCAAAACTCTGCAAAAGTAACTAAGTAATTGGTAAGAATGACCAACGAGATCATGAATCTCATACATAAACGCAGACACTGAAAAACAAAGTACTCATCACATAACCGCAACGCAAGCTAAAACTTGCAAAATTTAATCATAACCGTCAACCCTACGGTCGATTTTCCCATATCACAGATCATTCAACCCCGTATGAATTAATGTGATGGAAGGAATCATAGGAATAATATTTTATCTGAACCATTGTCAAATAACGAGACATAAAAGATTCGAAGAGACGTACAATGTACATAGTCACTATCGTCATAATATATCGACTGGTTTAAAAACAATGAAAGTTTATAGGCTAGTAGGGTCACCAAAAGTTTTTGATCTTGGGGACACCATCTTTTTAAGTCCTTATACAGGACGAAAGCACGAGTGAATTATTTTATTTATTTAAATATTTATTAGTTTATTGAAGCGCCAAGAAATCGGTGGAGGTGTCATCGTATCATACACGACATTGTACCGGAACGCTATCACTGTGCGGCACGTGTTCATCGGTAGGGTGATAACTAGCCATGGCCACAGAGAAAATTCTGAAATTATATTTTCCAAATTGGTCCCGCCAGCGATCAATCCCGGGACCTTCCACTTATGACCACAACTCTCACCACTGAGCTAGATAAACCGGCTTCGGTTATCAGACAGGTGTACAGGTCATTTTCATCTCATATTTCGCACTATCAGATCTTTAGTGGGTTGTAGTGCGATTGTCTGACGGCTAATTCAAACGAATTCAGGAGAACAGAGATGAATGCAATCGATAAGCGTGTATGAATTTCTTAAACACTTTTAGTAATTCACGTAGTGACTAGAACTGTTTAAGTACTATAAGGTGGCGAAATAAATCTCAAGAGAAAACTAGTAAGAAAGTAAGAGAAAACTCGTTCAAACAATAATTATTCAGTATTCACTACACTGTGTAAGACACTTTTTTCACTAACTTGGTTTGACAACTCCTGTCATCAAAGCGCGCGAAAACCTACCAACGTCAAATGTCAAACGTGGCTTCATATGTGACACAGAAAAGGATAGCCAGGTGACGTTTGCGTTCCGAAAAAAATTATCCGTCTAAGAGTCAGTTTGAGTCACTGTCTAAATTGACTGCGTTTGACAAACGTGGCTAAACGTTAATCTCTCAGATGATAACGTCTTTTTAGACATTCGCGCATTAGATGTAAAATCGTATACCAACCATATTTCAGCGTTGTCACCCTACAAGATCGTGTTCCAAGAGAGCTGTAAAATTGACAACATCGACGGAGTTTTCTCCAACAGACTTGTTTACGACCTTTAACATCCTCAATGACAGACTTGGAAATGTTTGTAGTTCTATAACGGTTCTGTATAAAACTGACTTACAGCTGGCGCCAGACTGAGAACTCATTAGATTTTCAGTTAATTACTATTTACCTATTTGATTACGGATCCTTGGCTTAAAATGTGTAGGTGTTTAATATTAAGGCGTTATTATTAAACGGTTGAATATAAAATATGTACGTATAGCAGAGTTAAACTTAAAATATAAAGTCAGAAATATCATTGCATGCAAGATACATAGTATTACAAGATGATGCCCTCGACTTGACGATGACTTCGACTGCGTGGTTAGAAAAATCTTGTGGGAACTCGTTCATTTTCAAGAATACAACCCAGGATACAACCTATCAAATGTCAAAAATTCGTCAAAATCGGTTGAACGGATGGACCGTGAAAGCGTAGCAGACTGACAAAGAAATTGGGCAGAAGACATCGACTTCCCAAACCTGGGCTGGTACTAATAATCTTTTGCATAACAAAAACCGGTCACGTGCGAGTCAGACTCGCGCACAAAGGGTTCCGTACCACCACACAATATAAATTATTTTAGTAAATAACAAGAAAGAAGTCATAACAACACGTAATCAGCTGTGAAATAACTGGCTTACATATGGTGCTAAACTGGTAGCGCCTGACTAACAATTCGACACTCTTTGAGTGAACCCTAATTATCGATTTTCGGATTTTTTCCTATACTTGTGCTGTGAGACCTTGCTTCTTGCCAAATAATTCTAGGTCAACGGGAAGTATCTAGGTTTTGATTTACTATCGAGTGTCAAAATATGCAAAAAAATATTATATGTAATGCCGTAACTTTTAATTGCGCTGATTTAGAAGCTTGATTTTTCTACAGCTCTAGGGAACCGTAGACCTAAGTATTATACTAGTAAGTGTCAATTAGGTTTAAAGATATTTTTATTTCTCAAGGAAGAACAAAAGTTCACTTATATGAGCTCAATAATAATAATTAAACTATGCTTAGACAGTAAGATTAGACACTAATTTCAACTTGATACCTCCACGCGTTCCGGATAAAAAGTGGTTGACAGACAGACAAGGTCCTAGGTAGAATCCTATAAGGGTTCATTGTTTCCTCTTGAGGTACGGAACCCTAAAAATTAACACGAGACTCGAACCTGCGACCTCATGATCCACAACCAAATAAGCTATAGCCACTTCGTCAACGAAACCAATTCATTGATTAACAACCTATCCACGCAAGCGGTTCAATTAAAAATAATTAATACATATTGATAGTAGGTACTCATGCCTAACACATTAGATATACCGGAAGTTGCCCAGGGCACTTCCGCCGCACCGGGAAGCAAAGGGCCATTTAACTATTGTCGAAATGTAACACATTCATGTATCACATTCAATTACCATACTTATTATTTCCTTTTATACGAGTATATTATATAAAGGCTTCCTTCCTTTTAGATATGACAGCCTCGTTGGTCTAGTGGTTGGCATGTTCGGCTGCGGCCGACGAGGTCCCAGGTTCGAGTACGGGGTCGGGCCATAATTGAGTATTGGGTTTTTTTGACTAGAAATTCTCAGTACTAGCAAAGAACTCTAACCTATTCTGTGGTACTAGCCCGGAGTTAGGAAGTTGGCGGTGTTTCACCCCCGTGCCTCGGAGAGCACGTTAAGCCGTCGGTCCCGGTTATTATCACTAGCACGATAATAGTTGTTAAAGCCCGCCAACCTGCATTGGAGCAGCGTGGTGGGTCTAAGCTCTAATTCCCTCTCTCCTATGAGAGTGGAGGCCTGTGCCCAGCAGTAGGACAATAATAGGCTGTACTGGATATATATAAGGGTTCAAGTACTAGAATGTATTGTCTTGCTTTTGCTGAGTTTCTATTGGGCTCTTCTCAGTATACAAATTTGTTTTCCGAACCGGTGGTAGAGTCAAATATGACGTAACATAAGAGACACCTGTACTATGTCCTACATATAAATAAATTGAGTATCTCAATCCTATACATTATGCCGTATAGACTAGAAGGCAAGAAGGCCTTGGAAGCTTCACATAATAAATTGAAAAACTACACACAGACGGAGATATGCTTGTTTATAAAAGCAATAAATATTAATGGTTTTCCTTTGAATTGGAGCATGCATACTGAATCAAGTGGATGGTACACTACTAACTGCTTAGATATTACTGGTGTAAATAAGGAATGTGCAACTTTAGGTATTTGCTGATTTGGACTTCTTAGATAATAATATTATGAGGGACGTGTACCCTAGTTGTAAATTGTTAAGCAACCTTGACCCAAGTCAAGAACTGGATGGATAAAGGAGGTTCAAAGTTGGCCTTTTCCCTCCGTACCTCGGAGAGCAAGTTTAGCCGTCGTATTTATCAACGATCGATAGAAAACTTGAGTTGAAATACTCTTAGTAGAGTCGTATGCAGACTCATCTGAGAATCTACCGCATTATTACTCTAGAAAACGTATGCCATAATATTGTGATTAATCGAAAGGGATCACGACCCTCAGCCATGAGGAACACGACGCTGCCAGAGATACTGAATACCTATTTATATACTTATCGTATGCTGCACAGTATATCATTCATAACACATTGTGTCACTTTCAGAAGATTATGGCGAACTACATGTTGAGCACGATTCCATATGTGTGGATTTAAGATATGATAAGTAACTAGATGCAACCTTTGTATCTCTTCACATAAATAGATAGTCAGGCAAACGAAGAGACGGATTGAATAAATAACATTAGTGTCGTTATTATGGAGAACTAGCTGATGCCCGCGACTTCATCCGCGTTAAATAAGTTTTTTTGAATTCCCACGGGAACTCCTCAATTTTCCGGGATAAAAAGTAGCCTATGTCGCTCTCCAGGTCCTCAACTATACCCGTGCAAAAAATCACGTCGATCCGTTGCTCCGTTGCAGCGTGATTGAAGGACAAACCAACAAACAAACACTTTGGCATTTATAATATCAGTATGACTAGCTTTTTCGCGCGGCTCACGTTAGGTTCGATTTTGATACAAACCGCCAAGGGTTAAATCACAAATTTACGAAAATCCTTTCTTAGCGGATGCATATGTCATGATAGCTAAATATCAGCCACATTCGTCCAGTGGTTTGAGCTGTGCGTTGATAGATCAGTCAGCCCCCTTTTCCTTTTATATATTTAGAAGAAGAAAAAGATGAAGATAATATAGTATAGGTTTTAAGGTATTTAATAAAGTAAGACTTTAGTTAGTTTTAATAATACTTTATTATTATTAACCACTGACCCTGTTTACATTAAACTGAGATAAGGTTAATGACGACAGACTGATTAAGTATGGCCACTGCAAACGTTTTATCTAATACTCTATTACGATATAAATTATCTATGTGCTACTAAAATCTTAATACGATTTTTATCGGCTGAATTCCACACACATTTTTGTAAAACTAATTAAATGATTATTAACATAATACTTAGGTAAGTGACAGGTCTCCAACTGAGCAACATGCTGCAGCAAGCTGCAGTGCTGGTTTTCAGTTCTAGCCTCAAATAGGTGAAGTCACGGACGTAACAGCTATCATAGCTGTTACGTCCGTGCTATTTGGGTCAAGAACTTTATTTATTTTGAATCTACAACACCAAACGTCTGATATTTTATTAAAAACCCGCATTATATTCGCAGCATCACCTTATCTCAGACCCTCGATAAAATTCACACTCTCACAGGAAAACTTATCTCGCACTATACTACGGTCGCTTGTCATTTTCCTGATAAGAGCGCGGGATGCGATGGCCTCCGATAACTTTATCACTGTATTTGCGGCTAGTATTATTTCAGACGCTATGATTAACGTAGCTGTAGTCGTCGGAGCGGCTAGCAATCTCGGCTACCAAGTGTTAAAGAAACTAACCAAAGTTTACAATGGAAAAATATATTTCACAGCCGAGGACGAGTCCACCGGGTACAACATTCACGAAGTCTTGAAAAAAACCGGAGCGAACCTTGAATATTTCAGAGTGGATGTAGCGTACACGAAAAGCATTATAAAGTTTAGGCATCACATACAAGATCAGGACGAAAGGATTGAATTATTGATCAACATAACAGACTATGTTCCCACGGAGAGGCATTTGTCGCATTTCGAGAAAGTAAGGAGGACATTGAGCGTCAATTTCTATGGATACATAAACTTTGGGAAGCTTGTATATCCTTTGCTAACGGAAAACGCTAGAGTTGTCAATGTATCCGGACCAGCCGGGCTTTTAGCTACAATTGAAAATGAAGATATAAGAAAGAGAATAAGTAACCCAGAACTTACTGAAGATGAATTAGTGGCGATCATTCAAGAGTATGAGGAAGCTGCTAGAAAAGGAGTTGAGAAAACAGAAGGTTGGGGTAAAAGTGTTACTGCTTTTAGCAAGGTTGCGTTAAGTGCTGTTACATTTCTACAACACAGACAATGGTCGGATAAAGGTATAGTAATCAACTGCGTGAATCCAGGGAACGTTACTAGTCGTGAAGATAGAAAATCTACGAAAGTGTTCGAGGAAGGCGCTAAGGCGATATTATATTTGGCGTTGGAAGCGCCTTTGACTCTGAAAGGGAACTTCGTGTGGAGTAACTACAATGTGATAGAATGGAACAGTGACCCATTCGTTGAAGTTACTACGGTGTAGAACAGTTTTTGAATGTTTTATTTATTAACTAGCTGATGCCCGCGACTTCGTCCGCGTGGATTGTGGTTTTTCGGTTCCTGCGGGAACTCTTTAATTTTCCGGGATAAAAAGTAACCTATGTGCTATTCCAGACTATAATCTATGACTGTGCCAAATTTCATCCAGATCCGTTCAGCCGTTGGAGCGTGATTGAGTAACAAACATCCATACATCCATACATCCATACATCCATCCAAACTTTCACATTTATAATATTTATTTGATTTATTTTAATGTTATTTGCTTAGTGTGTAATTGAAGATTTTACTGGAGATGAAACTTCATGAAACCATCCATATACTTAGTTATGGTGTATCACTGTAATCGTAGGCCTAACGTAGAATTCTTATATTTGCTGAGCCGGTTTTTTTTTTCGAGAACAGCTTTAAATTTGTGATAATTTTAATTAGTTTTATTTTTCATAGTTAAGGTAAATCGTAACTTCATTATCGCATTAGAGAAACTCTGTGAAGATAATGGAAGAAGGAAGGAGAATAAATAAATAAAAATAAAATAAAATTGTGAGAAGCGATAACGAAGATGACAGTTAATCATCTTCTGATATCGTTCTTTCCTTCTCTCCTTTAAAAACCAGATATTGAACTGTCTTTTATCGGTTGTTTGTGATTGGATTTATTGAATAATAACAATTTCACTTTTATAGTTGGATACCTAGTAACCGTAAGGTAGGTCGATTTATTGACCTTTAATTGTTCCGCCCCCAGATGTAAATAAATTTTCCAAATTTATTTACTTCATTAATTTGTCTCTGTGAGATACAAATACAAAATAAAATATGTTTTTAAATTGAAAAGTAATCGTGTATTATTTTTAAATATCCCTTTCCTTTTTTTTTAAATTATTAACTATATGATGCTCGCGACTTCGTCCGCGTGGATTATTATTTTTAATTCCCTCGGGAACTCTATAATTTTCGGGGATAAAAAGCCTGTGTCCTTCCCCGGGACTGTAAATACCAAATTTCATCAAAATCGGTTGAAAAGATAGGCCGTTAAAGCGTAGCAGACAGACAGACACACTTTCGCATTTATAATATTAGTATGCATGCAAATCTTTTCTTCTTTCGTGCCTCCGAGAGCACGTTAAGCCATCGGTCCCGGTTACTATCACTAACATGATAATAGTCGTTAAAGCCCGCCAAACCGCATTGGGACGTTAATGGGCTGTAGTGGTGGGTGGTGGATGCAAATCTTTAGAGAATAAAAAACCGGCCAAGTGCGAGTCGGACTCGCGCACCGAGGGTTCCGTACAAACCTGTAGTAAGTTTTACGATTTATGACGTATTAAAAATAAAAATTACGTTTGTTGCATGGGAGCCCCCCTTTAATATTTACTTTATTGATATTTATTTTGAAAGGTAATATACAAGTTAATATTCTGTGAAAATTTGAACCGTCTACCTGTTACCGTTTTTAATATTGAGCAAAAAAATACGAAAAAAACACGTTTATTGTATGGGGACCCCCCTTAATATATATATTTTTTTAATTTTTAGTATTTGTTGTTATAGCGGCAACGGAAATACATCATTTGTGAAAATTTCAGCTTTCTAGCTATCACGGTTTATGAGATACAGCCTGGAGACAGACAGACAGACAGACAGACAGACAGACAGACAGACAGACAGACAGACCGACAGATAGACAGACAGACAGACAGACAGACAGACAGCGGAGTCTTAGTAATAGGGTCCCGTTTTTACCCTTTGGGTACGGAACCCTAAAAATGAATTACATCCCGAGTTGAAATTCCGCTTTTATTTTGATTGAATACCGTGCTTCGTGGAGATCCTTGCAGGACAGACTTTTATCTTGCAATGTACGGCTATCAGTTGAAATGACTAAGATGACGATGAATTTTATAATAAATTTAACGTTTAAACTATCGTGAGTGATATTCGGGCTAGTCGGGCATAAACTAGTCGGGCATTTCTCCGACGGAACACGTGAGTATCCGGATATTATGTATATTTATTTACTAGCTGATGCCCGCGACTTCGTCCGCGTGGACCAAGTTTTTTCGATTCCCGCGGGAACTCATTAATTTTCCGGGAAAAAAAGTACCCTATGTATGTATGTATGTATATTCTTTATAGCTGATGCCCGCGACTTCGTCCGCGTGGAATAAATATTTCAGTTAATTTTCCAGGATAAAAAGTAGCCTATATTACTATCCCACGGTATAATCCCCCTATAATGGTTAAACACGTACTTCTTCATATTTTAACGAAAGCCCAAATGCTGTTTCATGGCTATAACTTGAGAAATTAAGGATTTTCATACAAACTCTCAACCCCTATTTCACCCCTTCGGGGGTGGAATTTTGAAAAACTGTGAAACACATATGTTTTTATTTTCAACCCGCAGCTCATATATCAAGTTTCATGGCTATAACTTGAGAAATTAAGGATTTTCATACAAACTCTCAAATTCCTATTTCACCCCTTCGGGGGTGGAATTTTGAAAAACTGTGAAACACATATTATGTTTTCATTTTCAACCCGCAGCTCATATATCAAGTTTCATGGCTATAACTTGAGAAATTAAGGACTTTCACACAAACTTTCAACCCCTATTTCACCCCTTCGGGGGTAGAATTTCGGGATAAAAAGTATCCTATGTCCTACCTCGTAGTATGGGCTCAAATCGTGCCAAGTTTCGTTTGAATTCATTCAGTAGTTTCGGCGTGAAACGCGGCCAAGATACATACAGACAGACAGACAGACAAACAGACAAAAATGAAAAAAATTATAGATTTGGCTTCAGTATCGAATAATGAGTGCCCTCCAAAAAAAATTTTCAAAATATCTTCAATGTACAGAATTGGACCTGTTACAGTTTTATTATAAGTAAGTATATAGATAATTATTAGACTCAGGAAATAAAATGTTGAAACAAATTTGAGGTAACACATTTTAAATGATTTCACGTATCACAAAACTTGTATCACTCATGCTTAGTCAAGACTCTTCACTCTACCTCCGGCTCGGAAAGATAATTCTACTGAGAAGAGCCGGCAAGAAACTCAGCAGTTGCTCTTTTTAACCGACTTCCAAAAAAGGAGGAGGTTCTCAATTCGGCGCGTATGTTTTTTTAAATGTATGTCGGTGCATATCTCCGTGGTTTCTGAACCCATAAAAAATTCTGACTCCAAATCTTCAATCCTGATGCTGTAGGGTACCATACTACATGAAATCCTCAAAACTAGGGAGTTAGGAAATTTTGATGGTGAATTCATAATATAGTAGGTATCAAGTCACGTGTATACGATTCAACTCTGAGTCCCAACTCCTCAATCCTGATGCTGCAGGGTACAGAACTCCTGAAAAATAGCGATTTAGGATTTTTTATGTTGAATTCATATTGTAGGTGTCAAGCAACGACTTCATACTTAAACCCAAGTCCCAATCCTCAACTCTGATGCTGCAGGGTACTGCACTCCTAAGACTTGGGGATTTAGAGTACACTAAAAAGTTAAAAATAAAAACCGACTTCCAAAACCACTGTAAAGTAAAAAATAATTTTGATTTCTACACACTATGTTGAAGTCGGGCGAGTATAACAAAGACAGGCAAAGTTGACGCGTCAGGCTCGCCCGACTTCAACATAATGTGTAGAAATCAAAATTATCATATGAAAAGAAATGTTACAATATATAAACAATACACAACACATACGTCACGTAACAAGTATTACAGACTTTTACAAGTTTAACAAACTGAAGGTGTTGAATAAAAAGATGAAGAACAAATCCATTTTCGGTACAGACGATACTCCTGAGATATCAGAGACGCAGTAATCTTTTACCAGCTCTCAAACACATATCTACTACCGAATGTGAAATAAACATAATGCGATTCCAATTCCATGTGCCAGATGTGATTTCGGCGAAATTCCATACATTTCACGCGAGAAAAATGTCCAAGTTCTGTAGACAAATTTATATGTAGGTATAGCTCGTTTGAATCGTCCATTTAGTATCGTGCGTGAGAAACTGAGCTACTGATGCCCGCGACTTCGTCCACGTGGATTGAGGTGTTTTGATTCCCTCGGAAATTCTTCAATTTTCTGGGATAAAAAGTAACTTATGTGCTATTTCAGACTATAATCTATCTCTGTGCCAAATTTCCTCTAGATCCGTTCAGCCGTTCTGGCGTGATTGAGTAACAAACATCCATCCATACATCCATCCATCCAATCTTAGGATAGATCTCTATTATTTTTCTTAAATCACGTGAGAATTATTGGCAATGTTGGTACACAACATAATATTCAACTGTTCTATATTTAAAATTTATCAAAAAAGTGAATCATGTTTATCAGTGGCACTTAAGGAATGTCTACTACATATTTTATCTGAATGACTATTTTATAATCTTATCTCTAATGTTAGCCATAAAATAAGCGCCATTAATATATTCAATATTGTCTAAAATAAATGAAAAATAAAAAACGCCAGTAACAATGCCATAACGTCTTTTTCTTGTGGTAAAAATCTTTAGGTAAATTATAGCAGAAATACTAGAGATGTAAAACTAAAATCTATATTTACCCAACCGTGTACCAAATCCGGGACTTTTTACTCCGACTTCATCTGCGTGGAATAATTGCTTTTAATTCCTACACGAACTCCTTAATTTTCTTGGCATAAAAAGTAGCCTATATGTCGCTCGCTCTCCAGATCCTCAACTATACCCTTGCAAAATTTTGTCGATTCTCTGCTTTGTTGTGGCGTCATTGAAGGACAAACCAACGCAAACCAACAAATAAACTCACTTTCGCATTCAATGTGGATAGCCGTTTAGGTTCATTACTCATTAATTGGATTCGGGCGAACAAAATATATTTGTGTAGCAAAACCATAATCTAGTGTTCCGGCCATGATATATTATTTGTTATCAAATTATCTCTTAATTTATAACTGAGCCGATAATCGCATGTTACTGGGGAATTATATCGAAAGAATAATGAGATAATCATATTATGTCGTTAATTATTGGACTACCCAATAAAGAAAATATTGAGAACTAGCTGACGCCCGCGACTTCGTCTCCGCGAGGTTTAAGTTTTTTCTTAATTCTCTTGGGAACAACTTAATTTTCCAGGATAAAAAGTAAAATTATAGTAATATTTAAATTCTTATTTCTAAGAGAAAAAGGCCAAATTATTTGCGCATTCTAAGAAGATCTATATTTCATAAACGACACACGTAGATTAAGTATATTATGGTTATTATAAGATTTACAACTCATATACGTTAATAGTATTCGAGAGAGATGCATCGTCGAGAGACTTTGAAAGACTTGTTTTTTAACCTTTGAAAAATCAGCATTAGTGGTAAAGAATTTTTGACGTTAAATTGATGACTTCTAAGTCAATTTAACATTGACATTATAGTATTTCAACACACAAATTCTATCAACGTTGCCCGTTGGTGAGATGTAAAATCTCATACTAAGCACACAGACCTTGGCTAGTGCAGCGACGCTTCCAGGTTCCAGGTAGTAAAAAATTTACGACGCCCTTAACTCTTTGGCGGTTGAGGGAAATTCAATTTATGACATCATACGTGGGAAATGGGTTTTCTATTCAGCACATAAACAACCTTAAAAGGATTTTCCTGGCATTTATGCTATATGTACTGGCAATTGAAGTATCCATACGTGATCAAATCAGAAATAAGGAGATCCGTAGGAGAACCACAGTAACCGTTATAGCTCGAAGAGTCGCCAAGCTTAAGTGGCGATGGCCGGGGCATATAGATTATACAAGTTTTTTTTTTTTTTTAATATATAGGCTAGCGCTTGGCTGCAATCAGACCTGCTTGCAAGTGGTGATGCAGCCTAAGGTGGAGCGCGCTTGCCTAGAAGATGCCTATTCACTCTTGATTTGAAGGTACCTATATTAAATGAGGAAGGGAAGACGGAAGCCGGAAGGGCATTCCATATCCTAGCGGTTCGAATTAGAAACGAGGAAGCAAATCGCTTCGTACGAGCCCGCGGAATTTCGACTGCGTAAGGGTGCAGACCTTGTCGATGCCTTGCGGTTCGATGATAAAAAGGCGACGGAGGAACCAGATCGAATAGTTCTTGGGCAGACTCGCCGAAATATATCCTGTAGAATACCGACAGACAGGCAACTTTGCGCCGATGTTCCAAGCTTTGCAGCTTCGAACTGTAGAAAGTAGAAAGAAAATAGACACGAAACGTATGTAATTTGGCTAGAGGGGCTTATTATACAATTTTAAGATGTTTGTTGGTAATGATAATGATAATTTTGAAGTGAAACTTCTTTAGAATCGTTGATTTGAAAATTCGATGAAACGAAAAAGCGACATTAAAAAGAGACACACATATTCATAATAGGATTTAGCCTGTGAGAGAATGAGATAGAATACAAGTAGTAGGTTTTGACGACCTCCCTGACGCAGCGTTGAGCGCTGTTGTCTTAACATGGGAGGTCTCGGATTCAATTAGCGGCAGGATCAATTTGGGAAATTATAATTTCTGAATTTTCTCTGGTCTGGTCTGGTGCGAGGCTTCGGCCGTGGCTAGTTACCTAGTTAGTTGGTGGCCTATCGGCTAAGACGTACCGCCAAACGATTTAGCGTCCCGGTACGATGCCGTGTAGAAACCGACTAGGGAATGGGTTTGATATAACTGCCATACTCCTAACAAGTTAGTCCGCTACCATCTTAGACTGCATCATCACTTACCATCAGGTGAGATCGCAGTCAAGGACTCGTAGTGGAATTTAAAAAAATGTTTCTAAGACGTGAAGGACAAGCAAGGAAGGGAAGAAATAATTTTCAGAAAATCTACATTTAAAGCGAGCTGTTGTGCCAAAGGTACTTATCCCAAGAAAATTATTTATGCCAGCGAATAAAATAAATATAAATTCGATTCACGTGCAAATAAAAGCAGACAATCAAAGAAGTGGCTCGTTAAAAGTTCCACAATGCATTCGTTAACCGCAAACTTGATACATCCGTTCACGGAACTCTTTCGTTATCGGCATCGTGATTAAATCTTTTATATAACTCCGATATAATTTAAGGCTGATCGCACACCAATTCTGTCCCAACAACCAGCAAAGCAAATCAAGCCTTAAGTGTGAAAGAACCGTTATATTGAATGGAAGCAGGCGTTACTTTGCGGAAGTCCATGATAATGAATGAACTAGAAGTTTAATTCGCTATAATCCGCCACAACAGACAAATCTATGTGGTACGTCGAGTCGAGTCAACATCTCCTGAAGATGCTCCGGTTTCGGAGTGAAACGTACGTTGAGAGTGATTTGGAGGATTTGTGTGGTGTGGTGATGTGCCGGTGCGAATTGCTGGGTGGTGAGTGTTCGCATGCTATTGGTGAAGGACACGCACTGTACCACATAGATTTGTCTGCTGTGGAGGATTATAGCGAATTAAACTTCTAGTTCATTCTTTAAGAACCGTTATATAAATCGTATTATATTCCTTAGTCTATAACATGAAGGAAACTTCTGTCAAGATTTTCAGCTTTCTAAGTCCAAGGGTTCTTCAAGAGTTCGTCCAAGGGTCCATGGGTTCAAGGGGCTGGGCATTGATGAGTCTGTCAGTGAGTGAGTGTGTGTCAGGACTTTTCTCTTTATATCATACTAATATTATAAATAGCGATCTTCGGGCATCGCACGACGGGCAGACCGCTCAAACGCTGGGCTGACGACATCGTGGCGACAGCGAGTCCACAGTGGGCCAAGAAGGCAGTAGATCGAAAGCTCTAGGAGAGCTTGGAGGCCTCCAAGCTCTCCCAGAGCTTTCGATCTACCCGGAGGCCTATACCCTTTCGGGGCGCTAAAAGTGTTGTAAACTTAGTTTCATATAATATTTTTTAGGGTTCCGTACCCAAAGGGTAAAAACGGGACCCTATTACTAAGACTCCGCTGTCTGTCTGTCTGTCTGTCTGTCTGTCTGTCTGTCTGTCTGTCTGTCTGTCTGTCTGTCTGTCTGTCTGTCTGTCTGTCTCCAGGCTGTATCTCATAAACCGTGATAGCTAGAAAGCTATTTTTCACAAATGATGTATTTCCGTTGCCGCTATAACAACAAATACTAAAAATTAAAAAAATATATATATTAAGGGGGGTCCCCATACAATAAACGTGTTTTTTTCGTATTTTTTGCTCAATATTAAAAACGGTAACAGGTAGACGGTTCAAATTTTCACAGAATATTAACTTGTATATTACCTTTCAAAATAAATAATTAAATATCAATAAAGTAAATATTAAAGGGGGGCTCCCATACAAATTTTTATTTTTAATACGTCATAAATCGTAAAACTTACTACAGGTTTGTACGGAACCCTCGGTGCGCGAGTCCGACTCGCACTTGGCCGGTTTTTTCTTAATTATGTGCATTTATTAGCAAATAAAAGGCTTTATAATAATAATAATAATATTATAAATGCGAAAATGTGTTTGTTTGTTGGTTTTTTGCTTTGTTGGTTTGTCCTTCAATCACGCCGCAACAGAGCAAGGGATCGGCCTTATTTTTGGCATGGCTATAGTTGAGAACCTGGAGAGTGACATTGGCTACTTTTTATCCCGGAAAATTGAGGAGTTCCCAAGGGAATTAAAAAAACTTAAACCACGCGGACGAAGTCGCGGGCATCAGCTAGTCAGCTAGTAATGTATAGATGTGTAGATGTATAATGTGTAGTGTGAGTGATCTAAGCGCGATTGACTTGCTGTTTCGTCCTCCATCTCCGAAACTACTCATCAGATGGGACCATGGTGTGCGATCACCTCCATTCAACGGAGCGATTCAATAACCAGCTCGGATTAAATAATATTTAATAATATCGCCCATACCTTATAATTATTTTACGGTATAGTTTTTTATTTAATACTTAATTTGATGCAGTGTATAGTTGCAGTCGTGTTTTTCGTATAGCAGTTTATTTAATTCAGCGCAGACTATACGACTGTGAGTTAAAGCTTTTTGCAATTTAATTGAGCTTTTAAAAGTCTATTTGTGACATTTTAAATTTATATGTACTCTCGACATTTTTCATTAAAAAACCTCGTAGATATAATAGTAGAGTAATTAAAAAAATTGTGACGAGGCGTATTTACGACAGCTAAAATCTGCGTCGGTTGCAACGTTAACAACAAACTATTAGAATAACATAAGCTTCGCACTCGGACTCACTTAATTATTACTAAGAAACTCCTTAATGTAGATTTCAATACAAAATCCATACTAATATTATAAATGCGAAAGTGTGTCTCTTTGCATGTCTGTCTGTCTGTCAGTCTGTGTACTACGCTTTAACGGCCCATCTTTTCAACCGATTTTGATAAAATTTGGTATAGGGGTAGGTTCTATCCCGAGGAAGGACATAGGCTACCCCTTTTATCCCGGATTAAGTAGTTCCCGCGGGAATCAAAAAAATTAATTCACGCGGACGAAGTCGCGGGCATCATCTTGTCCTAAATAAATCCGAAATAAATTAAGTAATGATTCCCTTCCGACTTTCATTTTCCCATCCTCTTTTAATACCTTCAAATCAAGAGTCAATAGGTATATTCTAGGCAAGCGCGCTCCACCTTAGGCTGCATCACCACTTGCAAGCAGGTCTGATTGCAGCCAAGCGCAACAAAAAAAACACCCTCACTGGTTGAACAAATTCCAGTTAAAGAATAAACTCAAACAAAAATCTCATGTTAGATAGCATCTAAGATTCCCCGGGTAAATCGGCGGATTTGTAAAGCTAATTAGGGGTCTGCAGTTCAATTCCTCCGGCCCTGATTAATGGAGGTGCCTGAGCGATTGTGAAATTCGTTTTCTTTAAATGCATTCTGTCTTAGTGCAAGTTTAATTCACTTAACTGGTAAAGTAAGTAACATAAATAATGGTGAAGTGGATTAAGTTGTTTAGTTTTGTTTGTTTTTTTAAAGGTCTAGGAAATAGTATGTCTTGCAATACTGGCGAGGGTGATAGCTTTAGTTAAGACAGGCTGAAATAGCAAAGCTTGCTAAAATACGTACTGTAGATTTTAAAAGAAACACATTTAATATTTTTAACCGACTTCCAAAAAAGAAGGAGGTTCTCAATTCGGCAATCGGCGCGTAGGTATGTTTTTTTTACACTGTATTTCGTTGTCGTTATAAGTTGTAAGCTCTATTAAAAAATCACCACCACCACCTACCATCACCATCCTCTCTACCATCGCCTCGTGATACTTTTGTTACACTACAATATATTCCATGGTTAGGTCCCAAGAGTTATTAATTAATAATATTTCTATTTACATTTGTATAAATAGACAATAATGACGTGTAAATCCAATAAATAAATATGAAAATCTTTCTGTTTTCTTTGAAACCGTAAATTCAAGTTTCGCAGTTTTCGTGAGGTGAGCCATGACTAAAACGAGTTTTTGAACACCCTCGTTGCTACCTAAATTATTAGCCCTTGAAATTAGCCGGTTCAAAAAACACACTTACGTATAACATGACAGGCTGTAAAAGACCTATTTATGTGTATAATTTATGCCACAATACCCAACCATTACCCGAGGAGTTATCGCCTCCGACAAGCATGCCGGCTGGTTAAAACTTTAAATTCGCTAAGAATAAGCGAAGTCTACAAAGTTTTTTTTGTTGGCCTTAAAAAACTATAAAGGATAGACCTATCACTTTAACAGATAGTTATTTGTGTTACAAAAATATAATCACGTATACAATCGATACACGAAAATATTTCCTTATAATATTATAAACCTTATTTTCTTTTTAAAAGTAAGTAATTTCAAGTTTCACAAATTATTTTAGTTAGCCTTGACCAAAACGAATTTTTGAAGAACGTCGTTGCGACCGAAATAACCCTTGAAATTAGCCAGTTCAAAGAACATACTTCCGTATAAAATTACAGGCTGTAAAAGAGCTTTATAAGTGTATAATTTATGCCACAATACCCAACCATTACCCGAGGAGTTATCGCCGCCGACAAGCAGGCCGGCTTGTTAAGACTTTAAATTCGCTAAGAACAAGCGAAAAGTCTGCAAAGTTGGCAACTCTTGACTCGCTGAGCACTGGGAAGTGCGGTGATAAAGCTGATTACAGATCACCCATGTTGAACTGAAAACTTCTTTAGCCGCGTTGAGCACTTTTTGGTAGGGGGTAAACTTGTGGATTCGCGTCACCGTCACCAACATGCTCGCGTTGTTACGAAGACAAAAGGTCTTAAATATAAATATTCGTAATTAAACTTTAATGCCTTAGTTTTAAAGTTTATATTTTAATCTTTTTTTTATAATATTTTAAATATTCGTTTTCACTTCTATCGGCTACCAATTTTTTTATATGATCCTATACATAATCGGTTGACTCCATTAATGTGAACTAAGCAATACAGAATGCACTATCAAGTATTACACGAAATAAACAGTTCAAATTCCGCATGCACGTTCATATAAATTCAATACCCGAGCACACATTTAATTTCGTCAATACACGAACTTCACTATGTACACAAGTCAATACGTGAGCCAAATTTCATTTGAATAGGTAAATAGGCAAGTCATTACGTTAGTCGAACTAAAAGTTCTTGGCTTATTATGGACATAACAATATAATGAACTTATGAAGGATCTTACAGTTAGATGATTCACGTGCCACTTTAACGTAGTAATTATTAGATCTTTAGGTACATCTAAAGGTAGAATATTGCACACAGAGCTAACGCCAGAGCAGTGGTCTGACTCGATTATTACACTCTTACATAAGAAAGGTGACAGGGGCGAGTTGGGCAACTATAGACCAATTAGCCTCATGTCAAATATTTACAAAATTTTCGCAAAAATACTACTGAATAGACTGACAAAGGATTTAGACGAACACCAACCGCGCGAGCAGGCCGGCTTTAGGAAACACTATTCCACTATTGACCACATTCAGGTAGTTACACAGATAATAGAGAAAGCAAACGAATATGGAATTAAGCTTTACATGTGTTTCATAGACTATACGAAGGCGTTTGACTCAATACACCATAGCGCAATATGGTCTTCACTACTGGAGCAAAGTATCCGTCCAAAATACATAAACCTCATCAAAAGCATTTATTCAAAATGTAGAGCAAAAGTTAGGTTAGAAAAGGATGGTTCTGAGTTTGCAATAAGTAGAGGCGTGAGACAAGGTGACCCGGCATCACCGAAAATTTTCACGGCAATTCTCGAGAGCATTTTTAGAAACCTTCAATGGGAAAATAAAGGCCTGAAGATTGACGGTGAATGCTTAAGTCACCTTCGTTTCGCAGATGATATAGTGGTGTTTGCAGAAAATGCATTGGATCTCGGCAATATGGTAGAGGAGCTGGCACGGGAGAGTGCAAAGGCTGGCTTATCTTTGAACACCTCGAAAACCAAAATCCTAACAAACGCCGAAACAATAGATATAAAAATAGGATGTGAAAAAATAGAGTACGTGAGCGACTACGTATACCTTGGTCAATCAGTATCTTTTGAAAACTGTAATGAAAAGGAAATCAATAGAAGAATTGCCATGGCATGGAAAAAGTATTGGAGTTTTAAAGAGATAATGAAGAGCAAGGAGATTGACGTGAAAATAAAAAAGAAATTATACGAAGTCGCAATAATGCCATGTCTAACGTATGGATGCCAAACGTGGTCCCTGCGAAAAGAAGAAGAAGAAAAGTTAGCTATCTGCCAAAGGAAGATGGAGAGAAGCATGCTTGGCTTGAGATTAAGGGACAGAGTAAGTAATAAAAAAATTAGAATGAAAACTAAACTAGCAGATATAATTAAAAGGATAAGAACATTAAAATGGAATTGGGCTGGACATTTATGCAGACTAGAAAACACGAGATGGACCAAAAAAGTCACTGAATGGGTCCCTAGAGACAGGAAAAGGAAAAGAGGCCGTCAAAGAAAGAGGTGGCGAGATATTTTTTCAGAAATATGTGGACCGAACTGGATGAGTCAGGCCAGGAACAGAAAGCGATGGAAAGATTTGGGGGAGGCCTACGCCGTAGAGGCGACTTATACGTTAAAATAAATAAATTGACATTTTATTCCATATTTTATATATTTTATTGACCAAATTGAATTTGTAGTATGTTTAATAATTTAATTTAATGTGATTGTAATTCGTTATAATATTGTGAGAGTTTGTAATATTAGGTAGTTTTAAATTGTAATATAAATGTAATTAATTGTAATATCAATCAATCAATGAATTTGTAATTTTTTGTAACGTATTAGAAATAAAGGCTATTTTATTTATTTATTTATTATTTATAAAGGTAGAATAGGGTACAGATTTTAAGAAACCGGTAACAGTTATAGGCTTTCATAGATCCAGTGGCGCACGTCTCTAGTGTGCGATCTACTTATAGCCCAGTAGATATTATCGGACAAGACTAGTGAATTTTTGATGAATAATGTTTCAATGACTTTGGGATAGGAGTGAATTTCGGACAAATAAAGTCTACTTATAGAAGATCTAATAAAACGTCTTATTTTAATAGATCATTGGGAACATACCTATACCTTTTTGTGTAGCCTTTAGGTGCTATAAGCGCGAAAACACACTAGGGACAAAAAATTGGGAGTCATAGGGACTGCCGATAGAAGTGAAAACGAATATTTAAAATTATAAAAAAAAGAAAAAAATATTATTATTCACCGGGTCAGATGAGTTATTCGGACAAGAAATAAGCAAATATTATGTGCGCAGAGCCTCTATGCAAACTCGACTCTTCTTGGAGAGTGTCAACATGGTGTCAACATAATATACGATATACATCGATACCAAAATGTATAAGATTCAAGATTCAAGATTCATTTATTGCAAATTTGGGTTTTCATTAGGTCTTAATATAACATAGTTGTGTACATCCAAATACCTTAAATATACGGCATGCAATATTATAAAGTAGATACATAATGTTTCATTAATATAGCGTTATTTATTTATATATTATACAAGTGAAGCAGATACTTCACTACATAAAAAACAATAAAATATCGACGCCAAATAAAAAAAAGCAAGAGTCACGTTCGCATTTCCACGTGCTTCTCCGATGCTTCCCGAATAAACATGTCCACATTTACAGAAATGTGGACATGTTTATTCGGGAAAATTTAAGAGCACAGGCTCTTAAATTTTTGACTACCAGGACACCAGCAACTTAGAGGCGGTAGACGTGCCATAAGAGCTCAAATACTCGTATTTGAACCTTAATTATGTTTTAATACGAGCTAAATTGCTATGCGCCGTCTGGGAGTAAGGCATTTCATGAGTTTATTTCTCTACTACGCTGTTGGGACTGGGGGGTATTTTATATGAGGCAAGAGAGTATAAGTTTATATTATACTGTAGCGTTTAAATTCAGCTGCATGCGGTATTTGAGTGTTGATAAAGTGTTTTACCATGTTTATATTAGCCATCTAGCATGTTCCTTACTTTTGCAATAACCGCATGCATATTTATCTCTATCGGACAGACAAACATATTCAGGCAGGTCCATATTAAGACAGTGGCCAGTGACAGAGTTAGTGATTGATAGAAACGATTCCAAAAGGTTGCATCAATCATTTTTATACTACACCCGCTCGGAAAGTACCCTCTTGCTTTTGTCAAAACGAGGTAGAAAGTACGTCATTGCTACAAACCAATTAAGCGGGAGGAAAAGATGTATGAAATTTCATTTCTAACGTGCTAAGCGGGGAGAAAACTGTATGAAAATCCATTTCTAACGCGCTGTTGTTTTTTAATTTTAAGTAAATATGGTATGGACGTTGAGAATTTGGATGTCTTACCTTAAGGAAATTTAATATTAGAAGCAGCTTCACCATATTTGACATCGAAAAGTCAAATAATATGGTGAATGTCGATTGGCGTCATCGACGTCGATTATCGATATCGATAGTCGATATCGATATCCGATATTGATAGTCGATATCGATATCGATTGTCGGTATCGATGTCGATTGTCGATATCGAAATCTATATTGAAATAATCCTCAAAATGTAGTCTAGTTGTGATAGTGAAGCTTCGAATGAAGCGACTCATATAGTTATGATAGAACGTCATTTTTTTTTAATTTTTTTTTTTTAAATTTTTGAAAACAATACATTAGAAATTTAAGCTAGCTAGCCTAACCTAATTAAGGACTATTAACTATTATTAACTATTAACCTAAACCTTTTTTTTTTTTTTTTTTTTTCTTTTTTTTTTATGTTTCTGTATTTTGAATATGGGTTTGTAAAATTGCCTGAAATAAAAAATATTTATTTTATTTATTATTTTAAACCTTTGTAAGTTCGTTTAATCACTAATTATCGCTTATTTTCCTCGCAGGTGTAGTATAAAGCACTATGTATCACTCGGTAGAAAGTACGATTCCTACCTCGCGTGTATTGCGGCCCTTCGGCTACGCCTCGGGCCTCAAACTACACCCTCGATAGTAATCGGTCACTTTCTCCCCTCGGTGAACAATGTACTATTATAATCTCAATTGTTGTGCTTGGCTGAATTTATGATATTCTTTCTGTGACAATGGATTTTGGCCAATATGGATTTTTCAAAGATTTTTGAAGTGAAAACTTCTTTAGCCGCGTTGAGCACTTTTTGGTAGGGGGTAAACTTGTGGATTCGCGTCACCGACACCGACACCGTCACCGACATGCTCGCGTTGTGACAAAGACAAAAGGTCTTAAATATAAATATACTACATTCGTAATTAAACTTTAATGCCTTAGTTTTAAGGTTTATATTTTAATTTAATTTTTTTTTTAAGAGTTCACTTCTATCGGCTGTCCCTATGACTGCCAATTTTTTTAAAGAAAAATACCTTGTGCGAGTCTACAACTATACTACCAGTACAGCTCGACTATAATTTATTCCCTCGTTCTCACACGGGAAATATAAAACCAAAAATTTAATTAACAGCTTACTGGCTGAGACATAGCTCTAAGACATGAAAAGACTGGAAATCAAAGGATTACGCCTGAGTCCTTTCCAGCATCAATAGAAAATGAGGCTGGAAGGGATTCATACAGTACTAACTGTACTCATTACAGAAAAGATACGCCATAAAAAGTGCACGTTATTTGGAAAGAAAGGGCTTGTTTCATTTTGTCAAATACGCCAGACAAGCTGCATCATGTCATAAACACAGACTAGAAGTAAACGGTAGACAGAACTCTGGTCAGTAATAATAATAACACTGTATAGCGAACATACATAAACTATACATAAAAATCTTACTCCACGCATTTTCGTTAAGGACGTTTTTTACCGGCTAGGGTACCCCTCCGCAGCGTCCCATATGGAACTTCGTTCCAAAATATAAAACTCTGAAGCTACTTTGTACAGTATTCCCAAATTAATAATGCGCATAGAAATCTTCGTCACTGTTCGGCAACGGTCGTATTCCCCGAGCATCGGAAGACGATATGTATATAGAGTGGTTAAGTGCATTTTCTTCATGCATAATTTAGTAGAATTATGTGTTTTGTGCTAAAAGAGATAAATATTGACTTATCAGTAACAAAATTTGATTCGATAATTCCATGTACCTAAGTAAATAGCGAAGAAAACCACACGATTGCGAATATGCTACAATCTTTGTAGAATTGATTTGAATCGATTGAAGGGTGTGTAATAGCAGCTCCATATAATTCCACACGGAGAGAACACGTGCAGTCACCACCAATATATAAAGACGACTGATTTACCTTTGACTGACACTGACCGGCGACCGCCGCGCCGTCGACAGCCCGAACTGCTTTCGATTGTTTACACATGATATTGACTCCTATTTCTTTCGAACAAGGTGCAAAATGCTTTAGGGCTAAATTCAATAATTCGGGTGTTTCCGCGAATACGACAATTAGCGAAGATCTGCATGTGCATTATTAATTTGGGAATACTGTACTAAAAATCTGACAAAACTGATTGCACATCTAGCACCACATGCGTTTCATGGCAGACATTGGAGTGAACGAATCGAACCCATCGAAAAAATGTACCAAATGTAGATATTATACGAGTCAATTTTCAAAGAGTACTTACTGTATGATGGGTTTCATTTGTTATCTCCTTTTCTACTATTAAATCCAAACACTGTTTATCCATTTTAATACTTTAATTCAGCGATTCAAACATAGACACACGTCACTAGCGTTACGCCATAGTCATCCCTGCTCCAGAGCAGTGTTGCCACCCTAGATTAATCAGGCAATGATACCATGTATAAATCGTTTTTATCTACTCCCATGCTATAAATCCTCTATAACAGGTTCTGAAACAGTTAGCTTATTGCCAACATTAAAACACCCAATGTTCTAATAACCTTATCATCATCCAAACGGGTGATGTAATGTTGTACTGAATTTCATAACAACACCCCTTTGTTTTTTTTTCGATCCCCTCTTTGCAAAGGGTTTACTCAACAGACAGCCACATCTGCTCGATGCGTGGTATCTGTATGAATTACAAAAAAAGAACATCTATACGAATTTCAATAAAAGAACATTGTCATACACGCGCGTTTCACTACCAGAACGCCGCGCGCTGTAAAAAAAAAGTAGGTTGTTAGAATTTTCTCCGCCATTTTTCTTCGTTTTTTTTATTGTTTTGTTATAGAGGATTTATAGCATGGAAGTAGATAAAAAATGTTAATTACTACTACAATAAATAATTATTTCATTATTACTTAGTTTATATTTTGTATATACTCAGTAATGGATGATATTAGGTTACTAGGACTGGATGTTTTAATGTTAGCAGTAAGCTAACTATTTCAGAATCTGTTATAGAGGATTCATATTATGAGTGTAGATAAAGTCTTGTATGTAACTGTTGATAATTAGGTATTAAAACACTCATATGATACTATTATCACACTCCGCTTCGCGTCGTGTGATAAACCCACGTTCGTGTTTTAATACCCCTTATTACACAACTGTTGCTTAAGTAACTATTAAGTTTCCCTCTAACACTACAGAGCAAAGCTAGCCTAAGATATAAGCTAAGTCTAGGATATTATATTCTCCGTATCAATATTTAAATAGGCACTGATCTACCATCTTACTTCATTGTTGCTAAGTAAAAAGAGTAAAATTTCGAATCAGGTTTTATAATGACTCTTGTAAAAGGTTCCTATACATAAACCTCAACCCGTAACCGGCCCACTATTTAAGTATTATTTAATCTGTAGCAAAACTGAGCATGGGGTTGCTCACAAAATAAAAAGGGTAAGGCACCACGCTGGACAAATTCTGATTGGCAGACTTTACACCCTTTGCGAATATAAGTCAGGAGAACTTTTAGGAATTCAAGTTTCTAATATGTAAGCAACTAGAACGTTAGAACACGTATGTAGGCAAGAGCTCCTTCTATCGTTTTCCTTACGTCTGTGGCTGTCACAAAACAAAGCCCCGGGGATGCTATTGGGCTGTCTAATGAATTCTTTATGAAACGTGGCTCTTACAGTCGCGTCTATTTTGTTGCATTTGAAACGCCTCGCTGTAACGTGCTACAAGTCTATACTAATTGACCGAGCGAAGCGAAGGTCTCTGAGTCTACTTGAGTGAATTGGCACTTGTCCGTCCGTCCGTCCGTCCGTCTGTCCGTCCGTCTGTCAGAGCCTTATAACTTCTGAATTACTAAACGTAATTACTTCAAATTTAAATATAATATGTAAACCGATGGCCTCCCGCCGAATATGGCTTAAAAAATTATAAAAATCTTTATTTCAGGGGGGCTCTCATAGAAGCGAATGCGAAGTTAAATATTTTTTATAGCGTTACATAGGGTTGCGGTATATAATTTTAAAGATAATTAGGAATAGAGTCCAAAGAAGATAAATATTATAAGGAAACGAAATTATTTAATTTTTAATGAGCTGCTGTATTTTTAACAGAACTTCACAATGATGTCAATAGATGGCGCTCTGTGATACCGCGAGGTCTCAGTTCGGGGCGAACCACTAGTATTATAAAGACGTAAAGTTTGTGACTTTGTGTAGTCTCTGGATCTACTGAACCGATTTTAAAAACTCTGGTACCAATAGAAAGCCACATTATTTGTGAGTGAAAAATTTGGGTGTTCCCGTGGGAATTTAAAACTTATTTAACGCGGACGAAGTCGCGGCCATCTGCTAGTATTGTATAAGGCTACGCTCCTCAGGTCGAGAATACACTAATGCTGGACCATAGCTCACCACGCTGGACATTGAAATAGCACTATTTCACAACAGTCTGTTCACAATTTGAACATCGATAAATGACTAGCGTGGTGGACAATAGACAAACCCCTCACTATTCACTACTAGAAAGAAAGAAAGAAAAAGCGTTTATTTGGAACCACAATACAATAATAATTATAGTAGAGAGACATGAGACAAAGATATGAGTCTACTATTACTACTAATACTACTACTACTCATTACACACATACACATACATCTACTACTATTTCATTCAGAGAGGAGTCACTGTACAGGTCAGTACAGTGCTACTAAATGACATACTTAAATTATATATTAACTATAGATGGACTAGCTGGTGCCCGCGACTACGTCAGCGTGGATTGAGGTTTGTTGGTTCCCGCGAAACTCTTTAATTTTCCGGGATAAAAAGCCTAGCTTATGTGCTATTCTAGACTATAATCTATCTCTGTGCCAAATTTCTTCCAGATCCGTTCAGCCGTTGTGGCGTGATTGAGTAACAAACATCCATTCATCCATACATCCATCCAAACTTTCGCATTTATAATATTACTAGCTGATGCCCGCGACTTCGTCCGCGTGGATTGAGGTTTTTCGGTTCCCGCGGGAACTCTTTAATTTTCCGGGATAAAAAGTAGCCTATGTGCTATTCCAGACTATAATCTATCTCTGTGCCAAATTTCATCCAGATCCTTCAGCCGTTGTGGCGTGATTGAGTAACAAACATCCATCAATCCATACATCCATCCAAACTTTCGCATTTATAATATTAAAGTATAGAACTATAGATTACTGGTTTATTGGTCTAGTGGTTAGCATGTTCGACTGCGGCTGACGAGGTCCCTGGTTCGAGAACCGAGTCGAGTCATAGTTAAGTATTGGGTTTTTCTGACAATAAATTCTCAGAGTCTCTCGGGCCCGGAGAGACTCGGGCCCGGAGTTATGAAGTTGGCGTTGTTGCACCCCCGTGCCTCGGAGAGCACGTAAAGCCGACACGTCCTACACTTGATCCCTCTCCGGTCGTTTCAGATTTTCCATCCCTTCGGGCTATGAGAGTAAAGGAACAGAGAGTGCACCTGTGTTTGCGCACACACTTGTGCTCTATTTGTCTCCCGCACAGGTGGCTAATCTTTGGAGATTGGCAACCGTGGCCGAGCTCTACTTTTGACGTAACGAGACAAGTAACCATGTAAGCTTCGGTAGACAGAGAGAGATAACGGGTAGACATAATTTTACTCGCAGTGCGCATGCTAGCCATACAGGTTCCCACTAGTTGCACATTTTTAATTCGATTAAGGAAGCGGTATTACTATTGACACAAGCACACCCCGCGGGTAACTTGTTGAGTCTGAGATATCACTAATATTCTCTCTGGAGTTATGGCTGGGAACTTTTAATAGATATAATATCACGTTGTAATTTTTTTATTTCACTACCTACTAGTTAGCCTGACTAATAGTATTACCTATTATAAATGCAAAAGTTTAGATGGATGGGTGGATGCATGTTTGTTACGCAATCACGCCAAAACGGCTGAACGGATCTGGATAAAATTTGGCATAGAGATAGATTATAGTCTGTCAAGATTGGCGACCTCCCTGGCGCAGTGTTGAGCGCTGTTGTCTAACGTGGGGAGGTCCCGGGTTCGATCCACGGCAGGGTCAATTTGGGAATTTACAACTTCTGAATTTTCCCAGGTGTGGCTACCAGCAAAGACGTACCGCCACGCGACTTAGCATTCCAGTACGATGCCATGTAGTAACCGATTAGGGGAAAAGGTTTAATATAACTGCCGTGCCCGTAACAAGTTATCCCGCTGCCATCTTAGACTCTATCAACACTTACCATCAGGTGAGATCGCAGTCAAGGTCTAACTTGTAGTGGATAAAAGAAAAAGAGTCTGGTTAAGTATGGTCTACAGAAAATAAAAGCAACTGTGTTTTTAAACTACATGTTTGTAGGCGTAACGTTCCGAACTAAAATACAAAGGCTGAACGACAAGCTCTGTGGACACCGGACTTAAGCCGAATAAAAAACACCCGCACACGGGAAGCTTTCATAGCAAAGGCTTTCGCTCGTTCCTCTACATTTGAAAATGCAACTGCTGCGTAGGAGAGTAGGAAAATTAACTGGGAATCTCTCTCTCCAGTCGTTCCTTCATTGCTGAAGATCGTTGTCCTGGGGATTTTGCAAACTTGCGCGGATTAAATTTTTCCATCGGAATCTATCGGAGGCCAGTCTTGCAATGGTGTGAAATTTGCACTTGGAGTCCCTCAGCTGGTCTGACCATCTGGTTGGTGAGCGGCCTCTCGATCTTTTGCCCTCGGTGTTGCCCGTCACTATAAGCTTTTCCAAGCTGTCGTTCCCACGTCGCATGATGTGACCGAAGTAAGAGAGCAGGCGTTGGTAACATATGGAGGAAAGTCGCGTTTTTACCCCTAGCTGTGACAGGATAGACGCGTTTGTGCGCTTGGCTGTCCAAGGAATCCTTAACATGCGTCTCCAGCACCACATCTCGAAAGCGTCTATCCTTTGCCTTTCTCTCGCCTTTATGGTCCATGTCTCCACTCCGTACATGAATATTGGAAAAATCAAAGCACGGACCAGACGACTCTTGGTGGTGTTGCTTATACCCCGATTCCTCCATATTCCGGTTAGACGTGTCATGGCGCTTTTCGCCATTGCGATGCGTCTCTTAACTTCTGGGACACAGCTCCCATCACTAGATAGGTATATTCCTCCACAACTTCTATAGATGGAATAGTGCTATAACTGGGAATAGCCACCAGCTATTAATTCCATTCCATTTATAACTCCCCCATGGATACTTAAAAACGCGATATTGCGGCACAGAATAGGTAATAGTAGTAAATTGCGGTAAGAATGCGAAAGAGTGTTCTACAACATTTTTTCGGCCGTGTCCAACTGAATTATTATTATAATAATTATTTGTGTAGTCAATTCGGTGGTAATTTTTTGTAAAGATTTGTTTTTAAAAAAATATTTTCATTTTTTTAAATTGTATTCTGAGATCCGTCAATGGCTGTTTAAAGGTCTTGAAAACAAGAGATTCAGAGCAACTGCTGAGTTTCTTGCCGGTTCTTCTCAGTAGAATCATCTTTCCGAACCGGTGGTACATTCTTACGACTTATCATAAGTGGCACAAGTTGTCCTACATGAAATAAATCATTTTCATTTTCATTTTCATTTTCATTTTCATTTTCATTTTCATTTTCATTTTCATTTTCATTTTCATTTTCATTTTCATTTTCATTTTCATTTTCATTTTCATTTTCATTTTCATTTTCATTTTCATTTTCATTTACATTTTCATTTTCATTTTCATTTTCATTTTCATTTTCATTTTCATTTTCATTTTCATTTTCATTTTCATTTTCATTTTCATTTTCATTTTCATTTTCATTTTCATTTTCATTTTCATTTTCATTTTCATTTTCATTTTCATTTTCATTCATTTAAAAACTCAGTTTTATCTTACACTCTGACAGAGCCAAGATATTAAGAATAGATAGTACCTATGTTAAAGTACCTAACTGATTCATGTCATTATAATTTGATGTAACTACTACTCAAATACAGAAATAAAAAAATAAATGATTGTCCTTATAACCGCATAGTAATAAATAGAAGCCATTACAAAAAAAACCGTCCCCCCTTACAATACGTTCCTCGTATTTACCCAGGTAACGAGCAACAACTTATCGCCGTGGGGCAGCGGCCATCTTGCAACCCGATGTATTTCACTATTTTTTATAAATAACATCCCTATGTTATGGGGTGACCATCAATCACAGGTTCCTTGGAATATGCAAGAAAGAAAAATCAGCCAAGTGTGACACAGACTCGCACGCCGAGGGTTCCGTGACATGGAAAGAAATTGAGCCTAAAATTAAGTTTGTGTGGGAAGTTTTATTGCCGATTCCTATTTTATTTTTTCTGTAAAGGTCTATCAACTCTAAATTATTTCAGATTTTTCGCTTCGTACGAATAAAAAATAATGAAAAATAAGGGGGGGGTTTCATCATGAGTCAAAAACTATTTTGCAAATGAAGCACTACAATCCTCAATTCATTCGTACACAGGTATGAATAAATTCGGTATGTTCATCGAAAATCCAATTTTTTCAATGGTGAATGTCACGGTACACATGGATCTAAAATAATAATTATTGTCGCTAACTTTAATGGCCGTTATAAAAAAAGCTCAGTCACTCAGCGACCTCTGAGGTAAGCGCATCGTTGGGCAACCTCATAAAATTGCTCATAAACCGTACTGTAGAAGTGTAGAACGATTATCAAGCGACGCTAAGGTCGATGGACCCAAGGTGTTTATTCTGGTGTCTGTACAAAACTATCCTGTTCCCATGCCTTTTCATATGGCGATCCTACTGAAAAAGGACGTGTCGATAAAACGAAGATGATGTACGAGGACCTCGATAAATTGTTCGAAACAACATAGGCGTAGCAAGCACCCTTAAAGTGATACATATACGAGCTATAATTCAATATCACAACTGAGGTGTCCCATACACAAGCAAGTCTATGAGAACTTATAAGCCCGGCCACTAACGACGTAAGTTTTTCTATTTCAAACTTCTCACGGATAATGGGACTAAGTCTTATTTTATATTGTAATAGCCCATGGACTGTATGGGAAATATTATATAGGAACTGGGAAGTTGTATGGCGTCGAATGCCATATTTTTTGTCTTTGAATATTGCTGAATTGGGATGTTGCCAATGTAAAAAAAATATATTAAGGAGTTCCTGAGGGTATTAATAATATGTAATAATATAATTTTTATTTCAGGAAACTCCCATATTTTGTTAGTAACAAAACACTTAACGTATGTTAGTAAATACAAAATACTTAACCTACTTATACCTGAAAACACAACTACAAGGCCCTTTGGGGCCTCCTAGCGCGACTGTGTGCACCGTTCCAGCACCTCCAGAGAGGGCTGTCCAGTTTACCCGCCAATGTGCCAAGGAGGGTGTTGGAGCTACTCAATAGCCTGCTCATTATAGACGCGGCACGCTTTCGCACGATCGCGTAGAAGTCGTCCACCCGAGCTTCCGCAAACATTGCCGACGCGCTGCAGTGTCGAGGCTTCCTCAGCACCGCCCTCAGCACATTGTTGTACTGTACACGCAGGGCACCGTAGGTCCGCTGCGTGTATTAAAAAAACTTTGACGACCTCCCTGGCATAGTGTTGAGTGCTGTTGCCTGAACGTGGGAGGTTCCGGGTTCGATCCCCGGCAGTGTCAATTTGGGAATTTTTAATTTCTGAATTTTCTCTGGTCTGGCCTGGTGGGAGGCTTCGGCTGTGGCTAATCACCACCCTACCGGCAAAGCCGTGCCGCCAAGCTATTTAGCGTTCCGATACGATGCCGTGTAGAAACCAATTAGGGGTATGGGTTAAATATAACTGCCATACCCCTAACGTTTAGCCCGCTACCATCTTAGACTGCATCATCACTTACACACAGGTGAGATCGCAGTCAAAGGCTAACTTGTAAGTAGTTGATAAAAAAAAACTTATTCCACGTGAACGAAGTCACGGGCATCAGCTAGTATTTATGTTTAAATAAGTTGAGTTGTCATATGTATGTATTTAAAAATATACGTGGCTATAATAATATTATGCCTGCCTGTAAAGTGAAGACAATGGAACGGATTAGGGCGTGCAGAGGCATGATAAAAGTGGACAGCGGTTTACGGCTAGGGAGAAAGGCAGCACGGTTTATTTATCGGGTTCGATTACTGGTAGAAATACATCTAAAACCAAAGTTTAAAAGTCAAAAGTCATATCATTCTAGTGTAAAACTACCTAATCTGACGGTAAGTAGACCAGCCGAGCGATCGCGTAACTTCTGCATCAATCATTGTTACAGTATCAATAATTGTTGTAATTGGCTGAATTTATTGCATTCTTGCTGCGTCAATGGATTATGTCCAATAGTGGAAGAGTGTTAACCAATCAGAGGTGATTGCGATGTATCAATGATTGATGCAGAAGTTACGCGATCGCTCGGCTGGGATAGAAATTTCATCTCGAGGAAAAAAAATTCACTCACTTTATACGTTAGTGACGCAAACTGGCGCGACAGGATCAAATTTCGGTCCCCTTTAACGCAAACGTTCCATCCCGTCTGGTCCATAGTATTTTCGCTCTAACGCAACATTTTATGAAAAGGATTTGATGACTTTTCTAAAACAAGAACATCGTATTCGAATAATGGTTCTGAAAGAATATTCATTGATGCAAAACTAAGAAAAAAGCAACAACAAAACAGGCTCTTATATTAAAATTTTCATTTAGCTAAAGTAGCTACTTTAGCTCGTTTCCGTACATAACGTTGTATCCTTCGTATTTCCAGAGCTATTTATATTTTATAAAGGCTGGGTGTGGACGGGCCCTAATCGAATAGCTCAAATTACCAAGAAGATTGATCGGTGTCAGCATTACTTTGCAAAATTCCATGGTATTCTTGAACTATAACATAATTTTACAAATACCATCACACACGTCTTATAACAAGCTTATCATTTTACTAAGCTCATGTTTATGATCACGTTCCTAATATCACTATGATTTCTCCAACAATTTTTAAGAAGATTGATGAAATTCTGCAAAGTTCATGCATTACTTTGCAGAATTTCATGGCAAATTCATTAATGGAAAAATATTCTACATTTGCCATCACGTACAGCAACCCAACTTTTAGCCAAGTCTCGCAATTCATCGCGTATTTTTTTAAATGTATGTAGGTATACAACTTCGCTGATATTTCTTAACTGATTTGGGTAATTTTTTTACTTGCTAGAGGAAGCCTGCGAGATGATTCCAACAAATTTTACATCCACTTCCTCAATCCTAATATTATAGGCTCCAAGCATTAAATTTGCGATAAAAATTCAGGTCCTGACTTTAATCCTTATATACTGTAGATTACTGCACTAAACGTTAGATGCATTCTTTATTCCACGTTCAGAGTTTGGACATGCCTTGATAAAATACACATCACTTAGCGAGAAGATTGATTAAAACAAGCATTACTATGCAGAATTTCATGACCTACTCGATACTTGCATGAGACAAATTATACAACACATTTTACGATTCAACAAAACAGCTTGCTTGTCTTCCATATAAGTTTGAGCTATTCGCTAAGAGCACATCCGCGCCCAAGAGCTTTCCAACAAGGTTTATAGACACAGGTGTATCTTTGCTGAATTTCATGATAATATATACTCGGATATAGAAGACCAACATTCCATACGAGAACTTAACATATCATTTACCGAAATTACCCAGCTTACTTAGCTCGCTTCCTTGTTCTGGAAATATCTATATAGAAGTATTTTACAACAAGGGGTGGATTTTGGACGAGTCCTAATAAAATGGCTTAAATTACCGAGAAGAGTGATGAAAACAATCATTACTTTGCAGAATTTCATGACATAATCGTTTATGGAAGAACAACATTACGTACGGAGTTACGAAAACCTATTTACCCAAAGTAACTACCTACGTATAACTGCAGCTTAAACTCAAATCCTTATAACATAGCTTCTCATGCAGTGTTTTTTTTATTCCACTACAAGTAAGCCCTTGACTGCGATCTCACCTGATGGTAAGTGACGACGGAGTGTGAGATGGTAGCGGGCTAACCTGTCAGGGGTATGGCAGTTATATTAAAAACCCATACCCCTAGTCGGTTTCAACACGGCATCGTACCGGAACGCTAAATCGCTTGGTCTTTGACGGTAGGGTGGTAACTAGCCACGGCCGAAGCCTCCCGCCAGATTAGACCAGAGTAAATTTAGAAATTATAAATTCCCAAATTGACCTGCCGGGACAACAGCGCTCAACACTGCGCCAGGGAGGTCGTCAAATTACAGATAATGAGGATTTGTTTACTTATGAAACAAAATCAATTGACACATAATAGGTATTATGTTACAGAAAGTCATGACAAAGTTGTAAAAATAACAAAACGAGGTGCAGCGTCTTTTTTCAAAAATTCAAAATGATCTTGTTGATCCCTGATAAAAGGAAAGAACGTGAAAGTTTCTACGCAATAGCGTTCCTACAGAAATGTTATAGTCCCACAAACTTACCTGACCCACAGTCTGACCTTCGCTAGTATAGGTATATTTAAAAAAATGCCAGTCATAGGGACTACCGATAGAAGTGAAAATAAATATTTAAAAAATAAAAAATAAATTAAAATAGTATTAAACTAAGGGATTAAAGTTTAATTACGAATGTAGTATATTTATATATAAGACCTTTTGTCTTCGTAACAACGCGAGCATGTGGGTGTTCGCGAGCATGTCGGAGCGAGGTGCATCTGTGACGCGAATCCACAAGTTGACCCCCTACCAAAAAGTGCTCAATGCGCTTAAAGAAGTTTTCACTTCAATTCAATTCATTTATTTAAAACATGTAGGACATACGGGTGTCTCTTATGTTACGTCTTGTTTTGACTCTACCACCGGTTCGGAAAGCAGATTCTGCTGAGAAGAGCCGGCAAGAAAATCAGCAGTTGCTCTTTTTAAAAAAAAAAAACAATATTATAAGTACCTATTACATTACGTAGGTAAGTATATAAATTAAATACAATAGTGAAAATAAAAAATAAAAACAAAAACTAAACAGGCATAAAAATTCGTTCCAATTTTGGCCACCCGGCCAGTTATGTTGGTGGGACTATAAACCGCTCTGACAGCTGAATTAGTTTAGTGCTACAATTTAGGGTATATTAGCTATAACAAGTATATGATATGACACAGTTTACGTCCCCCCTCCCCCTTATTTCCTGGGGGTGAACATCATAACAATGCAGTATCAACCTTTTGTCTCGCGTGATTAATGTATCGCTCCGCATTATGCATCCCGAAATGTTTTGACTACTGTAAGTGTCGACTTGGGCTTGTCATTTATTATTATTTATTTTTCAGACCAGGGCGCGTTTGGAACCCTCGTAGCTTTCGTTTTAAGATACCGTCACTGATTATCACCATCACGTTTTTATAAGTAATCGGACGTCAAAAAGTGTACCTACAGTGTACTTAATTTGAATAAATGAATATTTGATTTGATTTTACTAAATCCCCATATTTATATTTCAGGGTCCTTGAATGTTGTGTTTAGTGTTTTGAAAATTTTGTATGAAGGATAAAAATGTAATTAGGCCTTTTCGAGATCGCTACCAAACATGTTCCTCCGTCTTCCTCAACCATTCTTTTCCCGCCACCTTGTTCATTTCTTCGCTCCAGCCGCGAGCTGTAGGTTGTACCGATAAGCCGATTTAAAAATATCCTGAAGGAATTCTTTGAAACTTATATCCGTCGCTCGGATGTAAGCTGTCATCTACCAAATTTCACGCAAAGTCATTCGCGGGCGGTGACACTACAATCTAGTATTTATCTTAACTAAAAAAAAGACAATCTGCATCTTAATTAAAATAATTTGAACTATTAAAAAAAGTTAAATAAAATAGTAGAAAAACCAAAATTTTAATTCGGAACTTTAGTCTAAAATACAATCTGTTTAGCTCTAGGTCACCGTACTCTCCCGATACGAGATGCCAGCAAAACATGTTTACTGCTCTAGTACATATTATAAAGTGTTGTAAACTTCACGAGTTTTTTCCTTCTGCTTCGGTGCGTTCAAAAACTTACTCACTTGAAAACTTTCCAACTCCAGATTTCGTAGAGTCTAACTTTCCGCTGCCGTCGTGAATCTATTATGATATTGCACGTTTTTTGGAATAATAAATAGAATGCAGAGCTTATTAACTAGCTGTCCCGCCCGGCTTCACTCTCGTCATTTTTTTATAAATCTTTTTTTTTAATTTGAACTACTAATACAAGTAGTAGATATACAAAATGTTAAATAGCTTAGGCATTAGGTAAACACGCAATTCAATTTATAGGTAGTTACATCATGCAATTAAGAAAGTCGTACATGCAAATACTTGTCTAAGTATATAGAATATAATTTTTTAATGCCATTAAAAGTTAGCCCTTGACTGCGATCTCACCTGATGGTAAGTGATGATGCAGTCTAAGGTGGTAGCGGGCTAACCTGTTAGGGGCATGGCAGCTATATTAAATCTATACCCCTATTCGGTTTCTACACGGCATCATATCGGAACGCTAAATCGCTTGGCGGCACGTCTTTGCCGGTAGGGTGGTAACTAGCCACGGCTGAAGCCTCCCACCAGGCTAGACCAGGGAAAATTCAGAAATTATAAATTCCCAAATTGACACTGCTGGGGATCGAACCCGGAACCTCCACACGTTGAGTTGAGACAACAGCGCTACACACTGCGCCACGGAGGTCGTCAAAAATGTACCCACAATCAAACAACGCTTTGGGCTGCACTTTCTCATTATATTCTCAGTTCCTACAGATATTACATTAATTAAAAATGTCCGCCTGAGCGAGTGACTCCAGCCACGGCAGTGGAACTGACTACTCAGGGGATATTAAAGTGCACAACTGCATGAAAATGAGAATGACTGAATATCGGCCGCAGCGGCCAATCTCCACAGACGCCCTCTGTGGCGCAGTGTTGAGCGCTGTTGATAAAAAAAAGAGAACGGTTGAGGACCTGGAGAGTGACATAAGCTACTTTTTATCCCGGAAAATTAAGGAGTTCCCGCGGGAATTAATAAAACTTATTTTAAATAGTAAAGAAATATTCGTTAAATTTTAAAGATGTATGAAAAAGAAAAGTTTCTAGATCACGAGTTTGCAATAATCATTATTCCAAAGCGGTCGCTCGCCAGAGGTCGCTAAGCGTCGCGTTACGAGTGCGGTAATTCGCGTTTACGGCTCACGTTTAACGCTGCGACCGTAAAGTGTCCTATACGTCCCGGAATTCCTAGTCCGTGACGAGGTGCAAACAGTGGGTTAACATTTAAACTGTCTTCCGTTTTAATTGGGTATTTGACAAATAGTCAAATCAGCAACTTTTTTTCAAACGTCAAAACGCGTCCTAAGTATGGGATTTATATGAAACTCTAAAATGTGACGTCATCAAAGTTCGACGCGCTTTTTAGGGTTCCGTACTCAAAGGGTAAAAACGGGACCCTATTACTAAGACTCCACTGTCTGTCTGTCTGTCTGTCTGTCTGTCTGTCTGTCTGTCTGTCTCCAGGCTCTATCTCATAAACCGTGATAGCTAGAAAGCTGAAATTTTCACAAATGATGTATTTCCGTTGCCGCTATAACAACAAATACTAAAAATTAAAAAAATATATATATTAAGGGGGGTCCCCATACAATAAACGTGTTTTTTTCGTATTTTTTTGCTCAATATTAAAAACGGTAACAGGTAGACGGTTCAAATTTTCACAGAATATTAACTTGTATATTACCTTTCAAAATAAATAATTAAATATCAATAAAGTAAATATTAAAGGGGGGCTCCCATACAACAAACGTAATTTTTATTTTTAATACGTCATAAATCGTAAAACTTACTACAGGTTTGTACGGAACCCTCGGTGCGCGAGTCCGACTCGCACTTAGCCGGTTTTTTATTTACTTTAATCGATTGTTTAAAATGGTTATTCAACATAAAACTGTCAGGGAACGTGGATATTACGACTTTTGGGAGATATTCTATTTAATAATCACTAAAAAATCATTTTGAATAGTGGAAATACTGGAAAATGAATTGGGTATTTGACTATCTGTCAAATACCCAATTCATTTTCCAGTATTTACGTAGTGATAAATGATGCTCGTGAAAACTCCTTTAGATTTCTCAAGGAACAATAAACTTCCACTACAGCCCATTACGTTCCACTGCTGGGCACAGACCTCCACTCTCATGAGACAGAGGAAATTAGAGCTTAGACCCACCACGCTGCTCCAATGCGGGTTGGCGACCCATGATAATTAAGGAAAAAAAAGCTTAATTCGCTATAATCCGCCAAAACAGACAAATCTATGTGGTACCTACAGCGTGTAGCTTATCAACCGATTTTGATGAAATTTGATATAGAGGTAGGTTGTATCCCTGGGAAGGACATAGACTACTATATATCCCGGAAAATTAAGGAGTTCCCGCGGGAATAGAAAATACTAAATTCACGCGCGGGCATCATCTAGTCTGTACGTAAGGACCTACTTATGCAAACAGGAAAAAACACACAGAAAATAAACAGAAATACACAGAAAGCTTTTAAAAGGCACCTTCTATCGACCATGAAAAAATTCTATGTCTATGCTATCGACCCTATAAATATCAAACAATTCTGACAATATCTGACAATTTTGACAGAATAAAACATTTCTATGACAAGGTTATCAACCTACTTATTGTACCCACAATTTTGACATAAACGTCTTTTTTCTCAAAACTGTCATTGTTTTTTTTTAGGTTTTTTTTGTACCAAAAAGTTATACAATATGTAGAAAAACAGAAACATAGTGGACAAGGAAACACTTATCTCTATAAGAGATCTCTACCAGTGACCCTTGGCAGTGAGAAAGGTTGTGAAGGAAGAATGGGTACAACTAGATATGAGATGGAATGAAACGAGATATTTTAAATAAACTTACACAAATATACATACTAATGACATAAATATATACATAAATAAATAAATACATACCAACATACATGTTATATAATATCTATATAATACATACCAATATACACACCAACATATTATTTTCTATTGTGTGGATTGATTCCGTTTTGCGTAATTAGGTCCCTATATAAATGGACATAGAACTAACCCTAAATGACAGCCTTAAAAAAAAAAAAAAAATATCAATCAGTCTACTGCATGCTAAAGTAACCAAGAAAATTTTCAAGGCTTTTTATTTTCGTCGCTCTTAAAGAAGTTCTTCATCATAAATTAGGCGGGCATTGGGCGGATAAGTCAAATGATATGACGGCTTATTTTATAAACCGAGCGCCAATCAATCACCGCTGTAACAATGACGGCATCCATTATCAATTATTATTAACGGAGAGCGGGAAGCCGAATGATGGTTTTTCAAGTTTTACGCCACTTTGAGGATGTCTACCCTAAGCCGATGTGAAACACTGCTGTATGGTTTACGTGCTGATAGTGTTTTAGTTTTGAGTAGGTTAAGTTTAAACGATTGTGTAATTTGTAATTGGAATTCTTTCTGGAAAATAAATTCATTTATTTTATTTACTAGATGATGCCCGCGTGGATTGATGTGTTTTAATTCCCGCGGGAACTTTTCAATTTTCCGCGATAAAGAGTACCCTATATCCTTTCCCGGCATGTAAACTATGTCTGAACCAAATTTCATCAAAATCGGATAAGTAGTTGGGCCGTGAAAGTGTAGCAGACCGACACAGTTTCGCATTTAAAACATTAGTACCTATGGATTTATTTATAAATCGATTCCGTCTGGGGTTTCTTTATATAACATAGTTCTTTTTGGTAAGATATAACGCGAGGATCTGATTTCAAAAATCGTACGTGACAAAAAACCGTTAAAATACTTCGTTATTTACTAACATCGGAGTTATGTACGTTCTAAGCAATTTTAATACTTAAACTAGATGAATTTTAATACACCGCGACTACGTCCTGGTTGATTAAGTTTTTTTTAATTACCGGGGGAACTCCGGGATTTTCAAGGATAAAAATTAGCCTGTGTCCTTCCCCGGGATACAACCTATCTTTGTACCAAATTTTATAAAATCGGTTGGAAAGATGGGTCGTTAAACGGACAGAGACACTTTCGCATTAATAATTTTAATAAAAATTACTTGATTTAATAGTGAAGGAAATATCGCTTCGAAAAGTAGTGTGAAAACTGCCAATCAAGACCCAGCATGGTGGAATATAGCCTAAAGTCTAAACCAAAACTTCACAAGGGACAGTAGAAGGCAGAGTGACCACTCCAACCCCAAAATTAAACAGAAAAACAATTTAAAACCACCACAGTTGTGGTTAGGGAAACGTAATCTTTTCTTGATTTCATTAAGCCGTTGTCCCGGGCGATCAATCATCCCGGGACGCTTAGCGGACGTCCCGCGGGATAAAACTTCACCCACAATTTTAAATTCACTATGTTACCTGACGTTCCTACTTCAGAACGATAGGAAGTTAGCGGTGTTTCACCCCCGTGCCTCGGAGAGCACGTTAAGCCGTCGGTCCCGGTTATTATCACTAACATGATAATAGTCGTTAAAGCCCGCCAACCCGCATTGGAGCAGCGTGGTGGGTCTAAGCTCTAATTCCCTCTCTCTTATGAGAGTGGAGGCCGGTGCCCAGCAGTGGGACGTTAATGGGCTGTAGTGGTGGTGGTGGTGGTGACTCTGCCTTCTACCACAGAATAGGTAATAGTCCGTTGTACTTCTACTGTCCCTTATAAAGTTTTGGTTTAGATTTTAGGCTATATTCCACCATGCTGGACAGGTGTTGATTGGCAGTTTTCACACAACTTTTCCAAGCGATATTTCCTTCACTGTAAAATCAAGTCACCTTGAGAGTTAACCACTCTCTCCTATGAGAGTGGAGCTCTCATAGGAGAGAGGAATTTAGAGCTACGTAGGACAACTTGTGCAACAGTCGTAAGAATCTACCAATTCCCAAATTGACCCTGCCAGTAATCGAACCCGAGGCAAATCTCTGGTGGAAAGACACCCTGATGCTATTTTTTAACGGTATTTTCCCTATCAACTATGAAAATAGAGCAATTTGAGCGTGTATACGCAAAGCATTAGTTGGTAAGCGTATACACGCGTCAACTGAGCACACAACACAAGAACCAATCAATCAATGTCGCGCCGCTTTTGTGCTGCGTCTTGATTTACACGCGTAACGCACAGCCGAGCTCCCAGTGCTGACGCAGCGACCAAACTAAACATATTCGACACTAAACGACCTCCTGACGCAGTGTCAGTGTTGTCTTAACGTTGGAGGTCCTGGGTTCGATTTCCGGTTGGGTCAATTTGTTTCTAAACTAATTTAATAAAATAATATTAAACAAAATATCATCTATGCCGCTGCAATGAGGCAATGTGCCCGGAACGCTGGCTGCGTTACCCCGCTGAAACCCTGGGGTCGTGGGGCGAAGATGCTAGATCCTTTTTTAAGGATCTATCTTCTCGTCTCACAGAGTCCACAGGTGACCGGAAGGCTGGCAGTTGCCTCGGCCAACATATAAGTTTGGCTATTCAGTGGGTCAATTTGGAAATTTACAATTTCTGGATTGTCTCTGATCTGGCTTAGTGGGCCATACCCCTAACAGGTTAGCCTAGTACCATCTTACACTGCATCATCACTTCAGGTGAGATCGCAGTAAAGGGCTAACTTGTAGTAGACTAGCAGATGCCCGCGACTTCGTCCGCGTGAAATAAGATTTTTAAATTCCCACGGGAACTCCCTAATTTTTCTGGTTAATATATAGCCTATGCACTCACAAATAATATGGCTTTCTATTGGTACCAGAACTTTCAAAATCGGTTCAGTAGATCCAGAGATTACCCCCCAAACTGACAAACTTTACCTCTTTATAATATTATGTTACATATACATATTATATCTGCAATAGTTGAGTTATTTTAGCTAAATAATTTTTAATTGTACATGTAATACAATTGAAAGAGAGATGAGATTGAAAACACTATGTATATTGGATAGTATCCAAAAATAACAGTCGGCCTCTAAATTTGTTGTTAGGTAACAATATGGGTTACACAACTAATGTAAAATGAAAATGAAAAATACATAAAATGTATGAATGTGTGAATCTATATTCTATTTTAATATTATTAATATTATAAATTCGAACGTTTGGATGGATGGATGGATGGATAGATGTTTGGCATCACGCCAGAACGGCTTAACCGATCTGGATGAAATTTGGCACAGAGATAGATTATAGCCTGGAATAACAAATAGGCTGCTTTTAAACCCGGAAAATTAAGGAGTTCCAGCAAGAATCAAAAAAAAATTAAAACACGCAGACGAAGACGCGGGCATCAACTAGTGAAATAATAATGATGAAATCATTAGCAAATAATTTTGGTGATAAATGCAGATAGGGCAAAGACGGGCATTCCCTCGGCTCGCGTCAGAAGCGTTCAGCGAATACGTTTCGTGCAAATAGATTGAACATCGGCCACATAAGAATGCTTTGGAAACCGTCACGCAATTAATTTTATTATTTTTCGAACACTTTTTATAATGCACACCTCAAATAAAAAGCCTTTATGTTAAGGAATAGATCTGCAACCGAATTTTTGATATTTATATCGTATCCCTAGAATTATTTTCATAGGTGTGTAGCAGCTTGATTTACCACCACCACCACCACCACTACAGCCCATTATGTGGGATTCAATCTCAATTTACTTCATACTCGTTTTACGCATCAAATAATATTGCCTTGAATAAAACTAAAAGGAATGGAATAAAAAACACATTAGTTATTAAAAATACACATGCATCAACCGAACACAACAAAGAATCAATCGATCAACGTCACGAGGCTTTTGCGGTGTGTCTTGATTTACAGCCGCATTGGACAAAAAATGGCGACTTTCATTTGAGTAACATTTTATTATTTCAATATATTTTTGCTCTAATAGGAAGCTTTACTTAGAGAGTTAGTTGTTATATTCGCATAGTACCATTTGGATATTTTACAGCTAATAGTCAAATCGGTAACTTTTTTCAAACATAAAGCGAGATACGGACTTGTGACATCATCATCCGACGCATTTGTTTACTTCAATCGATAGTTTAAAACGATTATCAAAGTTAAAACTAACAGAGAACATGAATTTTATGTCTTTCGGAAGACCCTTTATTTCATAATCACTAAAACATATTTTTTGGTAAGGAAACATACATCCCTTTTAAGTCAGGAACTTCGCATAAACCTAACTAGTGCCTGTAATATTAAGTATTTATTTGGACAGTCCTACTTAAATTAAAATTTTATGTTAGCGGCGTCCTTAAAAAGTTATGGAGGGCAAAATAAAGCTCTCTTTCATTATTTTACCGTCTGCGCTTAAAAAATATTAATTATTTTATTGTTATAGATACTTTAGTAATTCTAGTATTTATAAGCTTAACCTAATTGAATTAAAATATCATTATTTGTGAATTTCAAGTTATTACGGTGCTTCAACAGACGGATGGATTCAAAATACCATTGATAATATAACTTAATATTTTTGGCAAACCACTACTGAATAGAGAAAACACATTATCTAGATGTTAAAAATACACACGATCAAACTATTACAGTACATACACAAAAAGAATCAATCGATCAACGTCCGTAGGCTTTCACTACGCGTCTTGATTTACGTCGGTGACGTGGCGTGGGGCAAAAAATAGCTAAAACTGACTTACCGGCTTTCCTCCTGCCTAAGCTAGACTCCATTAGACTGCCGCATTATTGAAAAAAAATCCTGAAACAAAAAAAATATCATGAATTTTCATATATTAATACGATAGATATTTAGATAAAAAACCGGACAAATGCGATTCCGATTCACCCGGGTTCCGTAGTTTGGAAAGAAATTGACGAACTTGTGCCCGATTTCACCAACAATACTTAAATTTTAGGGAACGCCTAAGACCACCTATACCGAGTACCTACACTGAAAAAAATAATTAGTAAAACTAATTGCTTTTTCGGTAATATACATTGCTTTGGCCAGTAAAAATGGAGCCTATTGTCCAAACAAGTTCAAGTAACCGAAAAAAAAACATTTGAGTTATAACAGTAGATTTTACCGGTTGACTATTCTTACTGTTTGTAAGACAGTAAGTAAGAAAGTAATACTTAGTATGAACTGTTTATTTCAGTAAACTTTAAAGTTCAAACAATTAAAATAGCTGTTTAGCTCCTAACTATATTCTAAAAAAACTGTTCTGAAGCAGTAAAAATAACTGCTACAATATCAGTAAAGCTCTGAAAACGGTAATACTTAAAAAGAACCGTTTGCTTCAGTAAACATTAATGTACAAACAATTGAAACAACTGATTAGCTTCTTACTGTTTTTTGCCCATTTCAACGAACTGTCAGTAATCAATTACTTTTACAAAAAATCAGTTTTTTTAACCGAATTAAATTTTACTGTGCCAAAACAGTAAAAAGTCTCGTGCTATTTTTGTCAGTGTACATACGAGTTACGTGCAATAACTGTCGCATTGTTGGTGAAATCGGGTATTAGAGGCTTTTATTTAGGACCGCAAAACTAAATTCGTTGAAGAAAGTTTACTGCCGATTTCTAAAAAACTATACTATATTTCCTTTTCTTGGTGGAGCCTAGGTAGTGTGAAAGACGGAGGACTATACTTTATATACTTTGAGGTATTTCTGATAACAAAACCTATGCAATGTCCATGCAGGCTGATGGATAAATAACCGATTTCCTTGTACTCCAGTTTTTCTCGTAGCCACTAAATTGGTACATTTAAAAAGGTCATTCCCCAACAAATTTCCAGGAAGCAGTATAAATAAAATGAAATACAAAACACCAACATTTACGACGTGCTTAACGGAACTAGCATCTAACGCCCATAAAAATTTGTTTCATTGCCATTTTAGTGTACGTAAAAATTCACTTTTATGACTTGTACACTTATTGCCCTCCCTCGCGGCTGGTCCTCGAGTCACCGTATCTGATGCATCTTTGATAACGGGAACTTTAAGAGGTTCTAATAAAATGATAAACATTCATCATCTTTCTCATCATTACTTGAACTGCAGAGGTGAGAAGTGTCGCTGGCAACTTATTTATTTAAAATCTTGAGGGGTGAGGTGCACAACCCTGCTATCTTGTAGGAGTTACGGTTGTGTGTGCCGAATGAGTTTCTTGCTGTTTCTTCTCGGTAGGAATGGCATTCCGAACCAGTGGTAGATTCACTTGACGATTCAAAAGTACTTGTAAAAGTTTATTTGAATAAAAAACATTTGAATTTTATATTTTAATTTTGAGAGCGTGTCGCGCAGGCGTAGGCCGCCGCTGCTGGCGACGCCGCGCGCTCGCACGTGCTTGCTGCAGAGGACGCCACTAGTGCGCGCGACTCGTACGCTCAACGCAGTGGCTGAACTGAGGGACCTCCTCAGTTGCTCACTGAGCGAGTTCATAAAAACGGTTACATTTTTGTATTAAGGTAATTTCATAGGATAGGTATGTTTTTGTTGTTAATTTAGTCTATTTTATTGTAAATATTTTTTGTAGTATATTATTAATGAATGAACGAGAAGTTTAATTCGCTATAATCCGCCACAGCAGACCAATCTATGTGGTACAGTGCGTGTCCTTCACCAATAGCATGCGAACAACCACCACCCAGCAATTCGCACCGGCACTGCACCACACCACACAAATCCTCCAAATAACTCTCAACGTACGTTTCACTCCGAAACCGGAGCATCTTCAGGAGATGTTGACTCGACAATGCACGATTGTAAAGATATGCACATAGATTGGTCTGCTGTGGCGGATTATAGCGAATTAAACTTCTCGTTCATTCATTATCATGGACTTCCGCAAAGTAACGCCTGCTTCGATTCAATATGTAGTATATTATTTTATCTGTCTTATTATTTTATTATTTTTGTGGTATTATGTTGTTTTAGTCTATCGCATTAGGTTATACCTGTAAGGATAGATATAAGTTGGAAGATATAATAAATAATTAATAAATAAAAATAAAAATTACTTAAATTTAACCCGTTACAAGCTCAGTACTGAACACGAGTCTCCTCTCAAAAAAAGAAGGTTTGGCCATAGACCACCACGTATTCCAAGTGTGTATTGACCGATATCATACACCTTCGAGATCATTTTGAAGAACTCTTATAGGCATGCAGTTTTCCTCACGATGTTTTCCGTATGAAACCAGTGATATTTAATTTCTTATAATTATTCGCTTTCATCTAAAACAAAAACAGACTTCAAAACTATAAGTTACTACTATTACCTATTCTGTGCTATAAGTACCAACATAAACTGAAATGTAAAAAACATTATCTGGGTATATATTTTGTTAATTGTTGAGTTTCTCAAGAAGCGCTAAATCAATTTCGATAAAATTGATATGGGACCAGCTCTAAGATCTACAAAACTAATTCATAATTGGCGGAATGATCACGTAACATACATACAAATAAAAAAAAATTGGCAGTCACAGGGACAGTGGGAAAGTGAAAACTTAAAAAAAGGCATTAAAGTTTAATTACGAACGTTATTATTTTATTTATTTTTTTATTATTTATTATCTTCCAACTTATATCTATCCTTACAGGTATAACCTAATGCGATAGACTAATACAACATAATACTACAAAAATAATAATAATATACAAAATACAAAATCATAATACTACAAAAAATATTTACAATAAAATAGACTAAACTAACAATAAAAAGATACCTATCCTATGAACTTAACTTAATACAAATGTAACCGTTTTTATGAACTCGCTCAGTGAGCAGCTGAAGAGATCCCTCTGTTCAGCCACTGCGTTGAGCGTACGAGTCGCGCGCACCAGTGGCGCCCTCTGCAGCAAGCACGTGCGAGCGCGCGGTGTCGCCAGCAGCGGCGGCACACGCCTGCGCGACACGCTCTCATTCGGCACACACAACCTTAACTCGTGCAAGATAGCAGGGTTGTGCACCTTCCCCCTCAAGATTTTAAATAAATAAGTTGCCAGCGATACTTCTCTCCTCAATTCAAGTTTACTATATCCCACCATGCCCATAACAAACAAAGTGGGATATAGCAAAGGATATCCCGGATACACCCCATATAACTTTAGGAACATAAACCTTAAAAATTTGTTTTGGATTCGTTCCAGCATTATCTTGTATTTATCTTGGTTCGGTGACCAGACTACCGCGTTGCATTCCAAGTGACTTTTAACCAGAGCTTCATATAAAGCTCGCAATGCCCTAGTGTTTGTGAACGTATTGGCTTGCCGCAGCACAAAACCTAAATTTCGGTACGCTTTCTTACAAGCCAGGATTATATGTTGCCGGAAATTCAAGTCTGCACTGAAATGGACACCTAGATCCCTAATTTCATTGACGCGCCGTAGCACTTGCCCATCCAGCTGGTAATTTTATATTCAAGACCTTTTGTCTTCGTAACAACGTGAGCATGTCTACGCGGAGCATGTCGGTGACGCGAATCCACAAGTTTACCCCCTACCAAACAGTGCTCAACGCGGCTAAAGAAGTTTTCACTTTAAAAACATACAGTCGATTGAGTCCTCCTTTTTTTGAAATCGGTTAAAAATGCACATTTAACTCCAAAAAGTTACAGGTGCACGGGGATCAAACCTGCAACCACCCAATAGGAGGTCGGGGTTAACCACTACACTATCACCCAACTATCACCACTAAAATTTGTTTCATTACCATTTTATTTTGTATTTAAATATATTTTAAAAAAAAAATTGACCGGATAATCTATAATTAAGTATTGTGTTAGAACGAGACATAACTGTTTTTTTTTATTATTATTAATTGTTTGTAAAATATTTGTTGGCATATCAATAAACAAAATAAAATAAAAAATAAAATTGTACCTACAGAAAAATTCACTTTTATGACTTGTACACTTAATGCCCTCCCTCGCGACTGGTCCTCAAGACCCGTATCTGATGCATCTTTCATAACGAGAGCTCTAAGAGGCTCTAATAAATGATAAGCATCTATATTTCTACAATAATATTTTAAAGGGGCGAATGCTTGTTCCTTTTGTTAGTCTCTTGTATTTTATTTGTGGTCTTTTGTCTGTGATTTTAGTTGATAAAGGAAGTAGCGTTGATAAAGGTAGAAGATCTAAGGTTTAAAGTAAATCCAAATTGTTTACTTTTAATCCATACTATACTAATAATATTATAAATGTGAAATGTCTGTCTGTCTGTCTGCTACGCTTTCCCAGTCCATCTTTTCAACCGATTTTGCTGAAATTTGGTATAGAGGTAGGTTGTATCCCAGGGAAGAACTAATAGGCTTTTTATCCCGAAAAATTAAGGAGTTCCCGCGGGAATCAAAAAACCTTATTCCACGCGGACGAAGTCGCGGGCATCATCTAGTTTATAATAAAGTTTCGTGTTATCTGATTTAACCTGTCCGTATTTAAGCTACTATTATTGTATTTTGTTGGTTCACTATTAATTTTATTTTCCACTTTGAAAACGTCACAATAAAACTTATTTAACTTAACTCATTAAAGATTAAGTTAAGGCAAGAAAACCTTTACCATCAGATCAATGAGCTATACTGTCATACCTTGAGCTTAAGAGATAACACCATCAACGCATAAAAAATGTACCTATGCCTCTTTTATGAAACTCATTTTTTCCTCTCTTTGTGAGCATCGTATTTCTCATTGCTGAGGGTCGTGAACCCCTTCTATAAAACTCATTATGACAGGGATTTCCTTTATATAATATATAATAACGATTTAATGGTTTCCCAGATCTTTCCGAATTTTTTCCTCAAAATAAGTTCCGTTACTCCAGCTGAACTCGAAATAATAAGACGAGAAATAAGTTCTTTTACTTTCATCAAGTAAACAAAAGAGCACAATCATCAGTTAGGTAAAAGTATAAGGTGGAATAATAACTCAGCTGTGAAAACAATTGCTCCCAAACAATGCTGCGTTATGATCATTTTAGTTTTCACTTGATTGACTGCCTATTTTTCGAGATCCATTTCTTTGTGTTCTTTTAAAGGCGTGAATGACATCCAATCCACAGAATTTAATAGAACACCGTAAATAAATGAAATGATTTCCCTGATTATTCTAGAGGATAAGATTTCTTTATATTACCGCGGGCACACAAGTTCTGCACCCTTACGCAGTCGAAATTCCTCGTGCTCCTACGAAGCGATTTGCTTCCTCGTTTCTAATTCGGGAATGCCCTTCCGGCTTCCGTTTTCCCCTCCTCTTTTAATATAGGTACCTTCAAATCAAGAATGAAAAGGCATCTTCTAGGCAAGCGCACTCCACCTTAGGCTGCATCACCACTTGCAGGCAGGTCTGATTGCAGCCAAGCGCTAGCCTATATATTTTAAAAAAAACCACTCTTTAACTTTCACTCTCCAGGTCCTCAATTATACCCATGCAAAAAATACCGTCGATCCGTTGCTCTGTTGCGGCGTGATTGTAGGACAAACTAACGAACAAACACACTTTCGCATTTATGATATGATATAATATATATGTATTATGATAGGCTAGGTCCATCCTCCATGTTATAATTAGTGGCCTTGGGAAGATGGCAGCTTGCTGTGGCACAAGCTGCCATAGCTGATAACGAGCGCAGGTTGGGTTGAGCACCGGGATGAGCCCAACGGGCACTGCGCCAGGGAGGCACCGATGCGTTCTTTATGAGATCTCGGAGCCTCCCAATGTATGCAGATGGTGGCCACCGAGGGGGTTTTAGTAGGTACAAATAATACATAACCCGACTTCTCCCCCATAAGTTGGGTATCTTAGGAAGATTTCCCCCTCGGAAAAAATAAATAAAAACAAAAGGCTTGCGCTTGACGACAATCATGCTCAATGCAAAGCAATGGTCTAGGTTGGAGCACGCTTGCCTAGGAAACGCCTATTCACTTTTACCTTGGCTGCAAAGTACCTACGCTGTAATAGTACATTACATCGCGAGACCGGGAAGTACGCGTTTTCTGGTCGAGTGTTAGTTAGACGGCCGAGCTACGCGAGGCCGGCTATATACGAGACCAAATGCTCTCCCGGTCGAGGTGTGTATAGTGCTTTTCTAAAAAATGAAACAAGTGACTTTTTTTTTAATATAATATATTATTTAATTAAAAGAAAGTAAGTAAATAAAAAAGCAACCTACTTTTTTTTGCGCTCAGTGCTGTACGCCTAATACGGTAGAGTTCCAAATTTAAACTATTTAGGCCAAAGAACATTATAACAAGTTCAAGATATTCAGGAAGAAAGATTCCAAATTCAAACTTATGATATGTAATGAAAATACATACATTCTTTACTGGCCTAGGCCGGGAAGTTTAACTTTCGAACTCATTTACAGGGTATGAAATGTGCACATTTCATATAATTTTTTAGAAAAAGGCATTCCACACCTTAGCGGTTCGTATCAGAAACGTACAGCAGAAACCTTTCAAAGAACACTGAATGTCATAACAGTTTCCCAAGGCCCCGTCCCAAGGAAGCGATCAATCAGCCGCCGTCCCGCAACAGAGACGCCCGTGATTTACTTCCTTCCATTGTTTCCCAAGCCCAAATGGAAATCATTTTCCATTTTGTCAAAAGGACTGGTCCATGTACTGTATAGTTTAGGGTGGTCGCCTCAGAATTATACCTCAATTAAATCTATATTTAATTATTCGATTTATTTAAAAGACAAATAATTGAATTATTTTATTTCATTAATATATAGAATGTAAATGTGATCTTAAATCAATTTTCATACAATAGAAAGAAAAGTCTGGACTTACTCTCTGTCTCACCAATGCCCAGCACAAACCCTTGAACATAGAAAGTTGAAATTTTGCCCAAATACAATCTTAGATACTAATATTATAAATGCGAAAGTTTGTATGGATTGACGGATGGATGGATGTTTGTTACTCAATCACGCCAGAACGGCTGAACGGATCTGCATGAAATTTGCACAGAGATAGATTATAGTCTGGATTAGCACATAGGCTACTTTTTAACGCGGAAAATTGAAGGGTTCTCGCGGGAACCAAAAACCATTAATCCACGTGGATGAGGTCGCGGGCATCAGCTACTAAACAATAAATAATGCCGGATATTTCGAAATTCCCACGGGAGCGGTGCCGCGGGTGGCCTCTAGTCTTTTTTTTAAATCCATTACAAGTTAGCCCTTGACTGCAATCTCACCTGATGGAAAGTGATGATGCAGTCTAAGATGGTAGCGGGCTAACCTGCAGTTCAGTTTCTACACGGCATCGTACCAGAACGCTAAATCGCTTGGCGACACGTCTTTTACGGTTGGGTGGTAACTAGCCACGGCCGATATAGCCTCCCACCAGGCCAGACCAGGGAAAATTCAGAAATTATGAATTACCAAATTGACCCTGCCGGGGATCGAACCCGGGACCTCCGCACGTTAAGACAACAGCGCTACACACTGCGCCACGGAGGTCGGTCATATCAGGTCGTCAAGACGTATTTAGCTAGTTTTCAATTACAAACATTGTAAAAATACACTATTGTATTTAATTTACATACTTAAGTAAATTAAATACAATAGCTAATATATACCTACGTAATGTAATATTATATTGTTAAAAAAAAAAAAAGAGCAACTGCTGAGTTTCTTGCCGGCTCTTCTCAGCAGAATCTGCTTTCCGAACCGGTGGTAGAGTCAAAACAAGACGTAACATAAGAGACACCTGTATGTCCTACATGTTTTAAATAAATGAATTGCATTGAATTGAAACGAATTATAATATGCGATGTCACAACTAGGGCACAAGCATCTCCGTTCTTTTTTGCAAAGAAGACGGATGCCGTAGCAAAAATACATCATCATAAACCAATAAATGTCTCATTCATTTTTCGCGACTCCTCGTCAAACAACTGATCAATCAAGCCGCGGCCAACTTAAATAATCTTGGTATAAACAATGTGGAAGTTGGCCCAATACTTTGCCAATTCCTATAAAGCGAATTAACAAATTCTTTTTGGTTTTATTTTCATCAAAATGTATCTATAACGAAAATGTAAAATAAAAATAAAATAGCTCTTATTATTCCTCACAGTTAGGGGCCGTCCATTAATCACGTGATGTTTTTTGAGCATTTTTAACCCCCCCCCCCTTGGTGATACGTGGTGAGGTTTAAGACTAACCCCCCCGCCCCCACCTAAAATCACGTGTATTTTTTAGTACCTACAAAGAATCTTAAACATTTTTTTAATGCAACACGTACAAGGTAATAAACGGTGTACGCGTGTATTCGGCGCCAAAATAACAGAATAACTGGCGACTGGCAAATGGCAATGAAGCCGAGCCGGGCGATCGTCGCGGTGCGCAGCGCGCGGGGACTTCGTTCGTTGCCTGGCAACGGCGAGTCAAGGTCACACTACACGCCGCTTTTCGGTTTAGAAATCGCGCGTTCGACGAAAAAATAAATACACGTGATATCTTACTACACCCCCCGTCCCCCCTTGTGATATTTCGTGATTTATGTTAAACCCCCTCCCCCCCTTTCAAGCCTCTCGTGATTAATGGACGGCCCCTTACTTATATTTTCATGACTAACACTAGCTGATGCCTGCGACTACGTCCGCGTGGATTGAGGTTTTTTTGTTCCCACGGGAACTTCTTATTTTCCGGGTTAAAAAGTAGCCTATGTGTTATTCCAGACTATAATCTATCTCTGTGCCAAATTTCATCCTAATCCGCCGTTCAGCCGTTCGGGCGTGATTGAGTCACAACCATCCATCCATCCATACATCCATCCATCCAAACTTTCGCATTTATAATATTAGCAAGATGCACATAGTTAATTAATATTTAATAATAAGCATGCGGTAGAATTTTATTTTGCAACATGTGATAGTGAAGCTTCAAAGTATTATCGCTTATTTTCCTCGCAGGTGTAGTATAAAGCACTATGTATCACTCGGGAGAAAGTAGGATTCCTAACTCCCCTCCCCGAACCCTCGTAAGTAATCGGTCACTTTCTGCCCTCAGTGAACTATGTAGTATTGCTTATCTATCAAGTGGGGTGTCAATTGAAAGAGAAGAAAATTCTAAGTTCATAATTTTTTTTTTATCCACTACAAGTTAGCCCTTGACTGCGATCTCACCTGAGGAGGTATGAATATAGTGCATTTTGAAAAATATAGGTAGCGACAGAAAAACAATTTCACAATATTATTTCCGCAGTCTGATTAAAGTTTTTTACCTTTTTAATTTTTATTATTGTTATAAAAAGGCCATTTATAGTCAGACGACAATAAACGAATCTATACAACTTCCGCGTCCCATGTGACATCCGGTGCGCTACTCCTCGTGACGTCACGTCCTGTTTGTTCAGTTCCCGCCAAAACGATTTTCGATCCACGATGAAAGATATTAATTTTCGGCGATCATCTAATGGAACAGCCTAATATTGGAAAAACTTTTCCTCGCTCAAAGGAATCAAAGAATATAGTAAATAAGAACCACATCCCCTCTCTTTAGAGATTGAGAAGACTTTTAAAAAAAAAAGTGTGTGTGTGTGCAATTCACATACGGCAGAAGTTAAACTTCAGATAAGTAGCCTTTATTTTTTACGCCACTACAAGTTCGCCCTTAACTGTAATCTCATCTGATGGAAAGTGATGATGCAGTCTAAAACGGTAGCGGGCTGTTAGGGGTATGGCAGTTATATTAAACCCATACCCCTAGTCGGTTTCTACACGGCATCGTACTGGAACGCTAAATCGCTTGGTGGTATATCTTTGCCGGTAGGGTGGTAACTAGCCAAGGCCGAAGCCTCCCACCAAATCAGACCAGTGAAAATTTTGAAATTATAAATTCCCAAATGGACCCTGCCGGGAATCAAACCCGGGCCCCCACACATTAAGACAACAGCGCTCAACACTGCGCCAGGGAGGTCTTCAAAATCTACTACTTGTACTTGTATTCTATCTCATTCCCTCGCAGGCTAAATCCTATTATGAATATGTTTGTCTCTTTTTAGTGTCGCTTTTTCGTTTCATAGAATTTTCAAATCACAACGATTCTTAAGAAGTTTCACTTCAATAAGCTTTTTGTTTACAAGCTGATCAGCCTTCAAATCAAGAGTGAATAGGCATCTTCTAGGCAAGCACGCTCCACCTTAGGCTGCATCACCACTTGCAAGCAAGTCTGATTGCAGCCAAGCGCTGGCCTATACATTTAATTTAAAAAAAAAATGATGCTCATGACTTAATCCACATGGAAAGGATTAGGTAATTTCAAGATCCTCTGACAATATTTTGATTTTCTAAGAGTATATTTCTACTATACACAATCTCCAATCTAAAATGAAACAACATGTCTAAACCAGTGAACGAACAAAGGTCTAAATGCATTGCTACCCCTGCCATAATGCTCTCTGTGGAAAAGGGTAGGCTCTAGTTTTAGAACTGTAACTTTAGTTTAGTTTAGAAATTGTGTACGACAGAATTAACCACATTTTCCGACTCCATGAGCAAGGCCACAAGGCTATCCCTATGCCAAGTATCGTGACAAAGTGTACAGACAGACACACTTTCGCATTTACGAGATATAATTGATTAAAAAAAATCCTTTTACAGTTCAATAAGCTTTTCCCCGACTACCCGCATTGGAGCAGCGTGGTAGGTCTAAGCTCTTATTCCCTCTCTCCTATGAGAGTGGAGGCCTGTGCCCAGCAGTGGGACATTAACGGCCTGTAGTGGTGGTGGTTTAAAATATTATGTAATCTAATGTAAGTAGCTAATAGATCTATCTTCTCGTCTCACAGAGTCCACAGGTTACCGGAGGGCTGGCAGTTACCTCGGCCAACATATATGTAAGCCAGCGTTCTGGGCACATTGCCTCATTGCAGCGGCATAGATGATATTTTTAATGTTTGGCTTTTAGTTTTTAATTAAGATTTAATTTAGATTTTAATGTATCCTAAATAATACTAGATGATGCCCGCGACTTCGTCCGCGTGGATTAAGGTTTTTTGATTCCCGCGGGAACTCCTTAATTTTCCGGGATAAAAAGTAGCCTATGTCCTTCCCCGTGATATAACCTACCACTATACCAAATTTCAGCAAAATCGGTTGAAAAGATGGGCCGGGAAAGCGTAGCAGACAGACAGACAGACACACTTTCGCATTTATAATATTAGTATGGAAATATTAGTATGGATTATTTTGTTAAATTAATTTGTTCCAATAAATAACAAACTATTAAAAAAATGTAAGTAGCTTAGAAAAATAACCTTAGCTAGGATAATCATTTTCAACTCTAACCAAAATCGAGCCCGTAACCTAAAGCTGATTAGCTGTTGTATTTTATGACACTTTAACTCAATACAAGTGTCGTGAATGTAAAATACATATTTTTGTTATTTTTAACTCTACCGCTGCACTGGTTCGGAAAATAGATTCTACTGAGAAGAAAAAAAGAAGAAACTCGGCAGTTGTTCCTTTCAAGTAATAGGCTCATTTAATTCATACTGCTAACATGTTATTAATTATCTCCACTGTGTTTCTAAAATTTACATCTTCACTACAGTTCACTGAGAATAAAACTGTTACAAATGTTACCATACAAAGTAAACCCAAGAAACTTGGCCAAGAATCCTTGTCAGTGCAAAACTATTTAATAATCCCCTCATAGGTAGCGTCAAACGGAACTTTGCCCTCCCCCCCCCCCCCCCCCCCCTTCCACAGGTGCGGATAGTGATCCGAATTTAAAGCTGGGTACTCACCAGCGAGTTGTAAACGTTACCATGATACAGTGACAAGGAAGGTGTATACACGATGTTTAGCATACTTGTTACTGAAGAGCTGTTATAACTCTCTGTTTTTACCATCGGACCATTGCTTAGCTTTCTTCATGCTTTAGCTAAATATTAATATTTTATTTTTTTACCAGATATCACGCCCGTTTGCCCCTAATTTGTTTCGATGATACACGCTTATCACTGCTGGATACACAGTAAAGATACGCCGTAAACAAGAGCCCAAGCGATAGTTTACCAATAAATTATCATACTAATATTATAAATGCGAAAGTGTGTTTGTTTGCTGGTTTGTTGGTTTATTAGTTTGTTGGTTTGTCCTTCAATCACGCTGTAACGGAACATCGGGTCGACGTGATTTTTGGCATGGGTATAGTCGAGGACCTGGAAAGTGACATAGGCTGCTTTTTATCCCGGAAAATTAAGGAGTTCCCGCGGGAATCACAAAAAGCTTAAACCACGCGGACGAAGTCGCGGGCATCAGCTAGTTACTAACAACTAGTTCATAATTCTCAACTGTCGAGAAAATTATGAAGAAACGAGAGAATATGACTATTCTCGAATATTAATTCGAGAATAGTCATAGATTCGCAGCACGCCAAAGCTTTTTACTAAATATCTAAGTGTGCTGTGAGCGCCAACAAAACTACTGTTTTGAATTGGGTATTTGACAAAGAGTCAAATCAGCAACTTTTTTTCAAACGTCAAAACGCGTCCTAAGTATGGGATTTATATGAAATTCTGAAATGTGACGTCATTAAAGTTCGACGCACTTTTTTTCCTTAATCGATAATGTAAAATGGTTATTCAACATAAAACTATCAGGGGACGTGGATATTACAACTTTTGGAAGATCCTCTATTTAATAATCACTAAAAATTCTTTATTTGAATCATTTTCGTCATTTAATCATATTCTCGCTGCAAGCATAGTGCTTAATCGGTGTACAACTTTACATACTATGACTAATTTTGGTAACAGTAAAGTGCAACGGTTACGGCAGCGGCTCGCTAGTGAGAACCCGGCTTAAGTCGGCCCGGTTGATTAGCCCCACTTATTACACCTGTGGACCCCTAAATCGCTCGTTCCCGCAATCCTCCGTCGCAAATCTTGTTAGCAGGTTGAATTTAGATATATGACCAGGACATACAATATGTGCAGAGCTTAATGCCATGGTTCTATATGCAGCTAAAGTTGTTTTCATCATAAATATACAAGTAGAAAGCCAAGTAGCTACTTTTTCTTTATACACATGTTTTATTAGTATGTCAAATAATCCAGCCAAGTTCGAGTCGGACTCGCACACGAAGGGTTCCGTACCATCGTACAAGATTTAAACACTGTGTACTTTTTAACCCAAATTCATTGTATGGAGATCCCAATTAATTTATAACTTTATTGTGTGTATTTCATGTTTCCTACCTATTTCGTTTCAAGGGATTGCCGAAATATCACATTTCCTGTATGGGGCCCCTTATTTTATTAATTTTTTTTTTATTTGCTGTTATAGCGGCAATAGGAATATACCTACATTCTGTGAAAATTTCAACTGTCTAGCATAATAGGGATGACAACTCAACCAAATCAGCAACTCTTTAACAAACTTAAAAACTCACTTCTAGTATGGAAGTTGTATGAAATTCACAGTTGTGACGTCATCAAATTACAACGCACTTTTTTTCTTTAATCTATATTTTAAAATGGTTATTAAACTTAAAACTAACCGAGGATGTGAATTTTAGGTCTTTTGGAAGACCCTCTATTTAATAATCAGTTAGAAATAATTTATTTTTGATATAGGCATCATCCCTATTATTTTTGTACACTGTCGAGCACAGTGGCCCGCTTCGGACGCTTTATTTTTTGCAAAGTTAGTAGGGAAGGGTAGGGTAGTTTGCCTATGCATATTATAAACAACAAGAACGTAGATTATACATGACACATTCAAAAATTGTAGACGCTTTAAAACAAAGAATTTGCATGGAAACCAAACACATTAACATAATAACACGAAATGTAAAGAAGACGCATTCAACAGACCATGTCTAGAATACTGAAATATATAAGTAAAACACGAATGGCGTCAAGCTCAAGACTGGTTTATTGTGACAAGACATATTTTACAGCAGTATTTATTTTATTACTACCCTCAATACATTACACTCCCCCTCTCAGAGCAGCAAAAATGAGATACATAGATAAACAGAATAGAGTGCTGAGACCCGAGCTCGAGAGGGGTAACTAAAAGAGAAAAAGAGAAAACAAAACAAAAAAAATTAACATGTTCAAAATACAGGCATAACTAAGTAAACAAAAATAATAAGTACCTACATAAATTTATTGCTAATTACACATAAATCCCTATTTAAATCTTCTAAGCTAATCAAACTGAAAGTAACTACAGCAACATCACTATATAATACCTATAATATACTGTTCCAAAATCGAATAATTAATTATTATTGATGATTACGGCTCAGATATTTAATTGGCCCGTTTGGTACGTGGACGGAGGGTATACGCACGTGTTTGCCCAGTTGGTTCGAACGCCGCCGCCCCAGGCGACGCGACGGGCGAGCCAGCTTGTGATACCGGATATACCGGAGAGGCCGGAGAAGCCTCGGCTAACTCATAAGAGCTGGTGTTAGTTGAACTAGGTGACGCACCCGGCGTCTTATTATCTGGAGATAGTCCTACCTGTGTAACATCGGTAGCATCACATTCAACACCGGCTGCCCATGAATAACGTTTTGATTTATTTGAAATCATTTGATCGGCGTGTTTAGTGCTCACTTTCCCGCCTCCCGTGTCCATCCTTACCTTATAAGTCACTGAGCCTGTTTTCTCTGCTACCGTTCCCTCCTTCCATTTGTTTCCCAGTTTCGCAAAGTCCCTAACTAATACTGGATCTCCCTGAGCGAAGTCGCGATGCGTGCCCCCGGCGTGTGCCACCTGCCTGTTCTGAGCCGCCTCAACGCATTGAGCCGCCGAGGGCGCCCGTAACTGGTCCAGACGTGTGCGCAGTCGCCGACCGAACATAGCCACAGCAGGCTCCCTCTGGGTACTGCTATGTGGACTGTTGTGATATTGTAGTAGGAATTTATTTAGCACCTTTTTAATTGTTTTAACCGCATTTTCAGCTGCTCCGTTACTTGAAGGATGGTACGGTGCCGTGAGGATATGCTGAATACCGTTTCTTTTGAGAAAAAGCTCAAATTCGGACGACGTCAGCGGGGGTCCTCCGTCAGAGACCAATTGCTTGCAAATGCCAAATCTGGCAAACATACCACGTAACTTACTAATTACTAACGCAGCGGACGTCCCAGTATTCATCGCTACGACCTCGATCCATTTTGAGTGAGCATCTATTACAAGAAGATAGTGCTTACCTTTAAAATATAAGAAATCTACGTGTAGTCTTACCCATGGCTCCTGCGGCCAGGCGTACGGCACGAGCGGCACGTGGGGCGGGGCGTCGCGTGCTTGGCGACACGCGGTACACGATCGCGCGCGCTGTTCTAAGTCTGCGTCTAGCTGTGGCCACCACACAAAATTTCGAGCAATTTGCTTCATTCGTACAATACCCACGTGACCCTCGTGAATTTCTTCTATCACTCGTTTACGTAGTTTCGTAGGAATTATAATTCGGTACCCCCAGACGATACAACCGTGATCGATTTGTAGATCTTCTTTACGATGAAAGTACGGTTTCTCATTTTCGACTTCCGTTTGTGCGGGCCACCCGCTTAATATATATGCAAAAATTTTGCATAAAATAACATCTTTCTTGGTTTCTCTCGCTATGTCCCTGTGATTGAGAGGAAAACTATCCTCTACGTAATGCACGTATGCCGCCTCCTCTTCGCCGTCCGATACTTTACCTTTACTAATCGCGGTCAGAGGCAGGCGCGACAATCCATCGGCGTTACCATTTTTATCCGTGGATACAAATACTATATCGAAATCGTACGCAGCCAGACGTACCGCATACCTCTGCAAGCGGCTGGCGGCTGTCTGCGGGATTCCATGTTTCGGGCCAAAGATGTAGGTGAGAGCCTTGTGATCGCTACGCAAGGTGAACTTACGACCGAATACATACTGATGATGTCGCGCGACTCCGTACACTATCGCGAGCGCCTCCTTGTCGATCTGACTGTATTTCCGCTCCGCCTCGTTGAGCGTGCGCGACGCGCAGCACACGATGCGCTCGCTGCCGTCCGGGTACAGCTGCGACAGCACGGCGCCCAGGCCGTACGCGCTGCTGTCCACCGCGAGCACCAGCGGCAGCTGCGGGTCATAGTGCGCCAATGCCGGCCCACTCACTAGTTGCTCTTTTATTTGGTCGAATGCTTTCTGACACGCCTCCGTCCACCGCCAGCGGGCGCCCTTAGCCAACAAGGCATAAAGTGGGTGCAATGTACTACTAATATTGGCCAAAAAACGCGCGTAATAGTTCATTAGCCCCAGTGCGGCCCTTAGTTGAGACACATTTTGTGGCACAGGTAAGTTTGCAATTGCCGCCACTTTATCCTTATCCGTATATAAACCGTGTCTATTTATCCTGTATCCTAGATAGCAAACTTCATCTTTAAAAAATTCACATTTTTCGAATTTAATGCGCAATCCTGCTTCTGTAAGCCTAGTTAACACAGCTTTTAAATTTTTCATATGAACTGTTCTATTGCATCCAGTTATACAAATATCGTCAATAAAACAGACCACATTATCTATACCACACAAAGTTTCTTCAATTAATTTTTGAAAAATTTCTGGTAAACATTTTAAACCGAAAGGTGCTCTTTTATAGACAAAAATTCCGACGTGCGTAGTAATAGCAGTGAGCGGCTGAGATGACTCGTGCAAGTTCAATTGTAAATAAGCGTTTTTTAAATCTAACTTAGTATACTGCTCGCCACCGCTCAGCGCTGCGAATAATTGTTCAATGCGTGGCAAAGGATAATGGAAATCTTTTAATTGTTTATTTACTGTGACTTTATAGTCGCCGCAAATGCGAATCGACCCATCTCTCTTTATAATTGGTACTATTGGCGTCCCATAATCGGACCTATCAACTTTAACAATGATGGATTCGGCTTCGAGCCGCTGTAGCTCGCGCTCAACGGGTACTCGCAGCGCCAAAGGAATCGGACGAGCTTTGCAGAATATCGGTTCCGTATCTTTCAATTGCAGTTTAATTTTGGATTTAAACGTGCCAATACCATCTCTAAAAACTTCCGGGAATTCCTGCTTCAGATTAGATATGATGTTGTCATTTTCACTTGAAATATTATGTAAGTTTATTGATTTTAATTTCAATTTACGTAACCATAAGCGTCCCATAAGCGGCGGCCCACCGTTACAAATAATAAACAGCGGTAACACCGCGCTCTCGCTCTCTCGTATGACGCGGACATCGATACGACCGAGAGGCACGATTTCATCGCCCGAATATGAACGAAACTTTACGTTATCTTGAATTATTGGCAAATGTGAAAAATGACTATCATAGAATTGCTTGGATACAGCCGATATTCTGCTACCTGTATCAACTTCGAACAATATGTTATAATTCTCGACCTTTAATTTTAAATAATATGGGTCGTCCTTACGTTTAGCGTCCGTTGAGAAATGATGTAATCCATCACTTGCATCACTTTCCGAATCACTTTGCACTATATAATTTTGTAACTTATATTGCCCATTTTTAGCACTATGTTTTGCACTATTTTTAGCACTTTTACACGTAGCAGCCAGATGCCCGACGAGATTACACACATTACAAGAGTAAAACCTGTATCTGCACCGACTAGGGTCATGCGCCGACTTTGCACATCGCCAGCAAATGGACCTCTGCCCTCGCGCATTGCTCCCGGCGCCTCGCGCCGCCGCCGTCACGCGATGCACTGCGTCCCCGAGCTGCCCGGGTCCTGAGCTTCCTGAGCCCAGCGCTGCCGCGACTGCGTTGCCGCTCGAGGCCGCCACCTCAGCGTGCCTGTCAGCCGCCTCTAATGCTAGCGCCAACTCCACCGCCTTCTTATAATCCAACGTAGGTTCAGCGAACAAACGCGAGCGCATTTCCTCACTTCGCAGGCCGGATACAAATTGATCCCTAATGTTTTCCTCCAATAGCGAACCGAAGTTACAATGAGTCGCTAAATGTTTAAGACTTTGAAGAAAAACACCCACGCTTTCACCATCCGCCTGCCGCCGCTGTCGGAATATGTGCCGCTCGGCGATTTCGGACCTCTTTGGTTCTAAATGTTCGCGAACTAGCGCCACCAGATCTTCAAACTTCTTGTTTTCCGGATGATTTGGAGCACACAAGTCGCACATTAGTTCGTACGTAGCCGGGCCCACGTGTGTAACCAACGTGGCCACCCGTAATTCCGGTCCGATCGCATTTAATAGTATAAACTGTTCCACGAGCCGCACATATGGGTCCCATTTTGCATCACCATGGATATCGAATTCGTGTAATTTTCCGTACGGCATAATGAATTTTTAACACAATTATTACCGATACACTGCGCCAGTTGAAATATATAAGTAAAACACGAATGGCGTCAAGCTCAAGACTGGTTTATTGTGACAAGACATATTTTACAGCAGTATTTATTTTATTACTACCCTCAATACATTACAAATACAAGCCGCAGGGCTCCATATTTTATTTTGAGCAAAAGCAAGGCTTAAATGGATTTCTTATACTTGTGTAAAGGCAAGTTTAAAATAGGTTGTGGATTTTTGTTATAGAATACAATGCTTCCTCCCATGAACGACCTTCGGAATTTCTTGAGGCGGAGCGATGGAGTCACGAGCCTATTGCGGTGTCTAGTTTGCCTATAGTGCAGATCGCCTATTTTTTGTAATTATGAATGTGCTGTTTTATGAAGATTATAATATTATTATTTTAAATATATAATATGCAAGACTACTGTAACAATACCTATTTCCCTAAATTTCTCTCTAAGGGATTCACGCGGTTTTAAATTATAAATTGCACTGCCCTATTGCCCTTTTTAGGGTTCCGTACCAAAATGGTAAAAATGGAACCCTTATGGTGCGACTTTCTCCGTCCGTCTGTCAGTCCGTCACAGTCGATTATTTCAGTAACTATTAAAGCTATCGACATGAAATTTGGATTAGTTGTGTGTAATAGTGGCCCAACATCATTAAAATAAAAACAAATCGAAAAATATTTTTAGTTTAATTAAAAAAGGGGGAAAATCGGGGGTTTGAAATTTCAAAGTATGATAACTATACTGAGTGGGATATCATATGAAAGGGCTATACTTCTACATTCTAAAGCAGATTTTTTTTTATTTTTATGCATAATAGTTTTTGATTTATCGGGCAAAATGTCGAAAAAAATACTGTTCCCCCCCCCCCCCCCTTATCTCCGAAGTTTACCAATTGAAAAATCTGAAATAATTATGGTCAATAGAAGCTTATGTATATTTTACAGGAAAAAAAAACCAACGCTCCACCTAGCATAGTTTTTTTGATATTAACAATAAACCTCTACAAACAAAGTTAGTTTTGCGGTTCATTTCGTCTTGTTTTTAATACGTCATAAATCGTAAAACTTACTACAGGTTTGTACGGAACCCTCGGTGCGCGAGTCCGACTCGCACTTGGCCGGTTTATTTGTAATATTAAATCAAATCAAATATTCATTTATTAAATTTAGGTACACTGTAGGTACACTTATTGACGTCAATTACATACTTATCAAACATGATGATGATAATCAGTTACGGTGTCTTAAAACTAAAGCTACGAGGATTCCAAACGAGGCGCCCTGGTCTGAGAAGAGCCTACAACAAACTCAGTCGGGTTTTTTTATTAGCACCATCTCACAAAATCATCTTAACTAAGGAACTATCAGAGCCATTAGTAGTAGTAATAAAAAAAAATTCTCAATGTCTGCAGCTTTGAAAACAAAGAATTTGCATGGAAACAAAACACATTAACATAATAACACGGAATGTAAAGAAGACGCATCCAGCTCAGACCTGTCTAGAATACAAGTGAGGCCCCACATTATATTTTGAGCGAAACGAAAACGTGGTTTTCGCAACGATTCGCTTGACATGAATGAATATGTTACAGAAATAAGCTTGGTGGTAATTGCACAAAGAAAACAAAGACTTTTTGATTATGTCCCTGGTACAGTAAGCGCTATACAAATGGGAGGTCCCGAGTTCGATCCGCGGCAGGGTCAATTTGGGAATTTATAATTTCTGAATTTTCTGTAGTCTTGTGGGAGGCTTCGTCTTGAAGAAATCAGCTCTTAATGTTACATTTTACATACATATTTTGTGTTTAAAAACGTTACACCATACAATAGGCTAGTCCAACGCTCTTTGCCAATAAATTGGTACAGAGAAATATAAAAAAGTAAAAAAACCGGCCAAGTGCGAGTCGGACTCGCGCACCGAGGGTTCCGTACAAACCTGTAGTAAGTTTTACGATTTATGACGTATTAAAAATAAAAATTACGTTTGTTGTATGGGAGCCCCCCTATAATATTTACTTTATTGATATTTAATTATTTATTTTGAAAGGTAATATACAAGTTAATATTCTGTGAAAATTTGAACCGTCTACCTGTTACCGTTTTTAATATTGAGCAAAAAAATACGAAAAAAACACGTTTATTGTATGGGGACCCCCCTTAATATAGGTATATATTTTTTTAATTTTTAGTATTTGTTGTTATAGCGGCAACGGAAATACATCATTTGTGAAAATTTCAGCTTTCTAGCTATCACGGTTTATGAGATACAGCCTGGAGACAGACAGACAGCGGAGTCTTAGCACAGAATAGGTAATTGGTCTTAGTAATAGGGTCCCGTTTTTACCCTTTGGGTACGGAACCCTAAAAAGAAGGCAAACGACGCAAAATTGCAATTATTGTTTTGTGGAATATTTTCGAATCTATTTTATGTTTACTATTCCAAATAATAAAATCTATTTCTCTTTGATAGTTCTGACCCGTATCAGCCAGGCACCCTGTGTGTGACAACTCGTCTTTAGAACTTGTTACGATCAGAAGAAGATACTTGTTACGATTTCTCAGCCTCCCAAACTTCTTCAAGATTTTAAACGCATTACATAAAGCAAAAACAACATAACCTCTATCATAGTAGGTTTGAACTAGGTATCTAACCAGGTAATGTCTACATTTTCTTGTTAATACTGAAATCGTTCACGTAAAATTCAAGGCAAAGTCGCTCTGCCTGAAAATCAGCGCTGCAGTTATCATATACTGCAGCAACATGCTGAGGTAGCAGCCTTTTTAGCGATTATTAATTAGCGGAGTAATTTATTTTTTTGTAATTATTTTGTAAAATACATTTTGTATTTTTAGTAAGCAAGCTTAGTAAGTATTTAGTCTGTAGTTAATTTCTCAAGTTTGTGTTACTTTCCGACTTCGTCTGCGTGGAATAAGTTTTTTTGATCCCGCGGGAACTCCTTAATTTGCCGGGATAAAGGTCTCAACTATACCCATGCCAAAAATCACGTCGATCCGTTGCTCCGTTGCGGCGTGATTGAAGGACAAACCAACAAACCAATAAACCAACAAACCAACAAACAAACACACTTTCGCATTTATAATATTAGTATGAAGTATGATATCTTGACGTCCCTAGAATAAGGATTATAAATCTAACACTCGAACGTCAACAATAATAAAATAATACGGCTTTAAGCGATGGTAGTATGGCGTACTTTCTGTGGTAAGGATCCAGAACGCTATCATTTTTCAATGGTCGTCGATTGGTGGTACATGTGGGACCGACTGAAGGGAGACAAATAGCTCAAAATATTAACCACCCTGGCGATTCGGCATACTATATTTATGCAGCCAATAGGCATTAAGCTTAGCAGTTATAATTGTATTTGTGGCCAATGAGCAATAACGTTCTGTTTGGCTAAGGAGAGACGTCATCAATTTGCATTGCAAATACGCAATACGTGCTTTCGTTAAGGCGTTTACCGTTAATCTAGATATAGCCAGATATCTAATTGTACCTGCATTCATAATTAATCTATATATTATAATGTACACATGTACATGTCATCCGATAAAACCTACAACTTTGTAAAATCGGAAGGGATTGTGAGAAATAATTTTAATTACATATATTTCCAAGGAATTGTATTAAATATTTCCTAATGAGCAATTCCTGGATGCTCAATTATTTATGGGTGCATTTTACCCATTACCTACCTAGAAAGATAAATTAATAATTTTAAACATTTTGTTAATTCTTAGGTACTACTTAAACTTTAACTAAATCATAATATATGACGCCGTACGCGGAACGAGAAACTTTTTTAGATGGTCGCTACTGTTTCAGAGCCGTAAGTCATCATTTCAAAAAAAAGAAGATAGGTGCATATAAAGTACCTAATGAAAGATAGCTATTATGTTAAATTAGAAATAAGTTAGATTTAAAGAAGATTGTATAGTTAGTCAGGTCATAAGTACTTCATACTAATATTATAAATGCGAAAGGATGTTTGTTTGATGTTTTGTTGGTTTGTCCTTCAATAACGAAGCAAAGGATCCACGAATAGACGTGATTTTGGCGTGTGCCAAACCACGCGGACGAAGTCGCGGGTATCAGCTAGTAGATAATAATGATATAGTTGTAATAATGTGTAAAGTAAGGAATCGAAGTAAAGCTTTGATTTATTTTATTTAAGTGATCACTGGCAACTCGCACAACGACTGAGTACCTATTTATAAAAAACCGGCCAAGTGCGAGTCGGACTCGCGCACCGAGGGTTCCGTACAAACCTGTAGTAAGTTTTAAATTATTAAAAAAAAACTACTTACTAGATCTCGTTCAAACTAATTTTCGGTGGAAGTTTGCATGATAATATACATCATATATTTTTTTTAGTTTTATCATGTGGGGGGGACACACATTTTACCACTTTGGAAGTGTCTCTCGGGCAAACTATTCAGTTTAGAAAAAAATTATATTAGAAACCTCAATATCATTTTTGAAGACCTATCCATAGATACCCCACACGTATGGGTTTGATGAAAAAAAAATTTTTGAGTTTCAGTTCTAAGTATGGGGACCCCCTAAATTTATTGTTTTTTTTCTAGTTTTGTGTGAAAATCTTAATGCGGTTCACAGAATACATCTACTTACCAAGTTTCAACAGTACCTATAGTTCTTATAGTTTCGGAAAAAAGTGACTGTGACATACGGACGGACACACAGACAGACAGACAGACAGACATGACGAATCTATAAGGGTTCCGTTTTTGCCAAATTTGGCTACGGAACCCTAAAAAGCTGATCAAATAACAGCTACCACTCGTTTAATGAGGCAGCCCCTTTGAAAAGATCGGGCGATAATGATTAAGCTCCGAGAGTGTAGGGCTTAAACGCTCAGCGAGCTGAATGAAAGGTACACGTACGGTGAACTCTGTACGGTTATCCATTTTCATGTAATAATCATTTAAAAATTACTCTCCAAAAAGGCTTTGTTATATTATTTTGAAGACTTACTTATTTTTTTTACTTTCCAATGAAAATATTACCTACTATATATCAGTATTATAGATGCGTTAGTGTGTCTGTCTGTCTGCTTTCTTGAATGTTCAACCTGTATTGATAAAAGGCACAGAGGTAGATTGCATCCCGGGGAAGGACATAGGCTACTTTTTATCCCGGAAAATAAGAGAGTTTCCAACGGATTTTTACAAACATAAAATCCACGCAGACGAAGTCTCTGGCGTAAGCTAAGTAGTTAATATTCTTATACATAATATAATGTTAATTAATTCAATCTTTTAAAGCTTCATCTGATTCTGTTTTTTTTTGCAATTTTTTTTTTCATGATGACGAACGAACAACTTTATAATTTTACTTTATTATTGTAACAATTTTATAATACTTAGTACATTTTTCTAACCTGGAACTGTCCAATACCTTTACCTGGATACGGCATTCAGAACCAGTGGCAGATTCACTTGACTATTCAAAAGTACTTGTTTAAAGTCTACATGAATAAAAAATATTTGATTTCATATACGAGTAATTTGTACCTTTTTTAATGTCCAGGCAATGCCCGGCCGAAGTGCAAGATGCTTTTTCGTAAAAAACTGAGCTTTGTCGCAACCACAACAAAATCATTAAAATCATACCTATAATATTTGCTTACAATATTTTAAGTAATATAATAATTTTAAATATTTTATTATATGTAAAAAGTATTTCATACTTTAAAAAATATATTAAAAGATTATAATTTTATCTATCGTAATAAAATGAAGCAATTTATTACGTCAAAATAATCTAACCAGAAACAAAGAAGCGCTAAGCGCCCTTAAATATTATGGAATATAAATCTGCCCTTAACAACGTCACAGGCGGAAAATGTGCAGATAAATAAATCTTTTTAGAAAGCCACTACACACCGGACTTACTTGCAAGTCAACCTGCTATCCAACCAAAACAAAAAAAAAGTTAATTTTAATAAAATTTTAATCATTTCATTGTCAAGTGGAGACAACTCCTCCTTTATTACAGACGTGGTCTCATAAAGCTGGCTAAATCCAAGATTCGCTTCAATCTCGAACATTGTAGAGCCCGGCATTCCAAAGCATAGAAATTGCTTTTCGATAACAACTAAAGGTAAGTAACGATCAGTTTAAAGTTTAGACAAGCCTGGATGGGATATGGTAACTTTATCAAACGCATAATATATCTATACTAATATTATGATTAGCTGGCTGAGAAATGCAAAGGAAAGATGGACATGGAGAAAGCTGGGGGAGGCCTACGCCAATGAGGCGACTTCTACCGATAAAAACAAAACATGAAAACAGATCTTACGACTATTATTATTAAGTATTAAAAGGTTATATAATATATAGTAGAGATAGGTTATATATATATATATATATATATATATATATATATATAAAAATAATATTACAGACTACCCAAATGACTATCAAATTAAGTTATTGTTGTTTTATAATTAAATAAATCGTTTTATTTAGTATTGCCAGTGATTTTGACATAGTGTTTTTAAATAATCAATAATTATTGTTATATTAATTGTTATTTATTTTATTGAAACTCGACATTTTCTAATTAATCTTATTATTATTATTATTGTGTGTTGACGATTTATTTAAATATTAATAATGTAATACAGTTTGTTAAATGTATAATTTTGTAATTGTCTATGTGTAATTTGTGTAATGTAATGTAAATTGTTGTGGTCTACTATATAATTTAATTTATCGTGAGTGTTGCATGCAAGTATTGTAAAATTGTGGTAGTAGAATAAATGGCTATTTTATTTTATTTTATTTTATTTTAATATTATGATTGCGAAAGTTTGGATGGATGGATGTATGGATGTTTGTTACTCAATCACGCCAAAACGGCTAAACGGATCTGTATGAAAGGCACAGAAATAGATTAATTTTTTTGTATATACGAGTATATAATATAGCGTGCAAACGAGCAGGCGTGTCACCTGATGGTAAGTGATTACCGCCGCCCATGAACATTTGCAGCACCAGAGGAACCGCCAATGCGTTGCTGGATTTTGAGATTTTTTTTATCCGCCCTTTGAAGAGGCCCATATTATATTCTAGAATACTTTTCTTATGCTACTTTTTATCTCGGGAAAGTTCCCGCGGGAACCAAAATACCTCAATCCACGCGGACGAAGTCGCGCATCAGCTAGTAATATATATCCCTTATCAGTATCTAATCATATCATCAGACTAATATAATAAATGCGAAAGTGTGTTTGTTTGTTGGTTTGTTGGTTTATTGGTATGTTGGTTTGTCCTTCAATCACGCCGCAACGGAGTAACGGATCGACGTGATTTTTGGCATGGGTATAGTTGAGGACCTGGAGAGTGACATAGGCTACTTTTTATCCCGGAAAATCAAGGAGTTCTCGCGGGAATCGAAAAAACCATCAGCTAGTATTAAATAGATTCGCAGCACGTCTTTTCCACGGTGCTAAATTGCCGCAACCAGCCTTCCACCAGGCAAAGTTGGAAAAAGGTGGTCGGGTCCGTGTGTATAAGATTTAAAACTGGCCAAGATTTCACTGATTACATCGCCTTAGTGAATCGCGGTCGACTCGGGGGTTTTTCGTTTAAAAGTTTTTTATTGCCCGCGGCTTATTTACTGCGGACGTGTGATGACAATAACGATTTTACGCCCCAACTTTGTCACAGTTTGAACTTGTTGAGAGCTTGTTGACCACATAGTATGAGCGGCTCGATGAGGTGATTGGTGGATTTTTGGTAAAACTTTATGTACCAATCCAAATACGTCCAATCTGCTCGCACGCAGCGTTTTTGCTCTGTTCTGATACGAACTGCTAGAGTGTCCTGCCAAATATAACCTAAGCACCTTCAAGGCAAGAGTGAATAGGCATCTTCTAGGCAAGCGCGTTCCAACCTATAGACCTCATCATTGTCGTCAAGCGCAAGCCTTTTTCGTAATAAAAGAAATAACAAAAAACCTACTTCTGACCGAAATTCGGCCATGGCAGTCAATCTCAACGGTGTATATAAAATACTAGATGATTTCCGCGACTTCATCCGTGTGAATTAAGTTTTTTAATTCCCGGAGAAACTGTTTAATTTTCCTGATCCTAGATGTCCTTCCCTAGGATGTAACCTACTTCTATACCAATAGATCAAAATCGGTTAAAAAAAATGGGCCGTTTTTTAATATTTGTTGGCTCTTTAATTTTCCGGGATTACTATTAACTTATAATAACCATAAGTCATGCAAGAAAAAGTCAAGCCATTGCTCTGTTGAAGGACAAACTACATATACAATCGCATAGGAAACTAGCGATTGGAAGGAACCCATTTATATACAGACAACAATCCATATGCGCCTTGTAATATTATATCAGCTAAAATAGTAAACAAGTCACAGAGAAACCAATTACCAGTATCAAAGAAACTGCATAAACCCATTACGGTAGTCTGAGCACTAATTACAATTATTTGGTATTCCACTCAAACTTAGGATAATGCGATTGGGGGACACAGAGCTCCAGCGCTCTGGGGGAGTTATAAATTGCGTTAGAGCTGCTAAAATAAATATACCGCACTTCTGTGTCGTTGAAATAAAGCCAGCTTGTTTGCTGTTGCTTTTAATTCAAAAATTCTACCACAGATTATTATCATCGCATTCTCCTCCTCTCTGCGTCGTATTCCTCACTGCCGAAAGTCGTGACCCCTTTCTATTAATCACATAATTGCAGCCCCCCTAGCATGGACCGAGACAATTTTCTCCCCGTGGAAAGGATAAAAAATTTATTCCTAAATAAATAAATAACAACGCTAAATAACGGTGGATAAATAGTCCCCCGAGTCCCCGTGAAATGTCAAACGGGGATAAACTGCTCCTCTCCCGTATTGCCGTGCTCTGAGAAGTGGATAAGTTAATTTTATCTCTTCGGGGGATAAATTTTTTATCTCCGGCCCATGCTAGCCCTGCTGGCGTTTTCTTCGGACAGTAACGCGGTAGACTCCCAGGTCCTTCCGAAAGATTACTATTTCAACTCTTAGGTTACTAACGATTATTATCAGATGTTAGAATAGATGCCATGTAGAAACCGAATAGTGGTGTGGGTTTAATATAACTGCCATGCCCCTAACAGGTTAGCCCGCTACTATCTTAGACTGCATCATCACTTACCATCAGGTGAGATCGCAGTCAAGGGTTAACTTGTAGTGGTTAAAAAAAAAAATAATAACCGGGTCCGACGGCTTATCGTGCTCTCGGACTTGTGTGTCCAACGTCGACAACTATAATATGTACTGTCCAAAATATGTGACCAAATTCGGACATCCAAATTCGATCACCCATCCAGTTACCGACTTGTATCAACGTTGCTTAACAATCGCTATCGACTGATATGCGTTGTCGCAACTCCAAGGCCACTCGTCCCTCAATCATCATCGCACAAATCATTTAAAAAAATAAAAACTCATTAGACGCTTCTGCTACAGAATATACTTATTATTTCGAAAATGCTCAACATGTTGGGCCTTTTCCGTGAGCCGATGAAAAAATGATGGCCACCGTATCCAATCCTGCCAGGTTTTCAGTCGCTGCTATATTACCACCCTACCGGCAGGAACGTGCCGCCAAGCGGTTTAGCGTTCCAGTACGATGCCGCGCAGAAACCGATCAATCATGGAAACAAAGTTTATCCAAAATTGGTACCTTTGTTTGATTGCAAACATAAGTATATAAAATTAAGATTACATTATCTGTATAGCATTAAGATTTTACCTACGTAAACACTAAAAGTAAAATGTATTTTGACGATGGCAACATCGTCCTCTTCCATTACCGCTTGCCATTGAAGTGGTCGGGTCAATAACCCAATTAACAATTTATTTAAATTTTAAGACAGCTATTGTGTCACAAAGTTCAATAAACTTATTTCAAAAGTCTTATGTGGTTTATATTCCCACATAAATTGGTCCTTCGAGCCGGATCTCACTAGCATTCCCACGAATAGATTAACTTTTTGGAAAAAATGTGTTCAAATTCAACAGTCATTTTGGAAGCAGTGGCATAAACAATATCTTGTACAGCTTCAGAATCGGCCTAAATGGAAATACAGTTCTCCTAATTTACAAGTGGGCACTTTAGTAGTACTGCGACAAGATAATGTGAGCCCATTGAAATGGCCCATGGCTCGCATTGTAAAACTTTATCCGGGTAATGACGGAAAGGTTAGAGCCCTTGATGTAAAAACTAAAACAGGATTTATTTTAAGAACCAGTGTTACTAAAGTATGTCCCTTACCAATAGATTGTTAATTTTAGTTTATATTTAGTTTATTTTCAGTTTATTTGTTTTCAAATTATAGAGTAGCTTATGTTTGTTAACATCTTTTGCTAGGCCCGCAGTATGTTTGATTGCAAACATAAGTATATAAAATTAAGATTACATTATCTGTATAGCATTAAGATTTTACCTACGTAAACACTAAAAGTAAAATGTATTTTGACGATGGCAACATCGTCCTCTTCCATTACCGCTTGCCATTGAAGTGGTCGGGTCAATAACCCAATTAACAATTTATTTAAATTTTAAGACAGCTATTGTGTCACAAAGTTCAATAAACTTATTTCAAAAGTCTTATGTGGTTTATATTCCCACACCTTTACAGTAGGTACACTTTTTGAAGGTCAATTATATTAAGTGTAAGACGGTAAAGGTAATTAACTACGGAATCATCTTAAAACTAAACCTACGAGGGCTTAAGCCGATTAAGGGTAAACTCATACCATTAATCCCATAAAAGGTTAGCCCGCTGCCATTTTAGACTGCATCACTATAATTAGGATAAAATACGACTAAATTCAGAGCCCAAAATCATAGCGAAAATAGATACAATATAAAAAAAGGTTGCAAATTCGATGTGTGAATGTACGATAAAAAATGTGAGAACAAAATATATCGAAGCAACATCCATACACGGGAAAACTAAGATCACTTCGTAGAAACGCAAATTGAATCAATTTTTCGCGTAAAATTGTATCCTGAATAGAGTGACTGAATTTTTTTCGAAGAGCGGTGATACGTAAACGACAGATTCCTGTGAAATATTACATCGATACTTCTATATTGATTACGAGAATTTAGCTAACATTCCAGCATTACTGATTCCGGGTTCTCTAGCTTATGTCCGCAACTTCGTCCACGCGGAATAAACAAATTTCAAGCCCCTATTTTACCTCCATAGGGGTTGAATTTTCAAAAATCCTTACTAAGTAGCGTACGTCAAAATAGCTATCTGCATCTCAAATTTCAGCTCGATTCGTCCAGTGGTTTGAGCTGTGCGTTGGTTGATCAATCAGTCAGCAAGTCACTTTTCTATTTTATATATTTAGATTCTAAGAAATAATTATTATTGTATCTCAAGTTTTTATTTTAGTAATAGATTATATTGAAACTACAATAATGGTATACCTACATTTCTTTTGTTTTACTATGCAAACCTTAAATAAATAACAAATCATAATACTTTTATAATTCAAAACAATGACATAAAAAATTAAAAGAATGATTTTGACTGAATTAAATTATAGTTTTTTTTTAAATCAAAACAAATGCATTATCGGCGAAAGTAGGTACCTAATGATTTTGTTGTACGAATAATTTATTATCAACAATCGATCTTTACTCCACTCTTACTACCATCATTCTTCTCAAGTTCCAATAATTGAAACTTCGAACCACGAATGAAGTGGATAAAGCTTCAGCTAAGGGCGTACACACACGAGCGACAAATCGCCGCGATCGGTTCCCGCGACAGTCGATTACAGGCATTCGTCTCACAGAAACCACTTTGCAGTGCTTTTATCTACTCGATTTTATGTAGAGATCAGCTGTCTAGCAATCGGGACAAATGATTGCCATTTTAGATATGGTACTGCACTCACAGAGAGTTTAAAATAGGTTTTGATATAGAAATGGCAGCGGTGGCAAGTATTTTTATTGTTGCCGAGGGCGTTTAAGATACTCGACTTCTTGGAGGGAAAATCGGGTTATGAAGGTTAAGTTTTTTTTCTTATCCACTACAAGTTAGCCCTTGACTGCGATCTCACCTGATGGTAAGTGAAGATGCAGGCTAACATGGTAGCGGGCTAACCTGTTAGGGGCATGGCAGTTATAATTAACCCAACCCTCTATTCGGTTTCGCATTATCGGAACGCTAAATCGCTTGGCGGCACGTCTTTGCCGGTAGGGTGGTAACTAGCCACGGCCGAAGTTTTTTTTTTCAAAAGACAACCATCGGAGAGTCCTTAAATCGGGAGGGCTGTTTTAATTGAGAACGTTAAATTCTTTAAAAAAACAGAAGTCCTTACTGATTTTACCGTAATAACCTATTTGATGTAAAATACCTAAAAGATTGAAAGTTAAACCGACTTCACCACACACCTAACAGTCCATATCTTGAAAACTACTCAACTAATTTTGATGAAACTTGCACTGTTCCCTAAGTTGAAGTAAATGTAAGCCAATAAAAAAGAACTGTCACAATCCGATCAATATTTTTGGAGAAATCCGCGTACAAACATACATACACCGTGCATACACCTATGAAATTTTGTATATTTGTTTGAAAGTCCTTAAAGGTTATCATAATTATGTGAATATATTGCAGTTCTAATAATATTACACACATAAACTCTTTATTGAAGTTGGTTAAAAGTACATTATACCCTAGGATATGCAATAGTAGAGTTCTAGATGGTTCGAATACATTCCGGTACGTTGAGGTTTCCTCGTAAATTTGCCTCAGATTTATGTTTACAATTTATCACGCATTCTTGTAAGGATCGTGCACGCGTGGCTCAGGGCTCTAAGCTCCATATCGCTCTCTTTAATGAGTGGAGGCCCGGAGTGGATCCCTCTGACTACAGATGGAGTATTGACGACCCCCCCTGGTCCAATAGTGAGCGCTGTGATTTACGCGGGAGGTCCTATGTTCGATTCGAAACAGTGGCAATTTAGGAATTTCTAATTTGTCTTTGGTCTGGTCTGGTTAGTCGTAACCCTATCGGCCGAACTTGAAAAAGTATTTTATCGTCAATCAATAAACTAAAAGATTTTTTTCTATACTGGCAAAACACTTAGAATAGCAAATCAGCTTATAATGTGGTAAAGATCTTTATATCTTATAGGATTGAAAATTGAATTGAAAGCCATGTAAGCCACACCAAGAATGCATGCATATGCATACTGACCGATTTCTTTAATGAAAAACTTTCGCTCAAGCCAGCCCTTAAAAAAATAAAATCATTAAATAAACAAGACTGAAATTTTAGTCAAATTTTCCGCGACGAATTCACGCAAATAAAAAGATAATCGCATAACTTTAAGATTCGCATCTTATCATCCAGCCTCCACTCCCGAGCTTTAACGATGAAGATGGAAATAAACTTGACATGTTACATTGCAAATCCACGCAAAATTTACCCTTATTCGTATAGCTAAACAGCTCAATTTTGCAATGCAATTTAGGGAGATAAGCAATTATGTTTATTGCCGTGACACCATTTGATAACGACCCTTATTGGTATGATCAAAAAGGTTATTCTTGCAATTCAGTTTAGGAGAAAAACAATTACGTTTATTATCGTAGATAGAGCCAATGCCAAAATCTATGGGAACAACAAAGCATTCTATTGACGGTCTTAAAAAATAAAGGGCTGAAACGGTGTCAATACCAAAATGGTTGAATTAGTAAAATATAATCACAAGGGAGACTTTGTCCGGTCACCAGATTGACTGTGTGCCAGAATTATAGTGACAACACAACAATTTATAGAGCAAAATAATAAAACTTGGAACGGCCTTTAGCGTACTATAAGCAGCTTTAGTTTTAGGGTACCATACTATTGTTACCATCACTTCTTATATTTTACTGACATCTAAAAAGTGTACAGTGTACTAAAATTGAATAAAGATGTATTGATCGATTGGTTGATTACTCCCGAAGAGTGAATATGAATATCAGTTAACATCATTTCTCTCTCTTTCATGAGGGTCCAAACCTAATTCTCCCGTCCATAACTTATACCTAACACTAACTTACCACCCATGAGGGTGGTAGAAGCGGTCACCCCATCCAGTAAACGACTAGTTCAAAAAACATACCACTTGCAAATTTTTCTTCTTTCTTCCGCACATGTAGTAGGTATATATACGAGGGTACTTACTTACTAACATTTCAACATTGTATAGCGAAAAAGAAAACCGAAGATTTCCACTCGCGAAATTCCGCTTATTTGTCCTAGGCCTGAATAAAACATTTCCGCATTTGAGTTCTTACGCATTTGTGACGCCTTGATTTCTTTAGAATTTTTAATTAAGCTCCTGGGTACAAGCTGCCTGGCGTTTCTAAGAGCTTGTTATTGCTGCCTGGATTAAAACCAGATCAGAATTAATTGCACCCATTAATAAACGTAAGCGTTCCTTGGGTAACCCTTGTACTCTTTTATCCTCTTACGTAAATTACCCAAAATCCACAATATTTGACGGGACGGTAACCAGCTAAGGTCGAAGCCTCACACCAGACCAAACCAATGGAATTTAATTATAATTGGAATAAAAAATAGAAAAAACAATCAATACAAATGTGTTATGTGTGGAAATTATAAGTTCCAAAATTGTCTCGAAAGGAAGAAGGAGGAATCAACCCCAGGATTCCTGACCACGACGTTCCCCACTCCATCGGGGAGGTCGTCTTTTAATTCACGTGTATTTTTTATAATACTGCAAAAATTAAAAATAATGAAGAAAAAAATCGTAGACAGGGAAGCCACTATCTCTTAGGAGATTTGTATCCTTGGCAGTGGGAGAGGTTGTAAATGAAGAAGAATAGCATATTTCGCTTATTTAGCCCAACGGAGCCTTGCTATACAACGAGGTAACGATGTAATAGCGAAAGTGTGTTGGGCACCATGCCCATTAAGGATCATTTGGACGACGTGTATTTTTTGTAAATATAATTTGTAGTAGTTTTTAAAATCCTTCTTGGTCGATATACAATAAATAAAATTGGCAGTCATAGGGACTGCCGATAGAAGTGAAAACGAATATTTAAATTTTTTTTTTTATTATTATTTGAAATATACTTATAAGTACTTATATATTTTTCTTTTTTTTTTTTAATTAAAAAAAAATTTAAGAAAAATATATTTAAAATATAAACCTTAAAACTAAGGCATTCAAGTTTAATTACGAATGTAGTATATTTATGTTTAAGACCTTTTGTCTTCGTAACAACGCGAGCTCGGTGTTCGCGAGCATGTCGGTGTTAGCGAGCATGTCGGAGCGAGCATGTCGGTGGTGACGCGAATCCACAAGTTTATCCTCTACCAAAAAGTGCTCAACGCGGCTAAAAAAGTTTTTACTTCAAAAACGATACAATAGTATTTTAATTCGAGGAAGAATAATATTCTCGAAGCTTTCCCGTATGTAACGGGGCCTTAACACTAACAAGAGGATTTAAAGCTTCACTCGCCTGCGCATAGAGGGCAATTTGGCTTAAAATTTCTTCCACGATATTATGCAGATTCACGGTGTTTTCCTTCGCCGCTGAGTAAATTAGGTATAAACGCTCGTTATTTAGAAATAGGTATACTAAAACTTTATTATAGGGGCTGCGCGCTACATGTTTTATTCTTGGAATAATTGTGAAAAATTACCTGACTTTTCTTGTCTTAATTATGTTTACTTCTTCACCAAACCATCTAATTTGTATTTGTATGTATTGTATTGTATGTTTATATAAAACACTAGCTGGTGCCCGCGACTTCGTCGGCGTGGTTTAAGTTTTTTTTATTCCCGCGGGAACTCCTTAATTTTCCGGGATAAAAAGCAGCCTATGTTACTCGCTGATAAAGTAGCTTTCTGTTAGTGAAAGAATTTTTAAAATCGGTTAAGTAGTTTTTGAGTTTATCCATTACAAACAAACAAACAAACAAACAAACAGACAAACAAATCTTTCCTCTCTATAATATTAGTTTAGATTGCGTAAGGACATGGGAACCGCTTCATTATTATACCAAGAAAACTCCTAACATTATGTGATCAATGGATAGAATCTGGAACATCAGCAATGAGGAATACGATGCGCAGAGAGATAAGAGAGAGAAAGAAAAATATTTCTTTGCAAATTCTTATTTCACCAGCGTGGTGAACAATTGCCTTGTAATTCCGTAAGATCCGTGGTCACGCCCAGCAGTGGGCCGGCGGTAGGTTGCGGTAATGAAGAAAGTATTTAAATAATAAAATAATACATAATTTTTCACGGGCAATGTGTGAACATGACAAACGAAAGCTCAGTCGGGAATCAAAACTAAAATACCTTTTGGGGCAAATGTTCTGTAATGTAGAGCAGAAACTCCTTGCAGTTTCTGCATTTAAAAACTATATTCTAAATATTAAGTCGTAATTCCTAATTCCATGAAATATAAGTTGTCATTCATAGAGGCAGTCGTAATTCCTTCTTCCATGCATAGAATGCCATTCATATTGTCATAGTGAAAATGTTTCATGTATTCTTGTTTATATTTTGCTGTGTATTTTGCTAATTAAAACCATTATTCAAAGATTTTAACTTATTTATCATGTTCCCACCTCTGCTCATATCCTGTTCCCATTTTGCCCCAAATTGTATTCCCACTCAAAAGAAACTTTAAGTAAATCCAGTATGAAAACAACCTGTACCCAAGTTGCAATTAATCACAGTGCAAACAATACGCAGGCGAGGGGCCTGATTTAATAAAATAATATAATTTGTATACAATGTCTGTCCATTACTTGGCAACAGTTTCAAATCGAATGAACCAACAGCGCGTCGCATTGTCCATAATTGATTAAGTTTAAATACTGAAAATATTATGAAAAACGTGGTTGATACTTGATGATTGAATGACGTGGGAATATCATTCATGTTTGTGAGGAAATATAGCCAACAATAACAATAAACAGCTATTTTAAATCGCGGTTAAAAATAGAGCTTTGCTTGGCAGGGGCCCTTGTTTCCGTTGTCTGTGGCAGGGGCCAAGCAATATTACTCAAAATGACAGTTTGATGTCACCTTGACGTTCCTAAAATAAGGATTATAATTATAAAACACAAAAGTCAACAATAATGAAACAACGTAGCAATATGGCCCCAGATCTCTTTAGTGTTTTAGCCGTCCAATAAATAACGCGGAACCACAGAATAGGTAATAGTACAGTTTCTTCAGTAAGAGTTTCTTTAGGAAGGCTTTTAGTTCTGTAAAAGCCTAAAGAAACTCTTTAGAATGTTTGCTAACCTGTTAGTTATAACCCATATATAGGTAATAAGCATTTTTGGAATGCATATTATATTATGCATTAATATTATAAACCTTTCTTAATAACTAGCAGATACCCGGCGTGTGCTACTACGCTAAAAAAAAAGGAAATTTAAATCATTTTACTGGTCTAAAATCATCTTCGCATTATTGCCTTGGTACATCGGTTGGATGGTTTCAAAGTCTATAACGGACATAGGTAGAAACATTTTTTGTGTTTTATATATTAAGATTTTTCTAGTATAAGTATGGCACTAAAATAACAATTAATTTAATCGATTAATTCACTCAAAACCACATTTCAATCTACAGATTATAACTTTTAACTAAGTAAGCCCAGTACGAAAACAACCTGTGCCCAAGTTGTAGCAATTAATCACAATACAAACAATACGCAGCGGGGGGGAGGGGGGGGGCACTGGGATGTAATAAAATGAAAATTAATATACAATCACCGTCCATTACTTGGCAACGGTTTCAAATCGAATGAATCACCAGCGCGGCGGATTGTTCATAGTTAATTGATTTTGTACTTAAGTAATTTAATGTGACGACTAGCTGATGCCCGCGACTTGGTCCGCGAGGTTTATGTTGTTTTTTAATTCCCGCGGGAAATCCTTAATTTTCCGGTATTAAAAGTGGCCTATGGCCTTCCTCGGGACACATATGTCTGTACTCTGTTCCTTTCCTCAAAATCGGTTGAAAATATAGGCTGTGAAAGCGTAACAAACAAATAAACTCACATTCGCATTTATAATATCAGTATGAAGTATAATGCTATAAACTTCGTTTTTATCTATATATATAAAATTCAAAGTCCTGACTGACTGACTTATATATCAACGCACCGCCTAAACCGCTGTGGCTAGAAACTTGAAATTTTGACAGTAGGTTCCTTTTGTGACGTAGGCGCTCACTAAGGAAGGATTTTTCAAAATTCCACCCTTAAGGGGGTGAAATAGGGGTTTAAAGTTTGTATGAAAGTCCGTCATTTCTCAAGTTATATCTATGAAACTTGGTATTTGAGCTTCTGGTTTAAAATAAAGAAATAGGTGCTTCACAGTTTTTGAAAATTCCACCCCCAAAGGCTTTAAATAGGGGTTGAAAGTTTGTATGAAAGTCCTCCATTTTTCAAGTTATAAACATGAAATTTTGTATTTGTGCTTCTGGTTTAAAATAAAGAAATACGTGTTTCACAGTTATTGAAAATTTTATCCCCAAGGACGTTAAGTAGAGAGTTTGTCCTTCAATCACGCCGCAACAGAGCAACGGATCAACGTGATTTTTTGCATGGTTATAGTTGAGGACCTGGAGAGTGATATATAGGATTTAACCCGGAAAATTAAGGAGTGCCTGTGGGAATTAAAAAAACTTATGCCACGCGAACGAAGTCGCGAGCATCCTCTAGTCTTCTCTATTATAGTAAACTAGATGATGCCCGCGACTTCGTCTGCGTGGACAAAGTTTTTCCGATTCCCGCGAGAACTCCTTAATTTTCCGGGATAAAAATGCCTATGTCCTTTCCCGGGATTCAACCATTTATTTCCACCAAATTTCAGCATGATCGGTTGAATTTATGGGCCGTGAAAGCGAAGCAGACAGACAGATAGACAGACACACATTCGCATTTATAATATTAGTATGAATTTGCAGTATAGTTTGTTCGTTTTTCTGGCTCAATACTAAGCACGAATCTCCTCTCGAAATGAGAAGGATTTAGCCATAGTCCACGCTAGCCAAGTACGGAAATTATCACGCAATAATTATTAATATGAACCGATTAAGAGTAAACTTTTGATAAGCAATAGCCTGATTTAGGTACTACTGCTCAGACTTCGATTATATTATAATGCCACTGTCGCCTGCATTTTCCATTGAATAAGTTCTAGGCCAAGAATAGTGCTACTAAAATTCTATTGTATTATTACAAAACTTTATCTTAGCTTTTTTTTTTTTTTATATAGGCTAGCGCTTGGCTGCAATCAGACTTGCTTGCAAGTGGTGATGCAGCCTAAGGTGCAGCGCGCTTGCCAAGAAGATGCCTATTCACTCTTGATTAAAAGAGGAGGGGAAAACGGAAGCCGGAAGGGCATTCCATATCGTAGCGGTTCGAATTAGGAACGAGGAAGCAAATCGCTTCGTACGAGTCCGGGGAATTTCGACTGCTTAAAACAAACATTATGCCCGTCTATCCCATTTACAACCTACGAGTTTAATGACAGTTTCTTGAGTGTAACCATGCCTAAAGGTCTTGTAATAAGACCACTATAATGCGTTTCTATGAGAGATAATATCCTACATTGTTAAGTTACGGATTTGTGTCAAACCCACCAATAAACACTTGATTTTCACAGTTTAGCCCGAGAGATGGCGACAAAAATCCGCAAGAGTTCTGTAATGGCCCATAATTCAATATGTTTTAGTATTGGTGTACATGAGTCAGCACCCACTCGCAGCGAATCCACTCTAGGGACCAAATAGGAAAAAACGTGCGTGCGAAACGTCTATATGTCGGAGGGGAACGACGTTTTGTCTTCTCGCGCTGTCCCTCCTAACTAGCCCACTTCTATCTGAAAATGAATCGTCGCTTTCCTCAAGGTGAGATTGCATCAGCTTACTTGCAATCAAATTTTGAACAAGAACTTACAGGCGGAGAAGTTAAGTGAGAAAAAATGTATTAGAAGTTTAGTGTACGGGCACGAAACTAGCGGTAGCGGGGCGACGGCGGTAGCGGGGTGATGCGATTAGTCGGCGAGCTGGCGACGAATTTCGGGAACAATTTGAAAGAGGTCTGGTAATACTTTATAACCGACAAAAACGTCTGGGATTTATTTTTTAGAATTCTATAAGTATAAAATTTAAAGATAAAAAAAAACGAGTTGCCAAAAAAGTGTTTTTCCGTTTTTTTTGCAAATGTTATATGCTGCGCAGTAGCGAAATAACCGCAAAAGCTCTACCAGACTGGCAAAACTGGATTCGCCAATGAACGAAATTATATTTTTCCACAATTCAGCTTGCCTAAAGGACCGTCCCGAAATTCGTCGCCAGCTCTCGGATTCCATCGCCCCGCTGTCGCCGTCGCTCGGCCGTCGCTAGTTTCGTGTCTGACGCCAAGAGTCATATTCCCTTGACAAAGGGAATATTGACCCTAAATTACGTTGCCTTTGAATTTTTGTCAGCCAGCTATAAATAGGGGTTAGAAATTTGTATAAAAATCGAACTAAACGTAAGCGAAGCTGCGGATAAAAGCTAGCCTTTAAAAAGAAAAATCACTGCAGTACAGCTATAGAAATAAGTTTCGAGATTTTGGAAATAAATCACTTTCGCTTTCACCTCGCGTCTGTCCGTGACCTGCCGTCTATTTCCGGAGGCAAGCGCGCGGAGCAATAAGCGATGCCTCACCTACGTGGGGTCATTTAGGGCGTAACCACACTACGGACAGAGGGCTTACAGCCATCGCTTAAAACAGTATTATTTCAATAGCCAATGCCCACGACTCATAGTTTCCACCCCTATGTCGTCAACGTGCCATCCACACGTACGAAGCGCTTTACGTCTTCATTCCTTATTCGCATGGCTAGGGTCTGGAATACTCTACGAAAAACTGTGTTTTACTAACACAATTAACCCACCAATTGCAATCCGGCTTTAAAACACGAGTGAATAAACGCGCTTGCCAAGAAGACACCTTCTTGGCAAGCGCGTCCCATCTTAGGCCGCATCATCACTTCCCATCAGGTGTGATTGTGGCCAAGCGTAAGACAATGAATTTAAAAATAACTTCTACCGCGTGGAATAAGTTTTTTTTTGCGGCGGTTCCTCCTAAGGGAACTCATAAATTTTCCGGGGAAAAAAGTAGCCTATGTCACTCTTCAATTCCTAAACTATACCAATGGAAAAAATCACGTCGATGCGTTCCTCTGTTGCGACGTCATTGAAGGACAAACCAACAAACAAACACTTTCGCATTTATAATATTAGTATGTATAAGTACAAAGTATGATTGGAGTTTTATATGATGTTAGTACCTTGACGTCCTTAAAATAAGGATTATTATTTTAAAGCAAGAGCGTCAACAATATCACAGTAATACCGCTTTAAGCGTTGGTAAGCTCTCAGGATATGACGACCCGTCAGCGCGCAACGTCGGGGCTGCACAAACCTGCGCGACAGGACGATACGTATTTCCCACTAGCTGATGCCCGCGACTTCGTCCGCGTGGATTGAGGTTTTCGGTTCCCGCGGGAACTCTTTAATTTTCCGGGATAAAAAGTAGCCTATGTGCTATTCCAGACTATAATCTATCTCTGTGCCAAATTTCATCCAGATCCGTTCATCCGTTGGAGCGTGATTGAGTAACAAACATACATCCATACATCCAAACTTTCGCATTTATAATATTTATTTGATAACCGTGGGCATTTTTTTATTGATACATGTTTGCCCTTAACTGCGATCTCACTTGGTGGTAATTGATGATACAATCTAAGATGGTAGCGAGCTAATCTGGTAGGGGTATGGCAGTTATATTAAACCCATACCTCTAACTAATCGGTTCCTATGCGGCATCGTACCGGAACGCTAAATCGTTTGGCGGTACGTCTTCACCGACAGCGTGGTAACATAGAAGCCTAGCCGCCAGGCTAGCATTCCAAACCAGTGGTAGATTCACTCGACGATTCAAAAGCTCTTGTAAACATGAACTTGACTACACTTACATGACTATTAAATTATTATTATTTATTATGATGACTTGTGTACATGAATAAAAAACATTTGAGTTTGAGTTTGAGACCAGACCAGAGTAAATTCAGAAATTCCCCAATTTCCCCTGACGGGGATCGAACCCGGAACCTCCTACTTATAAGACGGCAACGCTCACCGCTGCACCTGAAAGATTTCACGCGGACTTTTTATCATATTCTTCCCGTAGTGTGGTTTCACCCTTAATAGCGACCTAGATTTTACAGTACGCTGATACTATTCTTTTACTCGCTTTAATTAAGAAAGACTATTAGAAGAATTTTTTAATAGTTTAAGTTAATTGCTACCCGAATGAAATCGTCGTCGTCGTCGTCTCAACCTATAGACGTCCACTGCTGGACGAAGGTCTCCTGCATGGATCGCCACAGAGCACGGTCTTGTGCCGCTTGCTTCCAGCGGCTCCCAGCTACACGCTTAAGATCGTCCATCCACCTAGTGGGGGATCGTCCAACGCTGCGCTTCCCGGTGCGAGGCCGCCATTCAAGCACTTTGGGGACCCCAACGCCTCTCGGATCTACGAACTATGTGCCCCGCCCATTGCCACTTGAGCTTGGCGACTCTTCGAGCTATGTCGGTTACTCTGGTTCGCCTACGGATCTATTCATTTCTGATTTGATCACGCAGGGATACTCTGAGCATAGCTCTCTAGTTAATATGCTTAATAGTGCTAGGTAAAAGTCTACTTATTTCCATCCTAGAACCTACATTGTAGATTTTAGTTCAGTTTGACGACCTTCCTGGTGCAGAGTTAAGCGCTGTTGTCTTAGCGTGGGAGGTCCCAGGTTCAATTCCAGGCAGGGTTAATTTGGAAATTTATAATTTCTGAATTTCCTCTGGTCTGATCTTGAAAGAAAGAAAGAAAAGGCATTTATTCAAAAATGGTGTCACAGACAAACATACTTTTGTGTACAACTATGTATGCCAAATGTTTGTCTGCAACACCATTTTTGAATAAATGCCTTTTCTTTCTTTCTTTCAAGACCAGACCAGAGGAAATTCAGAAATTATAAATTCCCAAATTAACCCTGCCTGGAATTGAACCTGGGACCTCCGACGCTAAGACAACAGCGCTTAACTCTGCACCAGGGCCATCACTAGTTACCACCCTACCGGCAAAGACATACCGCCAAGCGATTTAGCGTTCCGGTACGATGCCGTGTAAAACCGACTAGGGGTATGGGTTTAATATAACTGCCATACCCCTAACAGGTTAGCCCGCTACCATCTTAGACTGCATCATCACTTTCCATCAGGTGGGGTAGCAGTCAAGGGCTAACTTGTAGTGACGTAAAAAAATAGTGCTAGGTAAAAGCCTATAGATTCCTAGCTTTAGATAGCCTGGTAGATTCATTTGACGATTCGAAAGCACTTGTAAAAGTTTATTTGAATAAAAAACGTTTGAATTTAGAATTTTGAATTTTGAATATACTAATTTCACATCCTAGAACCCAGTACTTTACAGTTTCAGCTTCGATTTTCAGTTTTAAATGAATTTTAACGGGTAAATTCCAATTCACAATTTGCCAGATTCCCAATACCCCGCCACTTTCGATTAGCATTTGACAAAACGTTTTGTCCGAGCTGCAGCGGCTCGTTCACGGTCTGCCGGCCCTGGGGGGGTTACTACCATCGCACAAAGCAGTGTTATTTACACAAGACAGTTTTATGTCACGTGCCTTGACGTCCCCAAAATCATACTAATATTATAAATGCGAAAGTGTGTTTGTTTGTTGGTTTGTCCTTCAATCACGCCGCAACGGAGCAACGGATCGACGTGATTTTTGGCATGGGTATAGTTGAGGACCTGAAGAGTGATATAGGCTACTTATAACCCGGAAAATTAAGGAGTTCCCGCGGGAATCAAAAAACTTAAACCACGCGGACGGAGTCGCGGGCATTAGCTAGTAAGGATCTAATTCTAAAACACGAACGTGAACAATATTAAAATAATAATGCTTCAAAAGATAGTAGTATGCCCCCTGGTGTTGCGAGCTGCGTCCCGATTCGTGATACGTGGTCGTTTTTGCGGCCGTTACTATTCCAATCATCCAGCAAAAGGAGCTTTGGAACGGCGCAGAAGTATGCCAATTACATCGGATCAATTTACAAATTGATTTACCTTGATATTCTTACAGCTCAACAAGTTTGTGATGTTCTCGTAAGAGCGGTAAGTAGGTTTTAACACACAAGTTGACCATCGTCACGAGTACGTATCACACAAAGACCCCGTATCACAAACATTATCTCCGTCATTCTATTTAACACCTATTGTATAAAACATGTTTCTGCAAATAAACGAAATTAAAATTAAATTAAATTAAATTAAAGTTTTTCAATACATTTGTGAGAAAACATAAAAATAAAACTCGAGTATGTAGGTACTAGGTACTCACTAGAAAATAAGTTCTCGCGCCCAGTCTTGTTTCGACATTTTCGGCGATTATTATAAATTGCGCGGTTTTTTTTTCACATTTAAAATACCTAATAGTTAGTTTATTTAATTTTATTAATCCACACTTAAACCACTCTCCATATCTAATTATTTATTTATATGAAAAACTCAATGAAACTTTTAAAAATATGAATATGAATATCATTTATTTTTAATCTTCTTTGTAGTAATATAAAAGGAAACTTAAACCTTTTCCTAGATTCCGCGCACAGCGTCAGGATTAGGTAGAAAATAAAATGTAATTGAAGGATTTAAAAATAAATCACTTTCGCCCTCGCAGGCGGTCCGGAACCGTCCATGACCCGACGGTTATTTCCGGAGAACCGTACGTCAGCCTATTTCTAGTGCCTATAGTAGGTAAGCAAAGCATATGAGTTTCAATCAAAGCCCCTCTATGATATTTTTGAGCTTATTTACTAGGAGTTATATATTTGTGTATACACAAATCAGCAACATTTCAATCGGCATTTCGGCAACAATCGGCATTTATTATATATCGCATATATATTATACGGCATTTATTATATATAAAGATTGTTTTAATTTACTATGGGAACTCCCCTCAGACTCCAAAGTGACATTTTAAAATGTTTAATACCGTGTGTTAAATAATTAAGTAAGTTTGTTATAAATTATTTATGATTAACTAGGACAGTTATGTTATTAATTTGAATTGTATAAAATTAAGATAATCTGTACACCACACAATGTACAGTTCGCGCGCGAGTTGAATGCAGAGTAAATGTATGTGTCACCATACATTTGTTCTGCATTCAACTCGTGCGCGAACAAAATATGTATTATATCAATTCCACCTCAAATGTACACTATTCACAAATAAATGAATTTATTGATTGATGGATTGCTTTAATATATAAGTAGAGCAAGATCCGCGACGATCAGACCTTCGTTATTTTATTAAAGCTGAAAGTTTTTCTATGTATGTCTCTAATAGAGGTATAAACGATCCCCGACTATGCAGTTTGGATCGCGCTTGCTTTGGAAGGTATCAGGTAGAAAAGGTGGCTCCTCAAATTCGTTAAAGTATTAAGCTCCGTTTTTTTATATTTTTCTTTGGAATAATATTAGAAACCACGTTGTCCATTGTCAGACACTTAATACGATTGCAACCCCCTGTCAGACACTCTGTTGTTTTATAATTTAAGAGCGTCTGACAGGGGGTTGCAATCGTACTAAGCAACCGCGATCCAAACTTCATAGTCGGGGATCGTTTATACCTCTATTAGAGACATACATTGAAAAACTTTCAGCTTTAAAATAACGAAAGTCTGATCGTCGCGGGATCTTGGACCAATACGTCTGCAAGACAAATAAACGGACACAGGTTCGCATTCAATCGTCTTCATTGTCATATCAGCCTGCGGGTGCTGTGTTTGTCCACCGTTGAACCACGACCTAAAGAGATAGGTACATTTTTTCCACAGAGTCGTTACACACAGAGCAACGCTACTGACCTAATTTACTGACCTTGATATCAGTACCTAAGAATTAAGTTAAATATTTTAATTAAAAGTCACATACAAACTGATATAAAAATAATGTTTTTGCAGTACAAACACCTGATACAACAATGAAACGAAACAAAAATATCATACGTATTCAAATACAAATGTAAGCAAACGTCATAACGTTAATTATAGCATGGCTTAATTAAGTATGTATATACTAACCCGCGCCACGTTATCACCGACCCAAAATGTAAAATATGGTAGAATCGTGCAATGTTTGCGTACACGGAACTGAATTTCAACGCTGAATTTATATTATCATGACTTCTATTATATGAATAGCTGCAACGCCGTATTGAGTTGGAGTATTTAGTATTTACACTGTTCATTTATTAGGGTTCCGTAGCCAAATGGCAAAAAACGGAACCCTTATGGATTCGTCATGTATGTCTGTCTGTCTGTCTGTCCGTCCGTATGTCACAGCCACTTTTTTCCGAAACTATAAGAACTATACTGTTGAAACTTGGTAAGTAGATGTATTATGTGAACCGCATTAAGATTTTCACACAAAAATAGAAAAAAAAAACAATTGGGGGTTCCCCATACTTAGAACTGAAGGTCATTTTTTTCTAAACTGAATAGTTTGCGCAAGAGACACTTCCAAAGTGGTAAAGTATGTGTCTGTAACTTCTAAAATAAGAGAATGATAAAACTAAAAAAATATATGATGTACATTACCATGCAAACTTCCACCGAAAATTGGTTTGAACGAGATCTAGTACTTAAGTAGTTTTTTTTTATAATTTTAAACTTACTACAGGTTTGTACGGAACCCTCGGACTTGGCCGGTTTTTTTTTGTAGGGGTTTTCTGAATGGTTTTGTTGAAACCGAGCGACCAGGTGTGTGTTTTGGGTAGCGTTGTAATCCGAAAAGGAAATACCGTGGGTCTCTTTATGTAATTTTTTGTTTCAAAGTTTGCGTATTATTAAAATTCCACACGTTTTAGCTCGTAACTGTAATCACAGAATAGGTAATACTCTGTAATAAAGATAGTAGCAGCGTTCAATCATAGGGTGAGTGTACGCTTTTATAACATGGTACCAAAAGAGTTCTTAGATTTTCCATTGCAAAAATTTAAAGACGAGAAGTGGCCGAAATCTCCCATGCTGATGGCTAATCTCGAGAGATTAGAGCCATCTGCGTAGGAAATATTATAGCAGCTGTATTATTACCTATTCTGTGATTATAGTGCACAAGTGTGTGCGTATAAATAGGAGCACTCTCTGTTCCTTTACTCTCATAACCCGATGGGGCGGAAAATATGACACGACCGTAGAGAGATCAGGCTCCATATATAAGTGACGCGTTTTTTCGAATTTAATAAAGTAGAGAGAATAATATACTAGATATGACAGATCCAGGACAAGAGAAAAGGACATAACGTTACGATTAAACATAATACTATGAGGTAAAAGTCTGGTATTCTTTGGATGAATATACGACGAAGTTAGTTCGAATAATAAAGAGACTTAAAGTCGGTCATCGCGACTAAAGTGGGGAGCTCGTGAAAAAAGTTTTTACTTGTCCTCGAATCGCGGTATCCATTTTTTCATATTGGTGAGCTTTCTTTATTGTATATACTAACTGATGCCCGCGACTTCGTCCGCGTGGATTGAGGTTTTTTGGTTCCCGCGGGAACTCCTTAGTTTTCCGGGATAAAGAGTAGCCTATATGTGTTATTCCAGACTATAGCCTATCTCTGTGCCAAATTTCATCCAGATCCGTTCAGCCGTTCGGGCGTGATTGAGTAACAAACATCCATACATCCATACATCCATCCATCCAAACTTTCGCGTTTATAATATTTATTTGATGAACCACCACCACCTCTACAGCCCATTAACGTCCCTCTGCTAGGCACAGGCCTCCACTCTCATAGGAGAGAGGGAATTAGAGCTTAGACCCACCACGCTGCTCCAATGCGGGTTGGCGAGCTTTAACGACTATTATCATGTTAGTGATAATAACCGGGACCGACGGCTTAACGTGCTCTCCGAGGCATGGGGGTGACACACCGCCAACTTCCTAACTCCGGGCTAGTACCTACTGAGAATTTCTATTCAGAAAAACCCAATATTCAATTATGGCCCAACCCGGGACTCGAACCCGGGACCTCGTCGGCCGCAGTCAAACATGCCGACCACTAGACCAACGAGGCGAGTTATAATAATTATATATGAACATATATAATTATATACCTCTAAGATACCGAAAGACCCAGAAGGTATGTATTTGTGAATGAAATCATAATTAAGTTAATTATAAGTAGGTATATGATTCTCTGTTTTAGTATTATACATTCTGTCAAAAAAGTAGCAGGAATTCATCATTTGTTTCTAATTCCAAATTCAATTCAAAAATTCTTTTTTGTCGCTAAGTTGGCACAACTGTCGTCTATATTGCCGCGAAGTTTGAGCGTCAATTGTTATTTACTTTGTTTACAGTGCGCCATTTTGTCAGTTCATCTCAATAGTGTTTTGCGATTTTTACAATGAATAAAAATATCGAACAAAGAGTTTGTCTCAAATTTTGCATCGCAAATGGAATTTCGTGTTCAGAGTCGCTGGAAATGTTGCAAAAAGCTTACGGGGAATCACTTTATCAAAACCACGTGCATACCATGCATTCGAAAGTGGTCGAGATGTGGTGGAAGATTTGCCTCGCTCTGGTCGGCCATCAACGTCTTCAACTAAAGATAACATCGCTAAAGTGAAAGAAATGGTGACTGAAAATCCTCATTCAAGTTTGAGAGAGATAGCTGCTGAACTTTCTGTGTCTCAAGAATCGATTCGTATCATTTTAAACGACGATGAAGGCCAGATTTGTGGAACGAAAATTCTTTAATGCACCACGACAATGCGCCATCGCACAAGGCCATCATTGTGAATGAAGTTTTGACCAAAAACTCAACAAATACCATCGAACAACCACCGTTTTCACCGGATATGGCTCCGGCCGACTTTTTTCTCTTTCCAAAACTCAAATTACCACTTTGTGGCACCCGTTTTCAATCGATAGAAGACATAAAGAGAATTCGCGGCAAGAACTGAACTCGATTCCGAAAAATGCCTTTAAAAAATGCTTTGAAAATTGGATTATTCGTTGGCTTAAGTGTATTATTTCCGAAGGGGCCTACTTTGAAGGAGATACAATAAATTTGGAATAATAATTAACATTTTGTGTATTATACACCTTTTCCCGATACTTTCTTGACAGAGTAGTATAAAACTCGTAGACGTTAACTTGCTTTAAAAGTAAGTATTTAGGCACGGCTGAAGCCTCACACCAGACCAGAGAAAATTCATATATTCCCAAACTGACCCTTCCGGGAATCGAACCCGAGACCTCCCTTACAGCAGCGCTCAACACTGCGCCAGGGAGGTCATCGAGAGAAAAAAGGAGTATAAAAATACAATAATTTTTTGTTAACATTTTTAATACCACTCAACAAAAGCGTACAAAAGCTTTTTAACCTTGTGAACTTTAAATACGAAAGTTTAAAATAACAGTCACCGCTATTATAATATTTCAAAAACTGTTTAACAGTGAAGTACTGTTTGAGTGCTGTTCACACCGGCAACTTTACTGCATAAACCTGGAAATGAAAAAAGAAACAAAACAGTGATAAATACGCTCTATCATGACGTGGGCTTTTACATTATTTACAAGATGATGAATTCCGCGTGGATTAAGTTTTTTAATTCCCGGAGAACTTCTCAATTATCCGGGTAGCCTCTGTCCTTCCCCGGGATGTAAACCACCTCTATACCGAATTCCATCAAAATCGTTTAAAAAGATGGGCCGTTAAAGTGTACCAGACAGACAGAGACACAACCACTTTCCTAACTCCCTAGTTTTGAGGATATCATGTACGTATCCTTACGGTTGCTTCGCAGTACATATACTAACATAATGTTTGTGAAACAAAATATTCATCTCTATAGAAAAATCGACTTACTAGAAACCGGCATAAACTAGTAATGCCGCAATGTCGTCTTCGTAAGGTGCATTATTCCTTTGTGGGGTCGAGTATTACCTTTTATAATATCGTTCCAAAAGAATTTTTGGACTTGCCGTTACACAAATTAAAAAAAAACGTAAAAGTACACTTGTTGAGTCGGTGCTATTATATACAATTTTATAGACGAATTTCATAATGACAAAGTTGTATGGAAGCAACCGACTCTGGGTCAAGCTCCCCACAGGACAGTATAATAACTTACACTATTGTATTTAATTTACATACTTAACTAAGTACCTACGTAATGTAATATATATATTTTTTACAAAAAAAAAAGCAAAAAAAAGAGCAACTGCTGAGTTTCTTGCCGGCTCTTCTCAGCAGAATCTGCTTTCTGAACCGGTGGTAGAGTCAAAACATGATGTAACATTAGAGACACCTGTATGTCCTACATGTTTTAAATAAATGAATTTGAATTTGAAATAAATGAATTTGGTACACCTACTGCATCAGTATTGAGGATTTGGAGTCAGAATGTCACTCAGTCAGGATTTGGATTTGCTTCCTCGTTTCTATTTCGAACCGCTAGGATATGGAATGCCCTTCCGGCTTCCGTTTTTCCTTCCTCTTTTAATATAGGTACCTTCAAATCAAGAGTGAATAGGCATCTTCTAGGCAAGCGCGCTCCACCTTAGGCTGCATCACCACTTGCAAGCAAGTCTGATTGCAGCCAAGCGCTAGCCTATATATCTAAATCCGCAGTATCATAACAATTACTGGATTCACTGATTAATATAGATTGTAAGCGCACAAGGGTTTATCTGAATTCGTTTAGTCAGCGACGATCTTTACGGCTTCAGTGTAATCGTAGCTTTAGTTTTAAGATACCGTGGTTTATTATCACCATCAAGTCTTATACTTTGTATATTTGACGTTTAGAAGGTGTACTATGTAGGTTTTTGAAAGAAAAATAAAAAGTTTGAGTTTTTGAGTTTGCGCTTAGCGTGGACCGTCGAGCGGCAAGCAGCGGACGGGAAAGGGGGTCAGGGTATAGAGAGTTGCAACGCTGCGTCAGGGCGGGCGGTGACGTCACGCGCGGAAGTAGCGGCCGCCACTGCATTCACGTCGTACCGTTTCAACCTTGCTAACATTATTTGATTTAAAATATCCCACTGTATATTTTATACGTGACACACTTTGAGATATACCATCGGGAATCATATTTTCACGTTTATATAACGTGTTTTTCAAACGAAACATCTTTTTTTTTTATTTATTTCGAATTGGAATGAATTCAATTTTTATAATTGACATCGCTCTTTGCAAATACAATATTTCTGGAATTGATTCGTAGTGGTAGTTTCATTTCCAACAGACCGACCGAATACATAATTCGTTCGCTCAAAATAAATAATTAAAATACATTCGAGTCATTCCGCGTACCGCTATTATGAAATCTCCCCACTACTATACAAAATAAAAAATGTAGAAACAAAATAAATTTATGGTTTAGAATAAAAAGAAAGAAACGTTGCGCGTTGTTGTGCAACGTTTCCATTGAGCATCACGTGTTGCGCGTCAATTGTTGCCTAGTGAATACGAGGCTATACGGTAACAAACTAAAAGTTGTAAACATAAATTCGACAGTCCCCAGTAATTAAAACACTTAACGTAATCTGCGGGCAAGCACAGTAAACAGTAAACAGTGGCGATAAACAAATTAGTGGGACGTTATAAGGTTTTTATTGCGGCCGTTAAACATACCGACAGTACTTGTAATGGCCGCCAGGGTTACTCAAGAAAAGTGTCCACTGCAAAATGGAGTAGTTTTTGTAGTCTTTTGAATTGTAAATGGTAGGTTAACAAGGAATGAGCATAATCTTTTAAAAAATTCCACATTTAATTAATAAAATAAGAAAAAAAGTATGCTCGTGAAAAATGGAAGGTGAGGAATAATAACCACGTCAGAAAAACTCAGCAAGTTATATATTTGCATATAATATTCTTGCGTTTTACATTAAGTTGACAAACCTACCGATCAACAAGCTTTGTAATGATATTTGATTAAATATAAAGACTGTCTGAAAAATAATGATTTTTTTAGTGACAAAGTTGCATGGAAGCAATCGGCTTCGCACAACTCAGCAGCCCACACGTAGGTAGTATTAGGTGGGTCATTTATATATAAGTTGTCCTACATGAAATAAAGATTTCATTTCATTTCAAGATGCAATTGTCGTAACCCGTACCCAGCAACTTCAGAAATGAAATCATAATAATGTTAAAACTAATCGCCTATTCGGAATCAATTAGTCTGCTTGGAGTTTGAACTGTGACGATTCATTTTAATTAAAACTTTGTCTTCGATTGGCCACTCCGAAATGCAATAGACGATCAATTAGATCGTTGTATGACTAGCAAATCTTATTAGCCTCCCCTATTCCCCTGTCGTCTCGGAGATTACATCGCCGAACGCTGATTGGTTTGAGTTGTTTTAGCTTTATTAAACAGGTAACCTATTAATTGTCAGTAATTGTTTCCATCTATACTAATCTAATACTTACTAAAATATTGTTAATGCGAAAGTTTGGATGGATAGATGGATGTTTGTTTCTCAATCACGCCAGAACGGCTGAAAGGATCCTTTATGAAATTTGGCACAGACAAAGATTATAGTCTGGAATAATACATAGGATACTTCAAGACTTATCGCGGGAACCAAGACGTCGTGAGCATCATCTAGATTTTTTTATAAACTTATAGCTGATGCCCGCGACTTCGTCCGCGTGGATTGAGGTTTTTTGGTTCCCGCGGGAACTCTTTAATTTTCCGGGATAAAGCCTTGTTCTATTCCAGACTATAATCTATCTCTGTACCAAAATTCATCCAGTTCCGCTCAGCCGTTTTGGAGTGATTGAGTAACAAACATCCATCCATCCAAACTTTCGCATTTAAAATATTAGTAAATATAGATTATAACTTTTCCAAGCTTCATGTTTCAAGCTTTGTCTATGCTAATGTTGGTTGGAGCTAGGTTCTATATAATTTTAATCCCAATAAATTAATTCAGATGTAGATATCGATCTGTTTTCTACATGAAGAGTATTTTATGTGCAGCAAAATTGACACCAATTAGTCAACCTAAAGTCGAAAATATATCACGTATCCATTTGAAATATTAGATTCATTATTACAGCTTAGTGCTTTAAATAAATTGGGACATTTTAAACCATTATTTTGAAAATCCGCTCAAACCAGTAGATTAGCTAATTAGTCAGTTATAAAGAGTTTTTCACTCAATTTAATACTACACGTTAAGTCCTAAGGGATGGCCTGAAAATGCCTGGCCGTTACAAAATAAAGTAATGGTTTTAATGGTCTTAATGACAGCGTTGAAACCTTATAATACCCAACAAATTTGTTTATAGGCCCTATACCTTTGGCCTCTTGATAACCATAAAAGTATTATAGTCAACAGCGTGGGGTTAAGTTCGATGTTAGATAAGCAGTTTTTAGGGTTCCGTACCCAAAGGGTAAAAACGGGACCCTATTACTAAGACTCCGCTGTCTGTCTGTCTCCAGGCTGTATCTCATAAACCGTGATAGCTAGAAAGCTGAAATTTTCACAAATGATGTATTTCCGTTGCCGCTATAACAACAAATACTAAAAATTAAAAAAATATATATATTAAGGGGGGTCCCCATACAATAAACGTGTTTTTTTCGTATTTTTTTGCTCAATATTAAAAACGGTAACAGGTAGACGGTTCAAATTTTCACAGAATATTAACTTGTATATTACCTTTCAAAATAAATAATTAAATATCAATAAAGTAAATATTAAAGGGGGGCTCCCATACAACAAACGTAATTTTTAAGCAATTTTTTTTAATAAGTCATAAATCGTAAAACTTACTACAGGTTTGTACGGAACCCTCGGTGCGCGAGTCCGACTCGCACTTGGCCGGTTTTATTTACACACCGAGAGAGAACTGTATTATGTATGTTTTTGTCTGGTGGGAGGCTTCGACTGTGATTAGGTACCACCCTATCAGCAAAAAAGTGCCTCCAAGAGATTTAGCGTTCCAGCATGATGCGGTGTAAAACCGATTTGTTTTTAATTAATAGACTAGCGCTTGGCTGCAATCAGACTTGCTGGCAAGTAGTGATGCAGCCTGAGGTGGAGTGCGCTTTCCAAGGTTAAATTAATACTTAACACAATACAATCCTTTTCTCCATATAACATCTTGTTGACAACTCTGATCCAACATTGATAAATTCCTCCAATTTAGTTTCAAAAATGCTTCCCTCTCTGTGAAATTCCTTACAATCAAAACGCTGTGCCCTAAAGTATATCCCTTACGAATGCAGCAATAAAATCGATTGTAAAATAAGATGTGCAAGCTCTGACAAAACGCCTCGGCGCGCTTTAAGCCGATTTGAAGATGTCATGATATTACATTTTGTCGAGATGAAAGATATCCCTCTTGAATACGTCAATGATAGGGGATGTTGCTTAAGATCAGATGCTCACAAGTGAGTATCATGATTTGTTACATAATATAATCTGCTTAGCGAACGGGTGTTAGAATCTTCATGCCATTAATTATTGGTCTACAAAATAAGTATGAATTTGAATTGAGTATATGTAATGTTAGAGATTTCGCCCATTACTTATTTCGCACTAGCTGATGCCCGCGACTTCGTCCGCGTGGATTGAGGTTTTTCGGTTCCCGCGGGAACTCTTTAATTTTCCGGGATAAAAAGTACCCTATTATTTAATCCGGACTTCTAACCTTACGGACTTTTTTTTTGACGACCTCCGTGGCGCAGTGTTGAGCGCTGTTGCCTTAACGTGCGGAGGTCCCGGGTTCGATCCCCGGCAGGGTTTGGAAATTTATAATTTCTGAATTTTCCCTGGTCTGGCCTGGTGGGAGGCTTCGGCCGTGGCTAGTTACCACCGTACCGGCAAAGACGTGCCGCCAAGCGATTTAGCGTTCCGGTACAATGCCGTGTAGAAACCGAATAGGGGTATGGGTTTACTATAACTGCCATGCCCCTAACAGGTTAGCCCGCTACCATCTTAGACTGCATCATCACTTACCATCAGGTGAGATGGCAGTCAAGGGCTAACTTGTAGTGGATAAAAAAAAAAAAAAGTCTGCAAAATTTCAAAGCAATCGGTTCAGTAGTTACGGCGTGAAAGCGGAACAAACATACAAACAAACTCACTTTCCCATTTATAATAGTATATATAGTATTTCGCATTGATTGAAGATTTTAAAAACCCCATTCTGATGAAGCCAGAAAGCCCCTAATTAATATCCACTAGTGGACGTCTATCGGTTGATGATAATGTCGAATTCACAGCGCTTCGGCGTCTTTAAGTTTTCTTCTGCATTTTATAATTTTGTTTGCTAAAATTTTTGTTAATCGTAATTCATACTAATATTATAAATGCAAAAGTGTGTCTGTCCTTCCGTCTGTCTGTCTGTCTGCTACGCTTGCACGGCCCATCTTTTCAGCCGATTTTGATGAAATTTGGTAGAGGGATAGGTGGCATCCCGGGGAAGGACATAGGCTACTTTTTATCTCGGAAAATTAAAGAGTTCCCGCGGGAATCAAAAAATGCTTTATCCACGCGGAAGAAGTCGCGGGCATCATCTAGTCCCAAATAAAGATTTATTTATTTACTAGTCGTCCGTGTGGATTAAGGTATTTGATTCCCGCCTATGTCCTTCCCCAGGAGGTAACCTACCTATATACCAAATTTCATCAAAATCGGTTAAACACATGGCCGTTAAAGCGTAGCAGATAGACAGACAGAGACACTTTCGCATGTATAATATTAGCATGGATTTATTTTCTTACAATGGTTCTTTCATTTTAGTGGCTCAAATAACTAGAACTAAACTCGGCAATGGCAGTCACTGTGGGTAAATATCGGCGATAAACAAATTAGCCACTCGCTTTATATGGCTTTAATGGCAGTTATTAAACGCAGTGAGGTGTACTTTATAATCGGTCGGTTGGATTGCTCCTGAGGATACTCCCACGTTTAACGTCACAGCGTCGTAACTATTTGAGTAAGGCTCTCCCAATATCTATCGGTTTGGGTACAATTATTACAAGCTATAATTAACTAAAAAAATTAAATAAAATATAAATATACTACATTCGTAATTAAACTTAATGCCTTAGTTTTAAGGTTTATATTTAAACTTTTTTTTTTTTATATTCGTTTTCACTTCTTCTATTTAAATTTTTTTATTCCCACGAAGGGAACTCCTTCATTTTCCGGGAAAAAGTAGAAGACTGTGTCACTCTCCAGATTCTCAGCTATACCATGCAAACAATCACGTCAATCAGTTGCTCTTTTTCGGCATGATTGAAGGACAAACCAACAAACAAACACTTTTTCGCATTTATAATATTAGTATGATTGATCTCTAAAACACTAAATCTTTATCGTAGAAGAACCTTCAATTTACACAAATTACATTACTACGTTCTATTTTTATAGCCACGGCTAATGGAAAATAAGATTCCATTTTACGACCCAATCCGGTAATCGGTTCATGATTTACGTATGTCGGACTGAGACCCATGACTGCGGCCGAAAATAGATATCTTTATCTTGAAAGGTGCATGAGGGATAAGATATACTAGTGCAACCCCCAGCCCCAGCATTGCTCGGATGGACACACAAGGACAAAACAGGACAAAATGTCCACGCTAAACACCCATGAAACGGGTCTTATGAAAAACACGTATACCTAATTATAATTTCGCTTTTTTCCATATAAAAGTGGGCATATTGCCCGAAAGACCGAAGAAATTGTTATCGGAATACTATAGATATCTTCTGTGATAGCATCAAAACCATCAAAAATAAATTTTATCCTTAATGCTTAAAATGTATTGTTTTTATTAATAATTAATCTTTTTTTTTCTTTGACGTAAATTACGTTGTAGTTATTAAGTTTTTAGTTTTTATTAGGGTTCCGTAGCCGTGGCAAAAAACGGAACCCTTATGGATTCGTCATGTCTGTCTGTCTGTCAGTCCATATGTCACAGCCACTTTTTTCCGAAACTATAAAAACTATACTGTTGAAACTTGGTAAGTAGATGTATTCTGTGAACCGCATTAAGATTTTCACACAAAAATAGAATAAATTTTGGGGGTTCCCCATACTTAGAACTGAAACTCAAAAATTTGTTTTTCATCAAACCCATACGTGTGGGCTATTTATAGATAGGTCTTCAAAAATGATATTGAAGTTTCTAATATCATTTTTTTCTAAACTGAATAGTTTGCGCGAGAGACACTTCCAAAGTAGTAAAATGTGTGTCCCCCCCCTCCCTGTTACTTCTAAAGAGAATGATAAAACTAAAAAAAATATATGATGTACATTACCATGCAAACTTCCACCGAAAATTGGTTTGAACGAGATCTAGTAAGCAGTTTTTTTTAATAATTTAAAACTTACTACAGGTTTGTACGGAACCCTCGGTGCGCGAATCCGACTCGCACTTGGCCCGTTTTTTTAATTAGTAGGTACCTTAACTGTATGCATGCCATGTCCACATCGATTAGACGCAATTATTAATACCTCAGTGAATTTTGTTAAATTTAAGGTTGATTTTATAATTGCAGTCCGTTTTGTGGACTAATAAAATAAAATAAACTTTTTGTCCGTACTGTGTATAGTTCGCGTGCGAGTTGAATGCAGAGCGACACGTACATAAGCTCTGCATTCAACTCGCGCGCGTACTATACCTATATAAATGTTTTTGTCCTTAGCTGGGTCTAGAGAAAACCTTGGTATCTTGGTATATATTGAAATATCATGTTACTAGGCCAAGCGGTTTTAGCTGAATATTATTGATGCTATATCGGTCTGAGACACCCGACCTCCGGGTACGGGGTCTCGAGTTCGATCCGACCCCCCAACTTTTCGGACATAATATTATGTGCGTTTTAAGAAATTAAATATCACCTGCTTCAAACGGTGAAGGAAAACATCATGAGGAAACCTGCGTGCCGCAGAGGTCCTCATAATGTTCTCGGAGATTTGTGAAGTCTGCCAATCCGCATTTGGCCAGCGTGGTGGACTATAGCCAAACCCTTCTCATTCCGAGAGGAGACTCGTGCTCAGTAGTGAGCCGGCAATCAGGGTCGATAAGATGATTTCGGTCTGTTTATCCTTTTGTTTATTTTGGTACACCACTACCACCACCACCACTACAGTCTATTAACGTCCCACTGCTGGGCACAGGCCTACACTCTTATAAGAGAGAGGGAATTTGAGCTTAGACCCACCACGCTGCTCCAATGCAGGTTGGCGAGCTTTAACGACTATTATCATGTTGGTGATAATTTGGTAGTGATAGCTTGCAATCTAGAGGCGGATATAGGCTAATTTTTATCCCATAAAATCCCACAACATCCTTTAAACCCCTAAATCTATGCGGACGAAGTCGCAGGCGTCGTCTATTATCATAAAAACGACAGTATCGATCACTATTTCACGGGTCATCGTTGTTACCGATTTTGACGAAATTTTGTACGAAAATAGGTTCCACGCGGACGAACTCAAAGGCACCTACTAGTCTTTAATAATCTTTTGAAATCACACGTCAAGATAAATGAAGCAAAAACTAATGATTATGCAAACATTTGTATCAACCCGGGAACACTTAAATTAGTAAAGTTTTAAAAATAAATTTTTCTTCGTTAAGAAAACCGCTCGACCCAGTTACTTACTCTGATAACCGCACGGCAATTTGAAAATAAATTTAAAATTCATATTTTTCTCCAAACAAAACTGATAAAAACATACATATTTATGTCTGAATTGAAACTTTTTTTTAAACTTGAACCCGATCCAAAAATGCAAATGGAATGTCAAATCTTTATCACTTGTTATAATCTACGGCTGTCGGACTGAGTTGTGAACCTGTGGCGCGCAGCGGCATCTATCGGAGGCTTACTGAACTACACCTAAACTTTAGAGATCAGACTAATGTCTAGTCCATAGATGAATATGTCTAGTCTATTTTGCCGACCTCCCTGGCGCAGTGTTAAGCGCTGTTGTCTTAACGTGGGAAGTCCCGGTTTCGATTTCTGAACTTCCTCTGGTCTGGTCTGGTGGGAAGCTTCGGCCGTGGCTAGTTACCACCCTACCGGCAAAGACGTACCGCCAAGCGATTTAGCGTTCCAGTACGATGCCGTGTGAAAACCGACTTGGGGTATGGGTTTAATATAACTGCCATACCCCTAACAGGTTAGCCCTCTACCATCTTGGACTTTATCATCACTTAACATCAGGTGAGATCACAGTCAAGGGCTAACTTGCAGTGGAATAAAAAAAAGTCTGAACTCTAAAGTTTTGGCGTTGTGAACATCAAAAGTTGAATTCTCGGACCATGGTGAAGTCTACTCTTTATTTTGAAAACGTTAGAATAAAACTTCTGTCTTCTCTCACGGTCTGATCTGGTGGGAGGATTCGGCCGTGGCTGGTTAGGAACCGGCAAAAACGTGCCGCCAAGCGACGTGACGTAGCGTTCGAATACGATGCCGTGAACAAAATATAGATAGATAGATAGATAGATAACTATTATGTTAGATAGATAGATAACAATATAACCATTCATTTACGTAGGTTTAACTAGCTTGGAACAACATAGCGAATTTTGTGTGTAACGATGGGGCTGGCATTTAAGTTATCTACAAAAGCCCCAAAAAAATTCATACTTCCATATCCATACTAATATTGTCCATACTAATATTATAAATGCGAAAGTGTGCCTGTTTGTCTATCTGTCCGTCCGTCTGTCTGTCTTCTACTCTTTCACGGCCCATCTGTTCAACCGATTTTGTTGAAATTTGGTATAGGGTTAGTTTGTATCCCGGGGAAGGACATAGGCTTTTTATCACGGAAAACTAAAGAGTTCCCGCAGGAATCAAAAAACCTTAATACACGCGGACGAAGTCGCGGGCATCAGCTAGTACCAGAATAAAAAAAACAACGTAAAGTAAGGTCGTCAAACCTGTCGCAACTAGGCCACAACCGCAAAATTAAAATTCGAACGCGTATAAAACCCAAATCCCTGTGACCGGCTGTTTCAGTGCTACGGTGCTACGAGGGCGCTACGTGACTACGAATTTGCTACGAGCGCTTTAGGCGAATGTACGGCAATGATGAATGTTCTAATTAGAATGCATAAAACTGAAAACCGCGTCACTCCTAACCGTTCTGAGGCCCTGGTATTTTATTTTTGAAACATTTTAAGCGTACTAGCGTATTTTATAAATCTGTAAATATCATGAGCGTTTTTTATAAATTTTGACACTCTAAAGTACGGGCAAGATAAAACGTCTGTGCGAAACGTAAGCACAGTAGCATCATTTAGTGCTGGATAGGATGCGTTCTTGGTTAGGATCCAATTTATTGGATCTTAGAAAAAAAACAGAAATAACACCCTGTATTATATGGCTGGTAATGAAATAGCTACGACACAGATTACCTCTTGTTTGGCAAAACCTCATTCCGGTTGAAATCAATCTATAACTGGTCATATATCGCTTACCAGTAATAAATAATCAACGCTATGTCGCGGTCGGTCGGTAGCGGCGAAAACCTAACACGTGTTCGGTTCAAATAATTAATTTGAAGAATGTCTTAATTAGAGTGCACGACTCGGAGAACGGCGTGGCTGCATATCATTAACTATGGGTGAGATTACGCACCCATATTCTCTTTAAATCTAGATCGAGATATAAATGAGTTTGATAACTAATTTGTCATGATATTTGTGAGAAATCATCACAGTATTGTATTTTAACATGTCGAATTTAGTTTGGTTGGTCCTTAAAATATAGCAATGGAAAGCAGTCCACTTTTCAGCATTAATTAAACAAAACCTATATCTCATCACGTTTGAAAAACAATCTCTACCTGTACTATTCCCTATTATGTGCTAATACCCTGGTCATGTCACACTTGTAGATACTTAATCAACGTTGTTGAGTGTCGATATTTAGCTGCCAGTATCTAAAGCACATGTTCGGTTCAGAATATTGACGAATGACCTAATTAAGTACCATATCTCATTTACCTAAGCTACATACGCTAGAACCTACGGGGTGATTATTATTCAGGAATATTTTTTTCAGGGAAATGACTATAAAATTAGATAATAAAGACCTCTGAAAAAATTAATTGAAAAGAAAATTAATGCATTTTGTTGAGAAAACAGATAAATACAAGTAACAGTAATATTACTGTTTTCTCAGCAAAATGCATGAATTTTTTGACGGGGAATGATATATCATTCCCGGTCGAAAACAAGCTCTACCTTGTCGTTTCAGACTCATGCTTAATCAACGCTATTGAGTGTCAAAGTAGCGGCCGGAATAAAAGCACATGTTCGGTTCGAATAATTTGACGAATGACCTGATTACAATGCATGAAATTAAGAACCGCGTGGTACCATTTCTCATATTTCTGAGCTAAGTACATAAGATGTACAGGTTGTTTTTTATTTAGAGACTTTTTTGTGAGAAATGGTTACAAAATCGGTCATTTTAATAATTTCGTTCTTTCAGTATTGCTTCTGAAAAATGAATGTATTTTTTTTAAAAAACAATCATCTCATCTCATCTGAAACCAATCAGCACCTGGTCGTGTCACACTCATACGTAATCAACGCGGTTGAGTGTAGATTGATTAGCGGCTAGGGCTAGGCATACTAACCGAAAGCACAAGACGCCGTCGGGGCTAGCGTCCACACCACACAACACTCACACCGCGCGTCGAGGCGGGTTGCGCGTGCACGCGTCGCGCACCATGGCCGTGCCCGTGCCGGCAGCTATCGACCGTGCGCCGGCCCGCGCCGCCCAGCGACTGACGCGGGAGCGATGCGCGCGCACGCACACCCCGACACACAATCACACAACTCCCCCCTCCACCGCCGCCGCACCCCCACCCCGCGCCCGCCCCGGGCCCAGCAAACAGCACCCCCGTTTTCACAAGTTTCCATAACCTTTTTGCCAGCCGAACCTAATCCTTATCCCAACGCAGCGAGGAGTCGAAAATTTTCCACATCAGGTGATGTGTCATTTCGAAAAATACACTAAAAGTATGATTATTGATTAAATACATAAATAAGCGCGATAGAAAAAAATATCATTCGTGGTCTATGAACAAAAAACCAATTCAAGCTCATCGATTCTCAATCAAAAAATTGTATTATCACAACTTAGTATTTTTTACGAAATGTTGATAAGCCCTGAATTTGAGTCGTGTAGGTATAAAATGACGGAGCAATTTCACCCGCAGCTATTTTATTTCCCGTTCTAGTTTACACATGTAGACACATGGTTCCCTGGTTTTCCGCAACCGAACGTCACGTGAGGCCCAGAGGTGCCAGAGGCCTTTCGGTGTTTATTTTCGGCGGGCGAGGCGCTCCGCGTGCCGCCCGTTGCCATGCCAACGCGCCCCAGACGCGGGCGAACCCGCCCGAGTGCCCACGGAAACGCCCGAGCGGACGCCCTGAAAAACCTACCCGGTTTCGGAATAAACGCGAGGCTATATTGCTCCATTTTGTATTCTCGTGCTTTTAATAGAATCTTAGGCGTGTTTTGTTGAAAAAGTGTTATGCGCTCTACACAATTTTTACTTGGATTAAAATGGATAGTATTTCGCAATACCTAATTATTAAGTTTATAGTATTTTAAATAAGCTCACGATCGAAAATGTAACATGTTATTTCCCTTCTTCTGTCTGTCAACTTTAATAGACGTAAATTAGTATGTAAGTATCACTATATTTAACTTAAACTTTTGTATGAATTTTACAAAATGTTTGTTACATAGTTATTTGATAATAAAGAATTTATAAAATCAATCAATCAATCACTTGGATTAAAAATATTTTTGTTACGAGAAAATAGGACTTTCCACAAAAACGAGGCGTTAGTGTAACTCTTTAGATTTACGTTATTAACCGACTTCAAGTACCGAGTAAGAACCGACTAATTATTATGAGTAAATATATTAAAAATTAAAATTTTACTCACAGTTAATGACCAATTTACTATTATTTATTATGATAATGACATATTTACTCACAGTCAAAGTTAAAATTGTTAACGTATCACATTTTAACTTTACAGAACACCAGTTCTCGAGTGTCCAAACTACTCTCAAAAGCAAGTCGAATTTGAATTATCTATATTGACACTAGAATATAGATGAATACTTACATCCGCGTGGGTTTTTTTTTAATCCCGTGAACTATATTCTCTCTTTACTTACTTACTTATATAGGTACATATTATCAAAAAATTTCGGAACCGGCAGGATCCTTTTCCTGCTGGAAAAGGATCCTGCCGGTTCCGAAAATTTTTGATATGTACCTATTTAAGTAAGTAAGTTTAGAAACTTTCCTCGTGTGTGAAGCACTGTAATAAAATTCTAAAATTTTCTCTCTTTGATTTCCCGGGATAAAAAAAATGTCTTATGTCGGTCACCGGGATCGATGTTATCCTTACTAATATTATAAATGGGAAAGTGAGTTTGGTTGTATGTTTGTTCCGCTTTCACGCCGTAACTACTGAACGGATCTGGATGAAATTTGGCACAGAGATAGATTATAGTCTGGAATAACACATAGGCTACTTTTTATCCCGGAAAATTAAGGAGTTCCCGCGGGAAACGAAAAACCTCGATCCACGTGGACGAAGTCGCGGGCATCAGCTAGTACTTTATATTATGTTTCTACTTGCTACCATTTTTTTTAAATTGCACTGAAAAATTGACGCACTCACTCACTGACATGGAAAGGTTTCCTTTTTGCACAGAGGTTTCGTAAAGGTGCTTCCGGAATTGGGTATTTGTGAAAAAAAATAATTATTTTTAGTGATTATTAAATAGAGGATCTCATAAATGTCGTAATATCCACGACCCCTGTTAGTTTTATGTATATTCATTTTAAAACAGCGAGTGCGTCGAACTTTGATGACGTCACAATTCAGTATTTCATACAAAATCCCAGGCTAAGCACGCGTTTTGACGTTACAAACTCTAACTCATATTTTCTTGTTCAAATAAACTTAATAAAAGTGCTTTCGAATCGTCGAGTGAATCTACCAATGGGTCGGAATGACATTTCTACCAATTGGTCGGAATGACATTCCTACCAAGAAGAACCAGCACAAAACTCGGTAAAAAAAGTTGTTGATTTGACTACTTACAAATACCCAATTCCCACGGCAGCGTAACCGAGGACTGGCGCCGCGCCGGTTCAAAATAATTAAAATTAAATTAATTATTAATTTAATGGATCTTAATCATACTAATATTATAAATGCGAAAGTGTGTTTGTTTGTTGGTTTATTGGTTTTTCCTTCAATCAAGCTGCAACAGAGCAACGGAAAGACGTGATTTTTTGCATGAGTATAGTTGAGGACCTGGACTGTAACTTACCTACGCTTCTTTTTATCCCGGAAAATGAACGAGTTCCCACGGGCATTTAAAAACTTATTCCACGCGGACGAAGTCGCGGGCACCAGCTAGTCTATACTATACTTAATATTATAAATGCGAAAGTTTGGATGGACGTACGGATGGATGTTTGTTACTCAATCACGCCAGAACGGCAGAACGGATCTGCATTCAATTTGGCACAGAGACAGTTAATAGTCTGGAATAGCACATAGGCTACTTTTTATCCCGGAGAATTAAAGAGTTCCCGCGGGAACCAAAATACCTCTATCCACGCGAACGAAGTCGCGGGCACCACCTAGTATGAAATATTTCACACAAGTCTTCAATGGTTACAGCGCTACATACAAAATATAGCGAACTAAAGCAGAAGTTCTATTTCGAGCTCAAAAAAACCTTGACACGTTTTACCTGCAGTTTCAACTGTAAGTACAGTACGCCGTAATTATTCATCCTTTGCTAATAGGCGCACTGCGTGCTACTTGCTCTCTGGCTTTGTCTGAATCAGTCTGTTAATGACCTAAGCTGGGCTAAGGCGCAACGCACACCTACAAGGTGGAGTAGAATTGTGGCTCAGCGTAAAACTCAAACTCGTCCCTTTGACGACCTCCGTGGCGCAGTGTTTAGCGCTGTTGTCTTAATGCGCGGACGTCCCGGGTTCGATCCCCGGCAGGGTCAATTTGGGAATTTATAATTTTTGAACTTTCCCTGGTCTGGCCTGATGGGAGGCTTCGGCCGTGGCTAGTTACCACCCTACCGTCAACGACGTGCCGCTAAGCGATTTAGCGTTCCGGTACGATGCCGTGTAGAATCCGAATAGGGGTATGTGTTTAATATAACTGCCATGCCCCTAACAGGTTAGCCCGCAACCATCTTAGACTGCATCGTCACTTACCATCAGGTTAGATCGCAGTCAAGGGCTAACTCGCAGAGGATAAAAAAAACTTTGGCAAGTATGAGAAAATCAACCGATAAACTGAATCACAAATAGACATATATATAGGTAGAGACACTAGCTGATGCCCGCGACTTCGTCCGCGTGGATTGATGTTTTTCGGTTCCCGCGGGAACTCTTTAATTTTCCGGGATAAAAAGTAACCTATGTGCTATTCCAAACTATTCAAAATTCAAAAAAATTCAAATGTTTTTTTATTCAAATAAGCTTTTACAAGCGCTTTTGAATCGTTATAATATGAATCTACCTATAATCTATCTCTGTGCCAAATTTCATCCAGATCCGTTCAGCCGTTGGAGCGTGATTGAGTAACAAACATCCACACATCCATACATCCATACATCCATCCAAACATTCGCATTTATAATATTTATTTGATTAACTAGTTGTCTTATAACACTATTTTTTTAATTGCTCAAAATAGCAGTAGGTAATTTACACTAACACAATTCCACGTATTATTTACAAATTGTCATCAGTTTGTGGCCAAAATACAAATACAGTATTCCTTCCACAAGCTCACAGACCTGACAAATTGCTGAAGAGCTGTACCTATACTAATTACTCATTTGCGAATGCTTTTAGTTTAGTTTAAGAATCATTATTATTGCTGATGCCCGCGACTTCGTACTGGGACGCTAAAATGTTGCAATAGGTTTCTTGCTGATTCTTCTCAGTAGAATATGCTTTTTGAACCGGGTGGGATACAATATCTTAACAAATTATGTGACACAAGTCATCCTACATTTCATTTTATCATCAGGTAATTGCAAGATAAAATTGCACTTCAAAATCATGGCGTAAAGAAAGCAATAATGAGATCAAGATCGAAGCTAGCTTGCCTAGAAGATGCCTATTCACTATGGCCTTGAAGGTACTTAAGCTTTTTTATATGGCAGGAAACACTGCCACGTTCCAAAAACACTTAGTGTGAATTAATTGCATGTCGAACACATAAAGATGCCAACGCTCATAATTTTTCTCGTTCTTCTAGACCGGTTGAGGTTATCTAAGATTTTGGAGCTCTTGAGCACCCTACAAAATGGCCAACTGAAGGCCATTTTGAGAGACTTTGCTGCTCTAAATTCTAATAAATAATCGTAGGAAAGTAACTTGATTTCTGAATAAATCAACTCCTCTCGAGAAAAAAGCTAAGTACCTAATGCATTTCTAATGGAAATAGCATTGAGAATGCGTTTGGATTTATGCTACTTTTTAGCTTCCTAGGCACCCTAATAGTTTCATCCAACCCGCCTGTCGGTCGGAATGTAATAGTCAAGTCATATAAACCAACATGAAATAAAACTGTACATAAAATAATTATTAGGTAAGTATTGGACGATTCCTGTACATTATTTTTGAAAATTTCAATCTGAGGAAGTATCGATACAGAGCCCAAAACATCCTTGTTTTAGATTTTTTGTCTGTCTGTTTACTTGTTACGGCATTACGCTGAAACTAGGTACTGGATGGATTTGAATGCGACAAGCATACCTACTTACTAAACCTTAACCATTATCATTAAAAATTATAACGTCTAATACGAATGAGTAAAATGTAGGTACCTAACCTACATTTTAGTTAATTTATATAATACTGCCCGCGACTATCCACGGCGATCCACGTGGATTGAGGTTATTTGGTTCTAGCGGGAACTCCGGGATAAAAAGTAGCCTATGTATTAATCCATGGTAGGTGTACCTACCTACCTAATCCACAGGTGTAATCTATCTCCATTCCAAATTTCAGCCAAATACGTCCAGTTTACGTAGTTTTTGCATGAAAGAGTAACAAACATACACACACAAACACATACACACTTTCGCCTTTATAATATTAGTTTGATGTGATAGTGTTGTGTGATGTGATTAGATATAGTTAATACTTAGCTAGATGATACCCGGATTATGGTTAAATTTCTCTTTAATTTTCCGGATTAAAAGTAGCCTAGGTACCAATGTCCTTCACAGAGTTGCTACCCTTTAAACCAAATCTCATCAGTATTTAGGTATATAGGTTATTAGTATGGATATGGATTTTGATTTTGATTCATAAGTTTCGGTGAGTTCAACTATTTTATTTCTACTAGTTCAACGGTTGTACAAATCAGTTGAAATATAGGGAAGCATCTGGGAAGTATAGTAGATTCGTCACCGCGTCGCGTCGGATATTCATCGACCATGTACAGCTGCATACGTAAGGCACAGATGTAAGGTTACATGGTCGATGGATAGAGTGAAGAACGCCTAAAAAGTCCATTGCAAAAAGTTGATCTTTTGTCTATGGCTTGTTGTCAGTGTCAGTTACAGTTTGTTGTCATTTGTCAAATTGTGTTTTAAGGTTATGTTTAATTTTATATTCGCAGAAATGTTTTATTAAAATTAATAAGATTTACGGATATAAAAAAATTATTATCAAGAGCCATGATCAGGGCCGGCTTACAACGTCTCGCTAGTGTATTTAATAGTCAAGGTATAGTCAAGAAGCCAATATTACATACCTACTATTCCAAATCAGTACCTAGTTAGATATAAACTATAATATTTTTGTTTCAGGTGGAATTCTCTCTCGATTTATAACACAGAATGCTCCAGCCCAGAACCAGCCAGCTGCGGATATAACAAAGGATGTAATATCAACATGTAACAAACTAATTGAAGAGAAATCACATCGCAATTTCGCCATAGTACATTTACTTGGTAAACAGTGGCGTGTCACGGACGGCGATTTACTAGTAGTGGAAGGTTATTGGCCACCAAACATTGGTGATAAGATAACGTTGGACAAGGTTTTGTTAGCTGCTTCCAAAGATTTTTCCCTTATTGGACGACCATTGGTCCAACCTGGCCTTGTAACAGTAACAGCGACTATTATATCAAAGGGCCTGTCACACACAAAGACACATTTCAAGAAGAAACGTAGGAAGCAGTTCATGAGGATAAATTTTCAAAGAGCACAACAAACTATGTTGAGAATTAACTCAGTAGAAATAAAGAATAAGATTAATGAAGCTCCGAAGAATGTATTTTAGTTTGTAACTTAGTGAGAGTAGATTTAATAAAACAATATCTTATACAGCAACCAATCCTTTTATTATTAGTTTTGAATAATTTATTATAGAGTGAAAACAAATTGTTTAAATACAGATAGACAAATTTTCAAAGTAAAACAGTGCATTACCATTTTTAGTTAAAATTCTTTCAAATAGGGTTAAAAAGCATAATATTATTTACCTAATTAAAACTATACCTATCTCACTAAATAAGACTTAAGTACCTATGTCAACTTTGAAACTTTACATTATCACAGTATTCTTGAAAACAATTTTTGTGATTTTCTTTTAAAAATCTTTTCATGCCTTTAAATAAATAAAACAATTTTCTATTTTCCAATAAACCAGATAATGTAGTGACAAACAAATCATAATCTCCTTCCTTTTTATATGAAGAAATTGCCAATTGAAATTTCTTATAATTTTCTTGATCCAAAAAAGTTTTTATTTCTTTAACAAAATCGATCAGAGATGTTGGAGCTACTCTTTCTACAACTGTATCAACTATTTTTTTGCTGCCATTCAAATTTTCTTCAAAACCGAAAGCTTTGATTTTTAATTTCTTTTTCTTGGACACTGTAGTAATATTAGATTCTTCTGCATTTCTCTTATGCATTGTAACCATTGACTGTGTTTTTATCAGTGTAGAATCACTACTACTGTCTAATGCACTAAACAGATCCTTAGTTTCTTTAGGCTTGAACTCATTAACATAAGATGATGATTGTGCATTCTTATAGAAGTCCATTGAGAAGTCTGCGTACACTTCATTTGAGTTTGGATACTGACTGACAGGCTTTTTACTGGTATCTTTACTAATTGCTCTTACATTTGCCAAAGGAAATGAAACCCCTGTTAAACTAGTACTACTGCTTTCATTGTAGGTAGTATTTGGTTCATGTGGCATTAAAGGTTTTAGTTTAGGAGCTGGCAAAGATGTTTCAGCAGTTTTGAAAAACCTGCAAATCTCACCAACTGTCTCACCAAACTTGTTGGATACATTTATGTAGTCTCTCAACCAAGCAGACAATTGGCCTTTCAATTTTGGATTATTGAACCTACTGTCACAGAGTAGAATGGCTCCATAATCATTCTGATGTCGGATAACTCTTCCTATAGCTTGATTCACTGCTCTAGTGGCTTCTAAGGAATACCATTCATCACCAGACAAATATTCCTTGTGTTTAACTCTTACTTCTTCAAGATATTTCTTCTTCAAAATTATTCTTGGATCCTTAAGTGGAGGGAATGGTAAACCTGTTATAATCACAGCCCTTCCATTCATATCAGCAAAATCCAAACCTTCAGACACTTTACCTCTACAAACTGCCATGAAACAAGCTCCTTTACTGCTTGGGTCACTTATTTTACTGTAATAATCATTAATGATGGTATTAAAAGTGTCTTTTCTCTGGGGTTCTACAAATATAGGTTTTATATTGGTAATGCTTGACCAGATCCCCTCAGCCTGCCACATTTCTTGACATTTTGCCATAATAGGATATGATGGAAAGAAAACTAACAAGCCATCAGGTATAACTCTGGCGAAACTTAAGATAGTTCTTCCCAAAGAGGAGATGTATTTTGGATTGTCCCGATTTTGATAATTTGAATTCAATGTGATCCCATCAGGACCTTGACTTATAATCTTCACATAGATCTGGTTTGACTTAACAATATGTGGATTTTCTAGCTGCACTCCAATTGGTATCCCTAATTCTGATATTAGGGGTTTTAGTGGAGCCAAAGTACCACTAGTCAAAATAATGCTCCTGACATTTTGGTCTAGTAATAGTTTCATACCAAATCCAGGGCTGAAGCACCAGTAACTCAGTACTCTTTCAGCAGATTTACTACTTGCTGTTTTGAGTGAACCCCAGCTATCTGTCTTTTTGTTATTCTTCTTATCTTCTATTTGTATGTGAACCTTGTAACATAGCTTTACTCTTTCTTTATAACTATGTGTAGTGCCACTGAAGACAACATTTAATAAATCAACAATCTTTTGTAGTCCATTCCCTTTTCTTTGGAATGGAGATGCACTTGCTGTAGACAGGTATTGAATAAGATTTTCTATTAAAGTAATCACTGACAATTGGTTATGATCCTTAATCTCTGCTTTAGCAAGGAGCTCAAAAATAAAGCCACCAGGAAATGTAGTGCCTTCTGCACCCACATTTATCTCATCTATAGCTTTTTCTAAAGCCAGCATCATTTCTTTCAATATGCATAAGTCTTCACAGGTGAAATCTTTAGGCTGGTTAGCTTCCATAGTTGCATCCATCTGCTCGTCAGCCCCTTCGACAAATGATTTCATGACATGAGTAATTTCATCAATGCACAATGCAACATCAGTTGTTCTAATTTGCAAGGAAGCAGACTCCTCACACATTTTCTCTACATTATGTGCCTCATCAAGAATAATTATGTTATTTAAGAGTTCAACACCATTAGCCTTCCTCGATTTTGGATCTAATAAGTAATTGTATGGCATAAAAATTATATCAGCTTCTTGTTTGAGCTCTTTTGATAGATAATATGGACAGCATTTTAATTTCTTCCCTGCGCTAACTAAATCTTCTATGTCTAGAATCTCATCACCTTTTACAGATCTATCTTCCTTCTTTGATTCTACATTGTTGTAAAAATGACAAGTACGAGATTTAACTTTTAACTGGCACATGTGCACTTTGTTCATATTGTTGGTTTCTTTTGAGACTTCTGGGTGGATACACATCTGATCTCTGGAACCGAGGACGGATGCTTTTACGTGCCTGTAGCTGGACCTTTTTAATTCCTGCATAGCTTGTGTGAGCTGTGAATGAGTTCGGGAAGAATAAATAATTTTTGGCATACCCCATGTCGTATTATCCTTCAATTTTCCCGCAGTTGCCTTGTTCAAATTGTCCCGTAAATTGCCGCTAAAACCGCTATGCTCAGCGAAGTTCCCGAGCTGAGCATTCATTTGTAACTGAGCCTTCTTTACCAACAACCACGCCAGCGTAGAGCATAGCAAGCTGAGGGTCTTCCCGGTTCCTGTAGGTGACTCCAGCAAGGCATTTGTGTTATTCTGTAGGCTCTCAATAACTTTTTCCATGTACGCCTTTTGGACATCGTACGGCTCGAAAGGGAAACTTACTGGAATACCATACACCATAACTTCAGGCATTTTAAGGGTATGTCAAAATATATTTAGAATTTTCCAATAAATTCAGCCGAGCGATCGCGTAACTTCTGCATCAATCATTGATACATCGCAATCACCTCTGATTGGTTAACACTCTTCCACTATTGGACATAATCCATTGACGCAGCAAGAATGCCATAAATTCAGCCAATTACAACAATTGATACTGTAACAATGATTGATGCAGAAGTTACGCGATCGCTCGGCAGTTTATTTCACTAGTTTGTCTAAAAAAACAAATGTCATCGATTTGTTTTGACTTTTATGACCCATTTCCCGCCGAAACAAAACTACAGGCAAAATCGTAGACAGAGTTGCAAATAGTCCAACATTGGTCCAAATCATTAACTTGTCTCTGGTCCAAATCTCAGTTACGTTGGTGATGTTGGTGCAACCCTGTTACTCTCGTCTATGGTGGATAAAACTTTGGACAGCAAATGTCAAAAAAATAACCTAAAAACTTAAAAAGTTGACAACTAAGAATAGAAAACAAAACAAGTGCTCTCACACTATCGGCATAGTGATAATATTACAAAATAATAAAATAATATGAAGATATCAGTGGATCAAGTATATACTTCAGCAGCCTGCAACCGCACCCCAGAAATAGCTGATTGGAACAACGAAGGTCTTATAAGTTTCGGTGCTTGCAATGCAGTGGTTATTTACGACACGGTACAGTTATGTTTTCATGTTTATTTTGTGCATAATAAAGTAAAACTTACCTTTTAAAAATGTGTTACTAAGCTTAGCAACAATACAACTTAAGCTTTATGAATATAATAATGTTTATGTCCTCAAAATACATAATTATAGCATTTTTACTACAGAATTAATATTATTATGTTCCCGGACCTATAGGCTAAACAGAAAAAGGCTCAGCTTTAGTATAGTAACCCACGAGTTGGACGTTCACATTTGTTTTTACAGAAAGACCTTGATGTGGTGAGCTTTGCACTTAGATATTTTGTGTCGGAAACTAAATATTTTACATCGGAAACTAATACTTTTCGAGAAATAATTTTTTGAAAATTCGCTATTCTTCACCACTTTTCACTATTTCGTACGACATTTGCCATAGATTGTACCATAGACTAAAGACTCGTTGGCGTTTGAGTACCTAATCTGTGATTAAAATCCGTTCTATGGACGTTTTTTTCTAATCATTCGAATAAAACCATAGAAATAGGAAGACTATAGTCGTAATTTCCATGGAATTTACACAGAATTTTTTTTTTTAGACACAGAGTTTAAAGGTTATAGGTATAATTACGAATTAACTAAAAAGGTATAAAGTTATGTTATTAAATGTTTATTTATGTACTTTTGATCACAAAACCGAATCGGCACGCCCCGACTCCACGCAGTCTTGTCTGCCCTGCCCCTAGAGTGTTTTTTTTAAGCGCGAAGCCAGAAGCTCGCGTAGGAGGTCCTGAATGAAGCGAGCCTACGAGGTCGAGTGGAGCGAAGGGGGGAGGTGGCGAGCGAAGCGAGCCGGCGACCTCCGCAGCGAAACGAAGGTCGAGTAGGCGAAGCTTCATTCAGGGGCGACGAAGCGAGTCTTCTGGCGTAGCCCATTCCATTTCAGAAATTAACCTTTTCCACTACCACTACGATTTTTAAAAATTCATAGAAAAAAAACGGTGCATTACCTTGTAATGGGAGTAGTGTCGGGGGGTAGGGGGCACCCCCCTCCTCCCCCAAACCCCCCCCCCCCCCCCACCCCCCTCCTGCCAAACGATACTAAATTTTATCCAATTTGAGAACCTAACCTCAAAATTAAAAAAAATTAATATCTCGAAAACTATTAGGTTCCTCCAAGTTTGGCTTGGAGGGGGAGTAGACCCCCCCCCCCCCCCCCCCACTCCCACCCCCCCCTCCCCCCCCCCTCTGGGTTACTATACTAAAGCCCAACCTTTCATTTCAGCATAGCAAAAACAAAGATCCACTCACAGTCCTCAGCCATCACAAATCACAAGTAAACTCAGTAAAGTGGGTCCTAAAATCTGATAATACCTGCATAGAATTGCTATCATGCTCAGCCGACAAGACCGCAGCTATCTGGACTTTAGAGAATGGATCGTGGAAGGTTTCCAGTAGTTTGGTGGAACATAAAGATGGAGTGTCTTGTATCCATGGTGTATATGTTGATGGAAACAATTTGTTGGTTTATACAGGGTCTATTGACTCCAGTGTGTGTGTATGGAAGAGAATAGATGGTAAGTAAATGATTAAATTAATGAATACTTTATTAATGAAAGTAAAGGTTTGTTTATTTTAATGAGACAACAAAGGTCAATAATATGGGTTATGATCAGACTTATCCCATGTTAGTTAATATGGTAAACTAGATGATGCCCGTGACTTAGTCCATGTAGATAAAGATTTCCCACAGGAACTCTTTAATTTTCTGGAATTAAAAGTAGCCTATGTATTTCCCTGTGATGTCACCAATCTAGAATACCAAATGTCATCAAAATCAGTTAAACAGATGGGTTGTGAAAGAGCAGCAAACATACAGACAGGCACACTTTTGCATTTATAATATTAGTATGGATTAATAATAATATGTGTTAGTATGACTTAAAAAGAAAAAAGATCACTTTCTTTAATATCCTAGTATGTAGTCTCCCTCACAATTTTTTACAGGTACCACAACATTGAAACAGAAGATCAACCTACATTCAGGGCTGGCCCTCACCCTCCACAGCTGCTTGCTACCCTCAGTCAATAGGCCCGTACTGTTTTGTGCTCTGGATGACCACAAGGTGCACATATTTGTGGAACAGGAGGACCGACAGTATCACAGAGTGCACATGTTGGAGGGACATGAGGACTGGGTTAGAGGACTTGATGTGTTGAACGTTGGTAAGACTTATTTTATGACTATAAGTAGCTGATACCCGTGACTTCATCTGTGTGGATTGAGGTTTTTTGGTTCCCGCGGGAACTCCTTAGTTTTACGGGATAAAAAGTAGCCTGTGTGTTATTTCAGACTAAAATCTATCTCTGTGCCAAATTTCATCCAGATCCGTTCAGCCGTTCGGGTGTGATCGAGTAACAAACATCCATACATCCATCCAAACTTTCGCATTATAATATTTATTTGATGTAAATAGCATACTATAATATAATCTAGGGCAAGTAATAAATCCCTAAGTGGTCAGAAAAGGTTCTTCAGTAATTATTTCGCTATATTATCTTATTCCAAACCTCGTTATAATTTTAAAAATCGAGATATTTAAATTTTATGAATATCGATATTTTTCATTCAATTTTTAGCAAACCCTTGGGATTAGGGATTCTCTAAAATTGTTGTAGATTTAATAATAATTTGTATGTAATTTTTAAAAAAAGGTTCCAAAAAAAAATTAATTATAGAGTAAAACAAATTTTTTTTACTCTCTTTTCAATGCAATTTTTTTTACAATATTCTATTTATGTTTTTAAAGCTTGTTATTGTGAATAACCTTCAGTTGTGAAACTAATAGAATAACATTTTGGTTTATTTAAAAAATTATGTTTGACTGTTTGAAGGTTTAACATATTTCATTTACATTTCATTGCTCAATACTCAATTTATTTAATTTGTATATGACATGCAGGCGTCTCTTATGATATATTAGGTTTTACTCCACCAGATGTATCTAATTTACAGATGGTAACACATTAATGCTAGCGTCCGCCTCTCAAGACACGTACATCCGCCTGTGGAAGATCCAGCGCTATGAGGTTGCGCCAGTATCAGGCATCAAGGTGGAAGAGAGGTTGTTTGAGGCGTACACAGTCAAGTGGTCAGTGAAGCTGGATGCGGTGCTTGCGGGACACGAAGGCTGGGTGTATGGCGTGCAGTGGCAGACAACTCTTGATAATGGTAAATATTGTAATACTAGCTGATGCTCGCGACTTCGTCCGCATGGATTGAGGTTTTTTGGTTCACTCAGGAACTTTGCCGGGATTCAAAATGTGTTATTTCAGACTATAATCTATCTTTGTGCCAAATTTCATCCAGATCATTTCAGCCGTATTTATTTCTGCCGTGTACCTGTAAATTATTGATCCAGCTTCCATCTCTGTTCCCTCATGAAGATAATATGGGCTCTTCAAAGAGCGGGATAAACAAATATCTCAAAAGCCGGCAACGCATTGGCGGTTCCTCTGGTGCTGCAAATGTTCATGGGCGCTCACTTAACATAGGGTGACCCGCCTGCTTGTTTGCTCTATATATATTTTTTTTTAAAGCCATTCTGGTTACATTGTGTAACATCCATCCATCCATACATCCATACTTTCCCATTTACAATATTAGTAAAGAAAAGTAAAGAAGCAGTAGATTTCAAAAATTCCCACCCAAACCCATCGATTTACCAACTTAGGATACAACATTACCTACAAATTAATACTCAAAAAGCGTCCACAATCGCTTATACAAACACAGCTATAGATAATAAGACACCAAACGGTTCACAAAAACCAACCATATAGCTTTATATTTAGGGTTCAATTTCGTAATAACAATTCGACACATACGACATTTTGTCGCCTAGTGTACTCATGCGCGACTGAGGCAAAAATTGTTCATTGTGCACAATTTGACCGTGCCGTTTTTTGCGTTTCGATGGTGCGTCTAAGGTATTGGTAAGTCAATGTATCTACCACAAACTTTGACTACCTCCCTAGTGCAGTGGTGAGAGTTGCGGCCTTATAAGCAGGCCTACCTGCTAGCCTGAGCATGGAGGCATAGTAGAGCATGGTTAATTTTGGAATCTTTAATTTCTAAATTTTTTCTGATCTGGTGAATGGTGTGGTGGGAGGCTTCGGCCGTGGATGGTTACCACCCTACCGGCAAAGACATACCGCTAAGCGATTTAGCGTTCCGGTACGATGTCTGTAGTACTGAAGTTCACTGAAGTTTCACGAGTTTGTAAAAACCTTAACGCCCGCATATCACAACACATTTGCAATACATTTGTGAGAAAACAGCATTAATTGTGTGTTTTAAACACATTCTGCAATTTTTTTCTTCAAATAATTAAAATGCCCTCTTTTTATAAGTAATCAGCATCGGCATAGTAATTCTTATTCTGATCATATAGTTAATCCTACCAATTGGTAGGATTAACTATATGATCAGAATAAGAATAAGAATATCTAATTCTATGAATGGTTTTAGTTATAGTTATAGCTATGGGTATTTATTCCAGAAACAAACCAGCCAACCTACCGTCTCCTGTCATCATCTCTGGACAAGACGCTCATAATATGGCAGCCGGAGAGTGACGGCGGCGCGTGGACAGAGCACGTGAGGGTGGGGGAAGTGGGGGGGAACGGACTGGGGTACTATGGCAGTCGGTTCGGACCCGACGCCTTCCTGGGCCACGGGTACAACGGATCGCTGCATATATGGAGATACGACAATGTAAGAGAATTTATCGTAGTCACGATCATAATTCCATTGAATCTCGCATTGCATTTTCGTTTTTTTTACATGTACAGTCGTGGTCTGAAAATTTTTACCACCTTAAGGTTCATAATTGCATGCACACTTCTGAGTCAGAAGGTTTATAATATGTGATTTGATATAATATGTAGAAAAGCTTTTTTTTTTAATTTTAACAAATGCGACGATGATAATGTATCAAAATTCAAATTGGGTAGGTGTTGAGTTTTATCATAAAAATGTCAATTATACTCGATTGTTGAATTCGATGCTTGAATAGTTACTTATGATAACTAATTTACTAATTTGAAACGTAATAAGTAACTTGGTAAGGCGTTTTAGACCTTACGCGATATTATTAAGAATCTAATTTGAAAACAAGTAAACATTTTCAGACGGCGACTGTACTTATAGAGAGCCGGTCACTGATGCTATCCATGAACACCAGAGGAACCGCCAATACGTAGCCGGCTAATAAGAATTTGTTTATCCGCATTGAATGGCCCCGTTTATTGTAGTTGTAGTAGAACGATAATTGGAAGAGTTAAATTATTAGTCCATGCCAGTCGGACACCTCTTACCATTGGGCAGAAATCTGAAGATGAAAGAAACAAAGAGACACTTTTGCATCCATGACATTAGTATGGAGTTTGCTCCTTCAGGAATCCAACCAGTGGCAGCCCAGCGTGGTGGTAGGCGGGCACTTCGGCGCGGTGGAGGACATCCGGTGGGAGAGCCGGGGCCGGTACCTGGTGAGCGTGTCCCTGGACCAGACCACGAGGCTGCACGCGCCCTGGCGGAGGGCCGATGGTAACAGAAGAGTTTTTTCTTTTTCTCTGTGTTAATCTGCAATCAGTAGCAACTTTTTTTTTATTCACTACAAGTTAGCCCTTGACTGCGATTTCACCTGATGGAAAGTGATGATGCAGTCTAAGATGGTAGCGGGCTGACCTGTTAGGGGCATGGCAGTTATATTAAACCCATACCCCTATTCGGTTTCTACACGGCATCGTACCGGAACGCTAAACGCGTAGGAATCCCGCGTTTCGTTTGTAGCGCTGACTTAGGAGGTATTAATTCAACCGTAAGGCTACGTTCGCACTGCGAAAAACATTTGCCCGAATTTCATTCTTGCGATTTATATTTTGCGCACGGATTTCACCTACTAATATGGTTCGAATGCGAATATGGTGAGCGTCATACAACTCCATACACCACAAAGTACCTATTCGCGTGAATATAATTATTATTCTTACCGCACCGCGTGAAATTTGTATCAAACCAGAGATTTATCTTTTCACGCGAATTTTATTCACATGTGCGTATACCATATGATTTCTAGTGTTACAGAATTGCGAAAAAAATGTTTTCCGCAGTGCTAACGTCGTAGTCTAAAGGTTACACTCACAATTTTTTACATTTATCTCAGGTAGCGGCACCCAGTGGCACGAAATAGCCCGTCCCCAAGTCCACGGTTACGATATGGCGTCCATAGCACTAGTGTCGCCCACCGCGTTCGTCTCCGCCGCGGAAGAAAAAGTGCTGCGCGTGTTCCGCGCGCCGCACAACTTCACGCGGAACTTCCGCAACATCGCGGGCGGAACACTCGCCGCGGAAGACGTGGACGGTGAGTCCGCGCTCCCAACTCCATTACATTATCTTTCTACATTAAACATTTGCGGTGGGCTCCCAACTGGTTGCAATCCAATTATTAGCCACTAGAGATGCCCGCGACTCGTCCGCGTGGATTAAGTTTTTGAAGTGAAAACTTCTTTAGCCGCGTTGAGCACTTTTTGGTAGGTCACCGACACCGTCACCGACACCTCGCTGCCCCATGCTCGCGTTGTTACGAAGACAAAGGTCTTAAATATAATTAATATACTAGGTACATTCGTAATTAAACTTTAACGCCTTAGTTTTATTTTAAGGTTTATATATTTTTTTTTTTATAGGTAAATTTTTTTTCAAATTTTAATACTAAAATTCTATGATAAAAGTTTTCACTTCTATCAGCAGTCCCTATGACTGCCAATTTTTTTTCGATAATTTTTTCCCGAACTCCTAAAGTTTCCGGAATGAAAAGTAGGTTACGCCCTTCCCCGGTATACAACCTATACCTGTACCGAATTTCATCAAAATCGGTTGAACCGTGCCGTGGTAGGCCGTGAAAGCGTAGCAGACAGACAGACACACTTTCACATTTATAATATTAGTATGGATTTAGATTAAGCTTCTTGTACGTTGGTAAAGCTTCAAGTTTCATCACAGTGTCTGCTCCCAGGTCCCGAGGGAGCGTCAGTGCCATCCCTGGGGTTGTCCAACAAAGCCGTGTTCAGCGCGAGGGACCCGGGCGAAGCGGACGACAACGATGGATACTTCGTGCCCGTGGAACTGCATGGTAACCATTATTCAATTACTAAATTGTTAATATTATGTTTATTACATGTAGGACTTTTTCCACTTATGATAAGTCAGCCCTCCGATTATGTAAGAATTGTCCATCAAATGGTAAAGGTTCAGCGTCAAAGTAATATAAACCATAACTGCATTGAATTAGAGCTCAATTTTGTGTATCCATTCTTATACGTTAGAGTATCGTACATACCGAAACGTATAAGAATGGGTACACGAAATTGAGCTCTAACTATGCTGTTATGGTTTATTTACTTTGCCGCAGAACTTTAACGATTTCATCGGCTATTCTTACATGATCTGGGGGGCAAGATTCCACGGTCCGGAAAGCAGATTCTATAGACATGTTAACAGATTACAAATACAACTGTTTAATAATGTTCGGAAGTACAATCATATCTAGATGCTATTAGAATGACAGTTAGCACTCTATACTTCTCGCTCAAGCGACGGTAATCATAAGAGGAAAAGAGATAAACCTATTTTTATTATCCTAATAGCACCATTCGTAAGTTTTCCAAAAAATATCTTATAGGATAAAATAAAGGTTGGTAAACAAGACGGTTTGGTTAGAAAGGGCGCGGGGCAATCTACGTACCCCGGTGAATCTCTAAGTCGTGATTTTGCTAGGGGGCCTGCATTGAAGGCTAGAGGTCCCTGGGCCAGATGTCTGCGTTGCGGAAGACGTCATCGCCGCCGCGCGCGACCCGTGTCATGTCATGCCCCCCTAGCCAAGTTACATGAGAAACATAAGAAAGCGATTAAAAATGCTAACCATAGACTGTTCACTTATTTTTTCCTCTCTGCTAAAGCGTTAACGATTTTATAAAGAAAATAGACACGAAACGTGTGTACGTACCAATAACGTATGCTGGCGATAGAGTTTCCGTCGCGCGCCGAAATAGTGTCTAGAAGCTCCGCGCTGCTGCGCCGTCGCGCGCAGAGCTGAAGTATATGTTGTTACATGTGGAGTGGGTGGTTTACATTCACAATTTGACCTGGTGATGCTGTAATCGGGTTTTAGGTTGAGGGCAGGACGATGTCAGCCGGGTCCACTAGTACATAACACTATTTGTATGGTGTAACCTTGCAGAGCCCCCAACGGAGGAGACTCTGATGCAGAACACCCTGTGGCCGGAAGCGCGCAAGCTGTACGGGCACGGCTACGAGGTGTACTGCGTGGACGCGAGCCCTGACGGCGGCCTCGTGGCCTCCGCCTGCAGAGCGACCACTGCGGAGCACGCGGCCGTGCTCCTGTGGTGAGTGAGTAATTTCGCTTAGGAGGCTTATTTTCCCCCCACCTTCCAGCAAAAGGTGGAAAATATCGATGGTTTTATTAAGGCGCCAGCGGAGGGTGAATTGCTCATACAAACGTAATACCAAAATAATTAGTAATTCGAGCATATTTCCTCCATATTATGCGATTATTAAGATTGAACTTGTATTTATCTAGGTCCCTGGATAATTATTTTTCCAAAATACTTTCCCAAAATTAAATGTAAGCACATTGCGTTTTGCATGTTTTTGCGACATAAACGACATGTTTTCTCCTTATTTGTTTCATATTAAAACCAACGATATCTCACGTACTAATTGATCAGGAACATAGCCTATATTGTCAAGTTACAGAATAACAACACGAAGTTAAAAACACAACAATTTTTCATTCATCATTTTTGGTATTCACGGAACAAGACTAAATGTATAACAAATTCTGTACGCTCATATTGCTATCGCGCTTGCACGCGATCATGTGTCTTCAGCCAAATAGGGATAGCAATATACCGGCAAATTTATATTTGCGGTTCGAGTAGAAGTTGCGAGCGGTGGTCGCCGGTCCCTTAATGACAAAGTTGCATGGAAGCAACCGGCCTCGCATCCAGTGACCCACAAGTCAGTGTAATATTTGTAATTTAAGTGTTGTATTGTCTACTTATTGTAACCTTTTCTTTTTGAGAAAAGAGCAACTGCTGAGTTTCTTGCCGGCTCTACTCAGTAGAATCAGTTTTCCGAACCGGTGGTAGAGTCTTAACGTTTCATAAGTGACACTAGTTGTCCTACATGAAATAAATAAATCATTTTTTTAGATGCTAAGCTTTAATGGGGCACCCATATATCAAATCTAGCTGGTAAACTCAGTTCTGCTGCTTATGCTGTCAGAAAGATTCGGCAGTTAACAGACGTTGAAACTGCAAAGATTGTATATTTTGCTTATTTTCATAGTATTATTTTTATTTTATTTATTTTATTTATTTATTTATTTGTTTAAATCAGGCAACTAGGCCCATAGAAATATAAACATAATATAACATACAAAATAAAAAATTCTTAAAATAAACTAAATACATAAATATGAAAATATAATTATAAAACTGTAGGGATTCTGGATCTGGCTTCCCTGAAGCGACGGTAAACTATGCCCTCAGGCCAAAAGTCTGAACTGAGGAACACGTCTTTGCACGAAGCCGGAACAGTAAGGACATACGAACTGAAGTAGGTTGTCCTACTGGACTTCAGTTTGTCCAGGGTCAGCTGCACTTCTGTCATCATTATGTCTTATGGAATCTTGCTGTGGGGTAAAGCGGCAGATATTCAAAAAAATTTTGTATGACAAAAAAGGGCAGTACGTGCATTATATAATTTAAAACCACGTGAATCCCTTAGAGAGAAATTCAAGGAAATAGGTATTCTGACAGTAGCTTCGCAATATATTTACAGTAATTTAATCTTTGTAAAACAGCACGTTCAGAATTACAAAAGAATATGCGATTTGCACGATAGGCCAACTAGAAACCGCCATAGGCTCGTGACTCCATCGCTCCGCCTCAAGAAAGTCCGAAGGTCGTTCGTGGGAATGAGCATTCTATTCTATAACAAAATTCCACAACCTATTTTAAACTTGCCTTTACACAAGTTTAAAAAGTCCATTAAAAGTATGCTTCTGAAAAAAGCTTATTAAACTGTTGAAGATTACGTAAATGACAAAGGAGCATGGAATTGAATCGCTCCAGCAATGCTAAGGACAGCGGTTACGTATGTAATTATAAAAAATAATGAAATTGTAAATTATTATTTTTTTCAAAAGAGCAACCGCCGAGTTTCTTGCTGGTTCTTCTCGGTAGGAATGGCATTCCGAACCAGTGGTAGATTCATTCGACTATTAGCACTTGTAAAAAGTCTATTTGAATAAAAAGCTTTGGGTTTTTTAATATTTGAATTTCATTTCATTTCAATCCCTGGACGTGCTTCTACCCCTCCCCCCATCAACAATATTGGTGTAATCATAACACCAAATGCAGGAGTGAGGTCTAGATAAGTATCTTCGTACTTCTTCATGTCGCGTCGTGACTGACATTCGGCCATGAGTGCGATACCCGTGGCCGTGCACCATGGCGTCATTTTAGCGTCCATCCATAGATAAAAGGCTTTCATTGTTAATGCGCTGTTTTTGGAGTTACTTCCTTTAAAATTGATTTGCATATATTATAAGCCCGGGGTATGAAAATTTATGGGGAGTAAAATCAAACTTTGTTTCCATGACTATGTAATGTATTTTATCTACTCTCATGCTATAAATCCTCTATAACAGGTTCTGAAACAGTTAGCTAATTGCCAACATTAAAACACCCAATGTCCTAATAACCATTACATCATCCAAACGGGTGATGTAATGTTGTACTGAATTTCATTACAACACCCCTGCCACATCTGCTCGATGCGTGGTATCTGTATGAATTACAAAAAAAGAACATCTGTACGAATTTCAAAAAAAGAACATTGTCATACACGCGCGTTTCACTACCAGAACGCCGCGCGCTGTAAAAAAAAGTTAACAAAAAAAATTTAAAAAAAAATTAATTTAAAAAAAAAAATTTAAAAAAAAAAATAAAAAAATGAGCGATTCATGTTTTGAGTTTTGATGATATTAGGTTACTAGGACTGGATGTTTTAATGTTAGCAGTAAGCTAACTATTTCAGAATCTGTTATAGAGGATTCATATTATGAGTGTAGATAAAGTCTTGTATGAAACTGTTGATAATTAGGTATTAAAACACTCATATGATACTATTATCATACTCCGCTTCGCGTCGTATGATAAACCCACATTCGTGTTTTAATACCCCTTATTACACAACTGTTGCATAAATAACTATTATATCATACTTGCTCAGTAACTAGGGATTACTATGGTGGAAAGTCTCCTTGTAAGTTGGTGTTTGCAATTCAAGGCAACATTACGTCGCACTATGCTTGAATTGTAATGTTCACATTACAGTTCAAGCTATGCAAAACTCCTTGGTAAACAATCTCTTTTCTTATAAAATGGTAAGAAAACTTTTTACTGAAAAAAAACACTTAACATGGCGGCATTTAATTTCCATACATTTCAAACTATGCAAAACTCCTTGGAACTCAGAGCCGTAAAAAAAAATGGAAAACTATTTACGAAAAAAAATGGAAATGGCGGCATTTCATTTGATCTGAAAGTTTGTGAAGTTTGTTCGTAAAGTGATTTAAGTTATTTACAACAATGTCAAGCACTACATCAGATGATGAAAAAGGAGGAGAGCCTGATATTTGTTTGCTTGAAGCAGAACAAATGATGCAAAACCTTTTGCCGGATAAGTCCAAAGAGCGCTACGTGAAAACTTACGAATAATTCAACAAATGGCGTGCAAAATTTCATTTTGCGTTACCAATGTTTTATTTACCTCGCAAGAATGATATAAAGTAGAATGCTTACCTCGGTTGCAAGTAGCTATTACACCCTCGAACTATATTCACCCTCGCTCGCTGCGCTCGCTCGTGTGACTAAATATCTCGGGTGCACGCGATCCATTAGCGCCCTATGCGAGCTGCGCTCGCACTGGCGCCAAATTGGATCTTGTTCTGTAATAGCTTACTTACGTCCCTTGTGTAACAATCTACTATTAATGAATATAAATTATATACTTATCAGTGCAGATCTCGAATAAAAAGAATATATATTATATATTTTTTAAATTACTAGCAAAACCATATCAAATAATAATTGTAGGAAGGCAAAGGGGTTTAAACCCAAGGGGTGCGGGGGACAGGCCCGCTGTAAGGGTCTGGGCCCAGGGGCCTTAGGCTTAGCGCCTGGCGACATTCAGTGAGATAGTTACTCGTAGTTGGCACCGTAGTCGTACCGTATTCATCCTCAGACGTGCGATATTAAGTTGTGTCTCACTTCGCGATTCAGGGTATCATCGCGATAAAAAGTCACCCATTGTAATAATTAGTGATACGACTTATTAACTTTTAATCGTCGTGTTACATTATAAAATAATCTTTTTTTTTTGAGAGTGTCGAATGAAAGGCGAGAAAATAGCAGGGAATAAAAAATTTGATGACTGAATAGGCTCTATGGTCTAGATAGATCTTTGTTTTTTTTTCTTTTTATCCCCTGTGTTGCCAGTGTTTAATAAAAACATTCATTAATCGACTCTCTCTCTTTCTATGAACATACTATACCGTATTTAATTAGTTATTTAATTCATATTGACAGGGAAACCAAAACATGGAACCAGATCCAAAAGCTAATATCACACCAGCTGACCGTCACCCAGCTCGCGTTCTCACCTGACAGCCAAAAACTGCTCTCCGTGTCCCGCGATCGAAGGTGGACCTTATACCAGAGAGCAGAGGGTTCAAACTTCTTCGACATAGCCGCTAGCACGGACAAGAAGAACGGAGTCCATACTAGGATCATTTGGTGTTGTGCGTGGGCGCATGACAACAGTGTATTTAGTACTGGCTCTAGAGATGGAAAGGTGAGTTTGTACGGACTAATTTAGACTTTATTGTTCAAATCACAAGTACGGTAACCTTAGCCGCGTTGAGCACTTTTTGGTAGGGGGTAAACTTGTGGATTCGCGTTACCGATACCTCGCTGCCGCATGCTCGCGTTGTTACGAAGACAAAAGGTCTTAAACATAAATATACTACATTCGTAATTAAACTTTAATGCCTTAGTTTTATTAAGGTTTATATTTTTTTTTTAAATATTCGTTTTCACTTCCATCGTCCCTATGAGTGCCAATTTTTGTACAGTACTGTGGCGGATTATAGCGAATTAAACTTCTAGTTCATTCATTATCATGGACTTCCGCAAAGTAACGCCTGCTTCAATTCAATAACACTACTTATGTTAACATCTGAATATGCTCGGATGCACGCTTATCAGCTTTAATTGTGTCTCATTTGTATTTGACAGGTTTGCGTGTGGTCCAATACGGACATAACTACCGACTCATCGCTAAGAGACTACAGTTTGCTAGGTAAGCAAATTGATATCATCAGCTGTAACCATACTGTAGTGTATTGAAGGCCTTATACCAGTAATACAACGGTGTGTAAGAGGCGTTATACTCTTTGTGTAGAGGGCGGTCAGAAAGCTGTCAGTTGAATAAACGTAAATAAATTTACGCGCTCGCACTATACACCCGCGCGCGCACACAAACACACGACACACACACACACACACCCACTGACAAACACATACCCGCACGCACTTGTAAAAACGCAGACAAATCAAATCAAATAAATATTATAAATGCGAAAGTTTGGATGGATGTATGGATGGATGTTTGTTACTCAATCACGCTCCAACGGCTGAACGGATCTGGATGAAATTTGGCACAGAGATAGATTATAGTCTGGAATATGACATAGGCTACTTTTTATCCCGGAGAATTAAAGAGTTCCCGCGGGAACCGAAAAACCTCAATCCACGCGGACGAAGTCGCGGGCATCAGCTAGTAAATATTATAAATGCGAAAGTTTGGATGGATGTATGGATGTTTGTTACTCAATCACGCTCCAACGGCTGAACGGATCTGGATGAAATTTGGCACAGAGATAGATTATAGTCTGGAATAGCACATAGGCTATATAGAGGCGAAAAACCTCAATCCACGCGGACAAAGTCGCGGGCATCAGCTAGTAAACATAATGAAAAATAGAACGTTGTGAACTCTCAGTGCATGTTTTCTTTTTGGCCTTATTATAAAATATATTACACATACCTACGAGTACCTTAATTTCTCATACCATAAAAAGAAAAACTCCTAACATACTCGCCGACTCATCAACGCCGAGCCCATCTTTCATTCTTCTTGGTGATGTGGCTATGCAGGGCTCTGTAAAGAGGCCCAGTATCACTTTGACCGTTGCCGATCGATTGTGATCGCCACCATCTAAAGTTCCTGGTCAAAACAGCAGCAGCTTTCCTCTATTCCACTACAGGGACTATAAAAAGGATACTTAGATTAATTTTTGAATGTTGTTGAAGTGAAAACTTCTTTAGCCGCGTTGAGCACTTTTTGGTAGGGGGTAAACTTGTGGATTCGCGTTGTTACGAAGACAAAAGGTCTTAAATATAAATATACTACATTCGTAATTAAACTTTAATGCCTTAGTTTCATATTTTTTTAAATATTCGTTTTCACTTCTATCGGCAGTCCCTATGACTGCCATTATTTTGTATTGTGTATAACATGTCTGTAACCATTATTACAGGTAAGCCACTAGAATTGGTCGATTCGGTGACCGCGCTGGCGTTCGCGCCGGTGGAGGCAGACGTGAGAATAATCGCAGTGGGTCTGGACACCGGAGCCATCAAGATATACGGGTTCGACCTGACCTGGAGCTTGCTGCGCGAACTGGACAACAAGTAATCAGTTCAATAATAAATAAATAAACAAACTTTTATTTCAGATCTATAGGAATCCATAGAAAGCGTTAGTAAGGCCCGCTTGCAGATACGCCGGCTTATCCCTTTAACCCAGAGTTAGCGGCTAATTTAAATCTGCCAATCCTCACTTGGCCAGCGCGGTGGCCTATACCAAATCCATCTTATTCAAAAGGAGACCCGTGCTAAGTAGAGAACTTGTAATCTAAATATATAAAAGGCAAAGGTGACTGACTGACTGACTGACTGATTGACTGACTGATCTATCAACGCACAGCTCTAACCACTGGTCGGATCGGGCTGAAATTTTGCCCTCAGATATCTATTATAACGTAGGCATTCGCTAAGAAAGGATTTTTGAAAATTCCAACCCCAAAAGGGTAAAATGGGGGTTGCAAGTTTATACAAAAGTTCGTGATACACGAACGTCAACGAACGAATCGGGATGGACGTGATTTTTGGCATGGGTATAGTTGACGACGAGAGTGACATAGGCTACTTTTTATCCTGGAAAATTAAGGAGTTCCCGCGGGAATAAAAAAAACTTAAACCACGCGGACGAAGTCGCGGGCATCTGCTAGTAGTTTATAGAAGGCAAGATAAATTTATTTTTTAGAAGTATTATATATAACGCAGAAGCAAATTGTCGCTTCAGGTGAATTTTGGGGTACGTAATGTTTCTTATCCATTTCGAGGCAATCCAGGAAATTTACTGAATGCTTAAATAAACAAAGAGCAATAAAAACAATTATTATTGTTTACAAAAAAATTAGGCAAATAGAAAACGACCGAAATAAAATGTCATTCAATTAAATTTAAAAAATGAACTCTTGTGTTGCAATATTATTTACTATACCTACCAATGGTATGTATATAAATCGGTGTACATACATTAAAAAAATTAAAGTAATTGTGTGTGTGTGTGTGTGCAATTCACACACGGCAGAAGTGAAACTTCAGAAAAGTATAGCCTACGAGTGAATGAGATAAATATAACTTGTTTTCTATCTCATTCTCTTCCATGCTAAATCCTATATAATATGTTTGTCTCTTTTTGGTGTCGCTTTTTCGTTTCATTGAATTTTCAAATCACAACGATTCTGAAGAAGTTTAACTTTAAATAGATACGCGCTTAATTGAGAACCTCCTCCTTTTTTTTTGGAAGTCGGTTTAAAATCGACGCTAATTATTCAATTATTGTTTTGTTGTTCCAGCATGGCGCATCATTTAACAGTGAAACGATTGTTCTTCAAGCCGCGGCAGCTCGACGGCGAAACGAACAGCGAAACGCTACTGGCCAGCTGTGGCAGTGATCACTTCGTTAGAATCAATAAAATTAATGTATTGTAAATATTATGTAAGAAATATAATACATTTTATATTTTGTTGAAGATTTCTTTTATTTTCTTCAGATATTGGGGCCAATTCTGTATAACAAAAACTAAAATGACAGCTTTAAATCTAGTGCTGCCCCTTTACGCAGGGAGTATTATGAAAGGGATAGCAATATAAATAAACTTATTTATATACATTCATCAAAATAGGAAGAGGAGTCAGACAAGGTGACCCTCTGTCACCAAAAATCTTCATCGCGGTGCTAGAAAACATATTTCGTAACTTAAACTGGACACGAAAAGGCATCAAGATTTCTGGTACTTATCTTAACCATCTTAAATTCGCAGACGATATTGTCCTATTAGCGGAGACATCTCAAGAACTCGAAGAAATGGTTCACTCACTAGATAGAGAAAGCTCAAAAATCGGCTTGGAAATGAATGGAACAAAAACAAAAATAATGACCAACAGCCACAAAATACCAATTGCCCTAAACGGGAACAACATAGATTACGTAGACAGTTATATCTATTTAGGAAAACAAGTTTCATTCATGAAGTCCGGAAACGAAGAAGAAATTGAAAGAAGAATCAATTTAACATGGAAAAAATTTTGGGCACTTAAAGAGATCCTAAAAGGAAATTATAGCTTAAACTTGAAGAAAACAGTGATAGATACTTGTCTCCTTCCTTGTCTACTCTATGGATGCCAAACCTGGGTATTCACAAATAAAGCGAAACACAGGATAAGATCAACCCAAAGAGCAATGGAAAGGAGTATGCTGAAAATAAGAAAAATACAAAAAATTTCAAGCGCCATTATTAGGAAAAAAACAAACTTGACTGACGCACTTAGCCAAGCTCTTACACTGAAATGGCAATGGGCTGGACACATCTCACGCTACTCCGATAATAGATGGACCATACAGACCACAAAATGGAGAGGACCTTTAGGAAAAAGGGAGGTTGGAAGGCCAAACAAACGGTGGACTGATGAGATAGTGCAAACTGCAGGGAAAAGCTGGATAAATGTGGGCAAAGATAGGGAAAAGTGGAAGAGGTTGGGGGAGGCCTATACCCGTAAAGGGGCTCATATCTGATAAGCAATTATAACAAATGATGCAACACTAACCATACTAACCTAGGAAATAAGGAAAATGTATTACTGACACATCTAACAACATTTATGCTGTACAAGGAAGGATATGAGAATAAAAGGCTTTTTTATTTTTTATTTTATTTTATTTTTATTTATATACATTCATTCAAAAATTTTCGGAACCGGCAGGATTTGAACCTGCGTCTCTCTGGGAATCGCGCCCTGAGCGCCTTGACCACTCGGCCACGGTTCACTTACCTGCCAGTGACGGAGATATGCATCTTTAATCCAGTCCTTTTACGCGACTGTCTATGCCATCCAGTAGCGATATATTAAAGTATCGAAACTACTTTCGAACTTTCGGTGGAACTCTTTGAACGAGGAATGGCACATTTTGCGTTTTACTAATTTTTAAAACAAATTATATAAGTATATAAAAATATAAATAAAGCTGTCATTTTAGTTTAGATAATATGGTGTACTACAGAATTGGCCCTATTGTAAGGAATCTAGCGGATTAAACTGTTTAGGTCGCTTAACGCCCCACATTTAAAAAAATGACCCGTTCGCAAAAGGTCCCATCATGATTTTTGTAAATTATTAACAAAGCGAAAGCCTATCAGTACTTAAAAATAAAGTGACTTTACGATTCCTGTACATTAACCGTGCGTTCCGATATAGACTGAAAGCACTGTTCAGTGCTCTTTACTGTGGAGAAATTCGTTCCGTTATGACTGACAGTAAACTGCCGCAGTATCCTAGGGAAATATATGACGTCATTAATCGACGCCATTTTTGTAGGTACTGTGAGCACTGGCGTTTTCGAGTTATGGTGCTCTGTGTTTGTCTCAGTGCTGACTGCGTTCCGTTATAAGCAGTACCCAGTATACCTAACTATAAAGGAACGGCTTCGCAGTGTACTGAATTGACCTTACAGTGCTCGCAGTGTATTTCGGAACACACAAAAAGCGGGGCAACGGAGCTCTATAAATAAAAATCAATTGCTGAAATGTATATTCTCGCATCACTTCAGAACGGCTGGACCGATTTTGATGGATTTTTTTGTGAGTGTTTGAGTGGGTCCAGGGATGATTTATAATAATTGGACTCAGTAGGGGCGCTGCAATCGGGTTCTAGATTCAGGGCAGGACGTTTGCCGGGCCCACGAGTATAAAAAAAAACAAGAATAATACAGATAAGATTTTATTAAAATACATAACATAATAATTTCAATTTGTAATACTTAGTATTTAAAATTGTACAGCCTATCCAATTTTGTTGATTCAATGCTTTGTATTATATATTATATATATATGTATAACACAAACTACTGAATCAACAAAATATCATTTACAATAGTAAACGATTTGAATATAACATTGTTTGGAAGCACCTTGGATAAATTCCTTATAGTATTTTTAATTTCGTTAACAATAGGTAACTTTGTGTTGCGTTTCAATTAGACGAAGTATGTACTATGTACATACATAACCTATATACAATTTAATTACACATTGGTGTTAATTCGGATGTATACAAATATCTAAACTAAATTGATAGGTCTAAAATATTTGCGAAAGTGTGTTTGTTTGTTGGTTTGTCCTTCAATCACGCCGCAACGGAGCAACGGGTCGACGTGATTTTTGGCATGGGTATAGTTGAGGAGCTGGAGAGTAACATATGCTACTTTTTATCCCCGAAAATTAAGGAGTTCCCGCGGGAATCAAAAACTTAAACCACGCGGACGAAGTCGCGGGCATCAGCTAGTTTATAATATAAAAGTTTGAACTTGATAAGAGATCCTAAATAGCGTCGGCCTTAAATTTAATTCTAATTTTAACTTTACTTGACCTGTTATTAGGCAACTTTATTCTGGATTTTAGACCAAGAGCAGCAGTGAAAGATGCCAAAATAGTTTTGAGCCATTTAAATTACCTAATACGATGATTATGAGCACTTTGTCTTAAAATAGTTATTTGCTGAAGAATAACATGATATTCACCGTGATATGAGAAATCACGGACATTCATTTTCTATTTAATTTCCCTCTGATTTTGGTATTGCCATTATACATTAACCATTAATTGACGATCAAAAAATCTACTCAACATTAATTGGCGCAGTCGACAATCACCCCACCGAATCAAAAACTTCGTCATTAATTTCATACACATGAAACAACTTCATGACAAAAACGTGATAAGTGAAAACTTCAACATTTTTGTTAATCTCTTATGATGATAATGGGGGTGATTCTGTAGTGCACAATCTCTAAACTAAACTAAAATGACAACTTTAAAAATATTGCTAACCATTTCATTTGCTGTCAGTTTAGTTTAGGGTATGTTCCGATATACACTGCGAGCACTGTAAGGTGTGACGTCAATTTAGTATACTGCGAAGCCGTTCCTTTATAGTAATTAGCTATACTGATTACTGTTTAAAACGGAACCCAGTCAGCACTGAGTCTGAGAGCACCTTACCTCGAAATCGCCAGTGCTTACAGTACAAAAATGACGACGATTTATGACGTCATATATTTCCCTACGATATTGCGGCAGTATACTGTCAGTCCATAACGGAACGAATTTCTCCCCAGTAAGAGCACTGAACAGTGCTCGCAGCGTATACCGGAACATACCCTCAGAGATTGTGTCATACAGAATTGGCCCCACTGTCCCTATATTTTAGAGCACAGCAGTTTGTTTGTTCCTTTTAGCACAACTTCAATAGGGTTTTCAACTTAATTTTCAACAGCGATCGCTTTCTTCGGTTTTTTCCCCCGAAACGTGTTGATGAATTTCCTGATCGGTCCATATTTCTTTTTCTTCTTGACCTCACTTGTACTGGAACTACTCAAAGATTTGGTTTCGAAGGAATGCATTGAGGGTATCTCTAAATGTGTGGAACGCAAGTCTATTAAAGAAGATGCTCCTGTAGGTATCTCCAGGAGGGCCAGGTGGTTTTTGTACTCGTTCACTTGTTGATATCCGTTCGTCATATTCTGTGTGTTGGTTTCTTCGACTATTTTTATCTTGGAATGTGTTGTTTCTGTACTATTTAATCTGTAAAGAAGAAAGGCAACACTTTACTCCAATAATATCTCTTAATAGTAATGAGATATTCACTGGGGAAAAACTGCCCCCCGATTATGTAAGAACGGCCGATCAAAACGTCAAAGTTCGGAGCATTACATTAGAGCTCAATTTCGTGTACCCATCCTTATACGTTTAGGGTATCGTACATACCTAAACGTATAAGAATGGGTACACGAAATTGAGCACTAATTCAATGATGTTATGGTTTATTTTAGTTTGACGCCGAACTTTGACGTTTTGATCGGCCATTCTTACATAATCGGGGGGCTGACTGAGTGCTGTAGCTCATTACAGCCGTATACTATGAATATAGTAATGAGCTACAGCTACAGTGGGTGCAGCGCTGCGGGTGCGGGTGCGGGTGCGGGTGGCGCAGGGTGCGGCAGCGGGTGCAGCTCACCTGGGCCGGTCGACGATGCGCAGCGAGTTGGACAGGCGCTCCCAGAAGTTGTACGGGGGTCGCGTGCCGTTCTGCGGGTGCGGGTAGCGCAGGTTGTGGTAGTACGCCAGGTGGCGCGGCAGCTCGCACTCGCGGTACATCAGAGGTATTATCTTGCTCTGCTTCTTGTCTGCAACGAGAGGCAAAGGAGAGTGGAGTTTCTGACAAACAAACCCTTTATGCACAAATACTGATGTTGTCAGTAATTAGAGTCAAACTAAGCATATAGTCTAAATATATAAAAGGAAAAGGTGTCCGGTCTATCAATGCACAGTTCAAACCACTGGACGGATCGGGCTGACGGACAGATTGATTTCGCATACAGATAGCTATTATGATGTAGGCATCTGCTAAGAGAGGGTTTTTGAAAGCTCAACCCCTAAGGGAGTAAAATAGGGCTCAAAACCCTATTTTACTCCCTTAGGGGTTTGAGCCCTATTTTACTCCCTTAGGGGTTGAGTTTGAATTTGTATAAAAATCGAACCTAACGTGAGCGAAGTCTTGGCAAAAGCTAGTATCTTATAATATAATAGTCAAGGGCAATAGCTTATAATAGTCAAATGATTTAAATAAATGAAGTTAAATTCAAGTCTACAAACTCAAACTCATTATTCAAAATTGGTACCTACACAGAGTTCACAAGGTACAAATAGGGGTCGACTGAAAATCAGAGCTGACATGGTGCATCTACACAGTATCAGCATTACGCAGAGTCGATGCCTTTTTTGGGATTTTATACAACACAGATTAGTGTTTTTTATAGCATCAGGGTTTAGTCTATAAGTTTATAGCAATAGTCCATAAGTTTTTTCTGTATCTTGTAATTTTGTTTGTTTTCTGTGAATTTTAAATCCCAAAATATAAAGATTTTATTTATTTATTTATAAGATGTAATATGTTTGGAAACATGAAGAAAACACTGGAGTTCGATATAATACATATTGTATTAGCTAGGTAGCTTGACACGAACTAAAAATGACATACAGTATCGCAACCTACCCACAAGTTAACTTTATTGACAAACAAAGCAACCAAGTACCCTCACACAAAACATACCTTACACATTTCATCATAGCATTACTGTATACATAACAAGATGTGATGGTGATAATTAACCACAGTATCTTAAAACTAAAGCTACAAGTAAGTGTAACCATCTCACTGATAGCGTCGGCCTGCGCCAGGTTCATGTAGAACGCGATGGCGGGGCTCCTGAGGAAGTCCGGCGAGTACACCAGCACTATGTAGCGGCAGCGCTCCGAGATCAGCCTCGACACCGGCTCGAACTGGGTCGCGTGACCCGGCAGCAGGTCCTCCTCTGTGCACAGCTGGAAAGTTGTTTGACGCTAGAGTTGATTCACTACTATGCGGAAGGAACTGTGGGCTGGCCACACCATACGGGGTGAGGATAGATGGACGGATGGATGGTTTGGTACCCTAGAGAGGCAAAGAGGAGGAAGGGGCGACAAAACAAGAGACGGCAAGACGAAATGAGGCTATAGCGGGAAGAACATGGACGAGACGAGCAGCTAATAGGAATCATTGCAAAGGATTGGAGGAGGCTTTTGCCAAAGGGCACACGGACTAGCAAATAGAACCAGCCCCCCTAGCATAGGCCGAGACAATTTTCTCCCCGAGGAAAGGATAAAAATTGTATTCCTAAATAAATAAACAAAAACGCTTAATAACGGAGGATAAATAGTCCCCCGAGTCCCCGTGAAATTTCAAACGGGGATAAACTTCTCCTCTCCCCTGTTGCCGAGCTCTGAGAAGTGGATAAGTTAATTTTATCTCTTGTCAGTGGATAAAATCGGGGGATAAAATTTTTATCTCCGGCCCATGCTAGCCCTGCAGGGAATAGAATAATAACAATTACTGTTCAAAAATATTTTATTGTCCGACAAAATCTTATAAATAAATAAAAAAAATGCGGAAGGAACTGAGAACCCACTGCGTTACTATCTCAAGAAAAACCATGCCATGAAGTCAATCAATGATTATTTATTCAAATTAGGATACTGTATACTTATTGACGTCCAAATCCATACTTAATATTATGCGTCTGTCTATCTGCTACGCTTTCACGGCTCATCCGTTCAACCGATTTTGATGAAATTTGGTATAGGTGTAGGTTGTATCTGGGGGAAGGACATAAGCTAAAGAGTTCCCATGAAAAAACCTAATTCACGCAAACAAAGTTGAGCATCACCTAGTCATACTTCATACTAATACTAATATTTTATAAATGCGAAAGTGTGTTTGTTTGTTGGTTTGTTGGTTTATTGGTTTGTTGGTTTGTCCTTCGTACGGATCAACGTGATTTTTGGCATGGGTATAGTTGAAGACCTGGAGAGTGACATAAGCTACTTCTTATCTCGGAAAATCAAGGGGTACCCGCGGGAATCAAAAAAATTAAACCACGCGGACGAAGTCGCGGGCGTCATCTAGTTAGAAATAAAACAACAGCAGAAGTCGTATTATGTTGCAAAATTCAAATGAGCATAATTACCTTAAACCCATCACTTCTCATCCTTGTGAGTAGCTCTTCAACAAAAATCTTGTCCTCCTTAGCATACAACACATATGCATGGTACCGTTGAGGGGACCCAAATAGTTTGTCGTCATATGTGATTATATTCTCATCTGACCCATCAATGGCGACCACAATCTGTGCATTATTATTATTGTGATTCTCTTGCCCTGTAATAGATAAAATTGAGCGTGGTTGACGATTTTTTAAGAACTAGTTTTATTTTCTCCGATACTAGAGAAATATTACGTCCCCTAAACAAATCTGTAGGTCTACCATTCTAGGCTACGCATTTTTTGTCGGTCAGTCAGTCTATTTTATATGATGTAAGTAAGACTTGCTTTTTTAAGAACTGATGATTTAATAATTAACAGGGGCAAAAGTTCAAGAAAACAATTAAATATGATAACACGGCTAATAAACCCAAATTGATTAGTAGGCTATTTAGTAACTATAAAAGAAACAAATCTATACTACTATTATAAATACAAATGTTTGGATGGATGGATCATGGATCCATGGATGGATGGGCATCCATCCATCCTTGGATGTTTGTTACTCAATCACGCCAGAGCGGCTGAACAGATCTAGATGAAGTTTGGCACAGAGATAGATTATAGTCTGGAATAACACATAGATAGGCTACTTTTTATCCCAGAAAATTAAAGAGTTCCTGTGGGAACCAAAAAATCTCAATCCACGTGGACGAGGTTGTGGGCATCAGCTAGTTCAAAATATAGCTGTTCAAAATTGCAATAAAATAATATCACAAAAACAATGGGTTTGTAGTAATATTATTATGACACCATCTCACGTTCTCACTGTGGTGATAGTCTAGTTGGTTTAGGCCTCAAATTCAGGTGGTTAGGGGTTCAATCCTCAAAAACTTTTAATGCTGTTTAGTTTAGAAATTGTGTACAACAGAATCAGCCCCATTGTGATCCCCATCCATCATGCCTCTGAGTTCTTCATGTTAACAAAGGTGCGAGAAGTCTGCCAATCGACACTTGACCTATTGACAAACCATTCTCTTTCTGACAGGAGACCTCAGACCTATGCTCAGTACTGGACTGGTTACACTGGATGATGATGTCATAGTTATACAGTGATTGCAACATCTTATTCATAATATGGCTCAGTATTATTTCTTAAACCTTTTCCTCAAACATTTCAACAATATCAACAAATTTCAATAATATATTATATTGTGAGATGGTGATAATTAAAAAAAAATCAGACCAGGGCACATTTAGAACCTTTGTAGCTTTAGTTTTAAGATACCATCGTTAATTATATCACCATCACTACTTTGTATACATAAAGTGTACTGTGTATGAAAAAATTTTGAATAATAATACCTTGACTTTGACTTTATCCTCTATCATAATTTAATATTATGAAAAAGTTCTGTCTGATACCATGACTAACCCGCTAAAGAACCAATGTTGACAAAATTTTCAGACTACTTTGAGCTTGCATCCAGGTGATGGATGTTATTATATATGAGGATACTTTTTATCCCAGTAAATCAAGGATATCTGACTAGATTTTAAAAATACCTGGTATTTTCTGGTAATCAGAGTAGTGGAAATAAACTAGTAAGTATTCAAGTAAATCTTACTTAAAAGCTTGTTGTCCCTCGCTAGTTCCAGCAAGTCCTCACACACATCATATCTGTCCAGCAACTGCAGAATGTCCAACAGTCGGCTAACGTTAGCCGTACCATCATTCTTGCTTATCCACACATCAAGCACTTTGCCTATTTTGTCCTGAACCTCATTTATGCTGGCCGCAGCTTCTGCGGATATGGGCACGAGAGATGCAACACCCCGCCAATCTCTAGAATATATACTTACAATGTATTTTATGTACCTAAACTTATGGACAGATGTTTTGGAAGATAACCTTACAAAAATTTAAATGACTAAATAGAAGATTGAAACATAAAGGCTGGGGTCCTACAGTGCTGGAATAGCAACCTCTCACTGGACAGTGCAGCATTGGCAGACCCCTACTTAGTGGACGGACAACATCAAACAAATTGCAGTGAATCCCTGGATCCAGGAACTACAAGACTGTGTCATGTGTTGTGTCACCTATGTCCAGCAGTGGAGGTCTATCAGTTGATAACCACGATATAAATAACAGACGAAGGCAATAAACTATTTTTCATTAGCTAGGCAGTGCACATTGTTACCCATGTGAAAGGTGGCAACTAAGGCTGGAACTTTTGTGCCTGTGTATTCCAGCCATGTTGACAGTACTGCAGCTGGAGCCCCACAGTGGATGATAATCCACTTAGGCTCTAGGACTTAGGCTCATCTACATTTTAATCAGGGTTCTGATGCCTTAAAGTAGTCATTTCATAGTGCATCAAACCTTGATGTTACATTCCCACATTGCTTATACTTCACTGAGCCTACTTGAAAAGCTAGCTAGATATACGCTAATATTTTAAGATTTTAACTAAAAATTTAAAATTAATTTGAATGATGAATTTTTAATCAGTCTGTATGCTTCTCTAAATCATTGTTTGTCGATTTCATAGGTTGTGAATACCTATTATATTCTACAAAGAAAAACTGTAAATATCTACAAACAGAGAAAATATGAAAACTCATAGAATTATCGTGTCAATCTACATTACAAACATGAATACGTTCCTACGACTCTGTGGAATTTGTTAATGCAAATAAAATACGAGGTTATAAGGTTATCATATTATACATAAAGTGTAAGTACCTGTGTCTAGTAATTTCATCGGGGCTAAGGATTGGCAGCACTTTTCTTGGATTTAAACGTTCGGATAGCAAGTTTCGAGATTCCCCACTGAGTGCACTTAATGGCACTGCGTTCAAACCGATCATCTTGTCACTTGTTTCGTCGATCCCCGAGGTTTACTTGTCCTTTAGCGACACGTTTTGGTGCACTTTCATTTCGCATCAATGCTTGGAAATGCAATATAACACCTTAAATATTAATCGTAACGCAAGATGTTCAATGTTGTTTGTGTGGCGGACTAAAAATTAAAATAAAATGTCAAAACTTATCGACGTCATAGACAAATAAATTATGGAAATTGCTAAATGTCATAAGCTGTCATAGACCATAATTTATAGGGATGTCGTCTTTTCCAGACTATTGAATAGTCCAAGCCATAGATTTTTAGTAGGTTTATGGAAAGTAATACTAAACTTTATAATCACAGTATGTCTGTGTTTATAATATAATCCTGAGATCTCTCCAAAACATGGAAGGTAGGTACAAAAATGGTTTCAATAGCAGAACACTGAGCAACTATTTGAAAATGGGTAGCCCCAAAAAGCTTGAACTCAGAGCCTCGAAGTCACATTCACGCGGTAAAGTCAAAACTCCCGCTAAAAATTATACTGGTATACTGTTACTTGATAATTTAATTATACTGAAGAAATGGATTAATATTAGATAATAAATAAAACGCCTCTATATTCGTTTCCAATATTTTATTTTAAATTAGTGGCAGTGAAGTTTTTCCGAGATGTTGCTTAATGTTACTAACAGAATCCGGTTCTCACAGTCGTCGTTACGAAAATTAATGAAATAATTTCAACACTAAAATAACAATATCTAAAACATATTTAAATATTGACAATTTCAAAAAATATCCAAGTGTTAACGGTGTTCAACGAACTTAAGTATGAACAAAATTATTTCATTGACCGATTTATCTTTCAAAGGTCTAAAGTACCTATTTTATACTTCTTTATTTTTTAGTTCAAATAAAAATTAGGTATACCTAAGGGGCAGGTACAACCAAATAAACTCTTTAAAATCATAAAATAAATATACGGTCTAATAAAGGTACTTAGGTATTTGCTTTTTGTTGTTTTTGTTAGATTTGTACACTTTATTTGTAACACCACAACAAGTAAAAATTTGTTGTTCTAATGTAACCACAGCACAATGTAAAGACTTGGATATTTAATTTTAAAAAAATTACAAAATACACATCTTGGCACTTGAATACACAATCTTAGCTAAGTATACGTACATTTTATAAAATAAATAAGTAAGTACATAATAAACTAATAAGTAAACAAAGAATATTTAATTACAATCAAAGATGAGCTAAGTAAGTCTGAGATACAAATTACAATAGAATAGGTCCTATTATAGTCCAGGCATATTAGGGGTTTCACCTCGGAATGAGAGATAGTCAGCTGTAAACTTGTATAAACCTTTATTTTGGCACCCTAAAACTTGTCTCAAAACCTACTTATCGTAGGGTGTTGGCGTCTACAGATATTCCAAGGTCAAAGGTAAAAAAATCGATTTTTTACACATTTATTGCAAATATCTCGTTTCCTATGGGTTTTATGCTATTTAGATTTATTATAAATATTGTAGAAGATTAAATTCTCTACAACTTTTATTTAATCATTTTTTTTATATCTTGAACCATTTTCGTGATGGAGGGCAGAGCGCGCGCAGTGTTTAACTATTTAGATTTTAGAGTATCATTCGAGGTCAACCTGTAGTCCCGATTAAAAACACGCCGTATAAAGTTTATAAATTATTGATAAGTATATATTTCTAAAATATTTTAATTTTTTATTTACTATTACGTAAATAAAAACGTATAATACAAACGTACGTTTACTACGTTACGTTTAGTACGTACTATACGTACGTTTATACGTACGTATAGTACGTATAAACGTATACGTATTAATATTTTTTTTTCAATAATTCAGTACCTGTAATATTCAGTAACTGCCTGGTTCAATCATTATTTGAGAATGGAGTGCGAACCTTGTTGGCAATCTATAATGCTCCAAAGTCTGAGGACTGTATCGATCATCTTCGCTATGCACAGTTCAGCAAGTTAACAAAACTGAATATACCTGTGCAGTTATCAAATATTCCACCAACGAGTGCAGCAGCTCACCAACATATCAACCGTGTTTATTATCAAGTTCAGACTTGGTTAGGGCATGATTTAGAACCCCAGAATTGGGGTTGGATAATGCGTGATGAATTCCTGGAACCTGTTATGACAATGAATCCACTAGCTCCAGAGGAATTGCTTAACACAATATTCTGCAACTGCAAGAATGGTTGTGGTTCGCGATGTGGATGCAGGAAAGCAGGGTTGCAGTGCTCTTTAGCTTACGGCCAGTGTAATGGGCAAGCTTGTCTTAATGCTTCACCATATCAGAGTGATATCAATGAAGACGGTACTATTGACCCCGAAATCCTAGAAGAACTGGAGACAAATGTTGTTGAAGACGAGAACACCATTACTAAAATTCTACATCAAAGAGAAATTTGAAATTTTACAGCGACTGGAAGACGATGATGAAGAAAAAAATTGAACTTAGAACTTGTAGATCTTATTATTATTAATTTTTTTTAATTTCAACGTTAAACGTTTCATAAATGTATGAAATGCTATTTTTCAATAAAAACATTAATTAAAAATTTAATTATTTTCTTTTTATTAAGTTAAGAAGTAATTAGTATTAATAAGATAAGAATTTAAAAAAATATTAAAGTAACTATTTCCCTTAATAACTTTATAATTACACGAGTAGGTAAGTGTTAATAAATGAATACATACTGAATTATTGAAAAAAAAATATTAATTATAGCGTATGGTAAATAAAAAATGTAAATTATTTAGAAATATATACTTATCAATAATTTATAAACTTTATACGTCGTGTTTTTAATCGGGACTACAGGTTGACCTCGAATGATACTCTTAATAGTTAAACACTGCGCGCCCTCTGCCCTCTATCTCGAAAATGGTTCAAGATATGAAAAAAATTATTAAACAAAAGTTGTAGAGAATTTAATCTTCTACAATTTTTATAATAAATACAAATAGCATAAAACCCGTAGGAAACGAGATATTTGCAATAAATATGTAAAAAATCGATTTTTTGACCTTTGACCTTGGAATATCTGTAGACGCCGACACCCTACGATAAGTAGGTTTTGATACAAGTTTTAGGGTGCCAAAATAAAGATTTATACAAGTTTATAGCTGACTATCTCTCATTCCGAGATTCTTGCTATTATTTAGCTAATTTGCCTGGACTATTATTATTTTGCTCGACTGGATAACCGTTTTTTTGTTTATGTTTTCATACAATAAAAAACGATGACTAAGTAAGTACAACATTCTTTCTTGTTTAATTTAATCACGAAAATATACCTAAAATATAAATTACAAATAAACCACTGGAGTTCGTTACACATTTTTTTAGCAATTGCTTTCAAAACGACAACTCCATAAAAAACCATTGGCACATTTAAATTATCTTCTAGATGTGCTCTCATTCTTTGTAGATTACATTAAGTAATTATTATTATTTATAGATAAGCTTTAGTTGAGTAGTATCGATTAGCCGTACCTTCCTATTCTTTTTGCACTTTGGAAATAACAACAGTGACTTCATTTCAAAAGAAACTCTGCTATTTAATTTACATTTATGTTGCAGATAAGTGTACAAAATGTGAAGTTTTATTATAGTACACTTTCAAGTATTTTAAGGTCCATCTGTGATTGCATTAATTTTAATGGCAGTGTCGTCCAATAATTATTATGGCACAGTTATGTGTATTAGTTTCGCATCACATTATAATTCATACATATTGCTCTACCTTTTATAATTGTGGTGCATTTAACTTTCTAATTACTATTCCATTCGAATATTACTTAAGTTTAAGCAAGCATTGAGACGCTGATAGAGCAGAAGATTTCATGAATTTTCAATGCAAGCAAAATAAAAAAGATGCTCATGAAAGTTATTTAATGGTCAAAAAACATGCATTTTATGCAACAGGCTAGGTGTAAGCTTTGATTATATGATTGCATCGCTCATTGCGTGAGGCGTTAATCTAGATTAACGCCTCACGCAATGGAGTATTTAATCAAAGGGTGTAAGTAAGCGTTTCATCGAATCGCTGAAAATATCGTTGAGTGTGTCGTCGAAGAAAGCGGACTGCGGTAGCTGAATTATTGAAATATCTTCCCGTTGTCCCTTAACAGGTGTGGTCGTTGAAATAGTGAAATTAAATTATTCAAAATACACGCGCCGAATTGAGAACCTCCTCCTTTTTTGGAAGTCGGTTATAAATTGACAGCCGTTGACAGGCAGCACGAGCGGTATCAAGTTTTAGCAAGCTACACCAGAAAAATCGCTTCGATAACTTTGATCTTTTTGATAGTCTAAGGGTATATACACAGATTCTAAGGGATAGACAGAATACTGAGTGAAATTCGGATGCGCAGATAATCTTTGGCAACATTTGGCCAAAAATATACAAGAGAAAACGATACGTAAAAATCCTGTAGGTATGTCCGTTTTCCCCGTAGGCCGCAACGGTATGTCGAGTCCCTGTATCAGGGACAACGGGGTTTCATTCAATTTCCTTACCGCTATCCCCATCTCGGGGATACGGAAAAGGGGACAACGGACATTTTAACGGTGTTGAGCTTTACCAAATGCTTTTCATTTTAGGGTGATTCCATTTCCAATGTTTTTTTAAAATATTCGTTTATGATCTTTATTATAATCATAAAGTTACTTAGGAATATCTGTATAATTTAGGTCTGAATAGTTTAGGTCTCTAATCTAGGTTCTATTTTATGAATCTAATATAAACTCTCATCGGCAACACCTATTGAGCAACTAACAAATACTTAGGGCGTCGAAAATGGCCATTTATAGATTATGGCGTGAAAACGTCCAAATGCTTTTAGAAAATTCGTTTCACAGCCATGAAATAGCTACTTATGTTTTTGTTATTCTATTTATATCTGGATAAACAATTAGTTACCATAGTTAGGTATCCCCAATTATATCTTATAAATATTGTGACCATAAAACTAATTGTAACTAAGTAAGTACATATCAATGTATAAGTAGTATAAGTAGGTACTCGACAAAAATCCTGTACAAACTTTTCTTTACGCTTTTCAAGGATTGAACTTCAAAAATCTTTTAAGTGCATGTGCAAAATCACAGAACATAGAATAAGCAGATTCCTTGTTCCGTGGCCAAATCAAAACGGAGCTCTAATTAATATAATGTTCATTTACTTAGTTCTACATATTATTCAGTTGAGTGAATTAGAACACTTGTTTTTTATAGTTAGGTATACTTAGGTACGTATAAATGATCTTACTGGTAATAAATATTCATAATAAAACATTGAATATGGGAAAATACCTATTTCACAATATTAAGGTAGGCATGTTTTTTACATAAAATATTAAAACACAAACAACGATAAACTTTAAACATCATAGACTTACAAGCTGTACAAACAAATCTTAAAATAGGAAAACAATTAAAAAACAATAAATTCAACGCAATATAAGTACTTAATTCTTTATACATTGTTGTATATTACGTAGGGACTACCCTACGTAATATACAACACCACCACTTCCACTTCCCACTAGGGAAGATCCTCTATTATTAAATTATTAAATTAAACACAAAAAAATTACAGGAAATATCGTAATTGAGTATTTGACAACTATTCTAATTAAATATTTTTTAGTGATTATTAAATAGAGAATCTCACAAAAGTCGTAATATCCACGTCCCCTGTTAGTTTTATGTTGATTATCTATTTTAAACTATCGATTAAAGTAAAAAAGTGCGTCGAACTTTGATGATGTCACTATGCAATGTTTCATACAAAGCGATTTGACGTTTCAAAAAAAATTGCTGATTTGACTAGTTGTCAAATACCCAAATAAGAAAGCAATTAAGTACCGTCCAACGGTCCAGTACGGGATAAAATGGTACATAATTAAAAAATTATTGCTATCGATTAGTTTACTGATTCAAATTATTTTCCTTTACTCATTAACGAAAAATAACATTCACATATCAATATATTTTTAAAATAATAACGATTTCCTATACATTTGAAGTCACTGGTATTTCAAAAGAAGAATATATTGAGCTGTTCTTTAACTGTAACATTCGTTTCTACAACCAACATGTGATTATTTTATGTTATTTTTTTATTTCTAATAATAATGAAGTTAATTTTTATATTTTCGCAAAGTTCCGTTACTCCTTCTTCAAACTCAGCCACATTTTGAAATAGCTTCACCTAATTTTTTTATAGCAACAGTATTTTAGAAATTATTTAATTAGAATTAATAAAGACAAGTCACAATATCAAACCTTAAAATAAAATCATATTATTAATTTACACGTACCAAAACATCAAAATTGTTATCAAAGTATTTAACATTAATAATTAATCGGTTCATGATACTTAATTTCTTTTACTTATTTTCTGTTCAAATAGAAAAAAAAAATTTGCTGTATACCATGTTTAAACCATAGACATAGAATTTTTTCCGCTATGGTTTAAACAAATAATTTTGAAACTTATATTTATATGCCTTTAAAATCTACCATTTCTTTAAAAATAGAAACCTTCCAAACGCTTAGTAGCGAATAGCATTAACTCTCCAAAAATTAAAATAACAAAAATTTTTATGTTCTTCATGGAACTAATAAACCATGTTGCCCTAAAACTCATTCAATACAAATACTATTTTAGTAATATTTGGTATTTGAACTAACTTGGATAGACAAAGCGAATTGATAGCGAAATTGTGAAAAAAAATTTTTAGAGTTTTCATGAACCGTTGTGAAGGCATGTCACTAAAAAAAATAGACAGCACACAAAATATTATGTCACTGGTTTTCGTACACCAAAATGTATACACACGTTCGACTCAAAACATAATCTATATGTGCACCCGGCCTCACTGCAGGGCGCATTACTCGATAATAATTTTTAATAATCGTAATATTATTACACCTTAAATAACTATACATTTTATGCTTATTTCATGGCACCCAGTGGGGCTGAAAAACTTATTAATCCTCAATATATCATACATTCGTGTTACGTTATCGGTACTATACAAAAATTAAAAACATTATACAATAATGACTACCGATATATCATAGATCTTACAAATACAAGAATCGACTTACGACTACCAAATACCAATTTGGTATGATGAATCATTGCGGTGACGGTATATTCGTATTTTTAGTTACAACCTTTTTTAATTTAAACACTCACTTTATTAGCTAAACGCTTTATTAATATCTATGAAACCGTATGTTAGGGCCGCTCGATGACTACAGATGGCGCTGGACCTGATGTGCGGCAAAGCAGTCGTTACGCGTGGTTTCCGCCAATCAGAGATGTTCCTGCTATGTTTAACGGCGTGACGTCACAATACTGCTTTAGAATATAGCAACTTCAGAGTCTTAACCATTCGATGGTAAGATTTACCTCGAGTAGCAAGTGTTTTAGAAAGTAGACCTATCTATCTATACCTTGGTTACGAGTGGTTATGGATCTAGTTGTTATAATATAATATTCTTAAGCAGTATTGTGACGTCACGCCGTTAAACATAGCAGGAGCTCCTCTGATTGGCGGAAACCTCGCGTAACGACTGCTTTATCGCACAACAGGTCCAGCGCCATCTGTAGTCATCGAGCGGCGCTAACACGTATTCCACGCGTCTTCCCTGAGACGCGTCAAGTGTGCGCGAGTTCCTACTTCCTCATTCACTCGCAAGTCGCACGCTCACCAGCAGGGCGATTGTGTAAAGCATGCATCATAGATAAGTATTGTTGGCCTGCATCAATCATTGTTACAGTCTCAATTGTTTTGATTGGCTGAATTTATGGTATTTTGGCTGCGTCAACGGATTTTGGCCAATAGTGGAAGAATGCTAACCAATCAGAGGCGATTGGATCGTTACACTGTAGCTGTCATTTTTAGACGATCGCCCTCCTGCACAGCCCTACACTCGGCTGATGTACATGTCTATTCCATTACTCAGTTGACTTTTTGGTCTAAGAGCCACTACACTGCGACCTGCACCGATCTGTTAACCAGATGGTACATACTTTTTATTTTTATTTAGTAATAGATAAATACGCCCTGTGAATACGCCTAATATAGCTTGCCTATCAAAATCCTGACCAGGCCATTTTTAAATTAATTATTTTTTTTTGACAGGTTTGTGTAGGTAATGCTTTGCCATCGCGTTTGTTATAAAATTTCCTATATTTTGATGTATTTTGATATAAAACTCAAGCGGTTGACAGATCCGTGAAGTTACTTGGACTATGGTAAGTACATCTGTGATGGTAAGTACTTGAGTTATAATATCAAAATATAGGTAATTTTATAACAAACGCGATGGTAAAGCATTGCCTACAATAAACCTGGTAAAAAAAAATTAAAACTAATTAATTTAAAAATAGCCTCGTCAGGATTTTGATAGGCAAGCTATTTTAGGCGTATTTATCTATTATTAAATAAAAATAAAAAGTATGTTTCATCTGGTTAACAGATCGGTGAAGGTCGTGGTATATCCGGCTATTAGACCATTTATCTTATAAATTAAAGTTCACGTAAGTGTCATGAAAGAAGTCCCCTTTTAGACAACGCTACAGTCGCACGTTTATGTAATATACCTAATATATAATGTACTTCTTCTTTTGTTTTAAATATATAATGTAAAATGTATTTATTATTACATGAGACTTCATTCATGACACTTAAGGCTTGTTTCACAATCGCCAAGTATTAACTGACAAATAAATTTGAAATTTTGACAGGATTCCTATACAATATCTGTCAAAACATCAAATTTATCCGTCAGATAAGGTTTACTTGGCGATTGTGAAACAGGCCCTGACTCTACCAACACTACGAATAGTGTTCAACAAAAACTCCCATTCGTTATTGGATCACATTGAACATTAACTGAATTGTAGAAGCTTTGACACGAATATTTTGATAAAGGATTCTCTGGTGGGGAGCTTCGGCCGTGGCTAGTTACCACCCGGCACCCTACCAGCAATGTTAATCAGACGAACCGCTAAGCGATTTAGCGTTCCGATACAATGCCGTACGTATCCATACTATACTAATATTATAAATGCGAAAGTCAGTTTGTTTGTTGGTTTGTTGGTTTGTCCTTCAATCACGCTTCAACGGCGCAACGGATCGACGTGATTTTTTGCATGGGTATATTTGAGGACCTGGAGAGTGACATAGGCGGGTCATTCTCAAACGGCTCAAAAAAGCGTGTCCGGGTCGAAAACCTGTATGAAATAGATTGCTAGCCACTTGATAATTTTATGTATGGTAGATATGATCAAAATATTAGGGGGGGCCTATGTCCTTTTTTAGGTAAACATTATGTAAGTTAAGTTAAAAAAAGAAAACCGCGGAAATATTGACCTCGGTGCCGTGTCCCGTACCCCATATTGCGTTGAAAATTATTTTTTTTCTTTTTTTCTATAAAATATGCCACTATTTTGCAGGTGCTTACAAGAAACTAGTTAGTTACTAGCTCAAATTATAATATTTATAATCAATAATAGGCCTTAGTTGACAACTTACAAAAAATTGTTTTCGCGTCCGACGTTTAGAATTGATACCGGTGGCGCGCTCCAATTCTCTTATAACTTCTGTACTTTAATAACTGCGAGAATAGCAGTAAGAGTAAGACAAACTATCCGTCACGCCGCATCGGTGGTTAAAGGCAACACGTCTGTTCCTCTCTGTGCGTCCCTTTTATTAAGGTAAGTAATCGCTTTCGGTGGCTTGGTATACCCATAAACTTGATTTCGGTGGACCTGTTCTATCCATATCTATTTAAACTACTATTATTAAATTTATACAAACGTATATCGTATGAGTACTAGATTGCAATTAAGGAGGTTATTATTATAAATTTAGGATACTTTTGTAAAAATCTGGGATATTGCTCATTATTTTGATTTCAGTGGGATTGATCTCAGTGTTTTCGGTGGAAATAGTTAATCTATTTAGTAAAAAAAAGATGGTTTCAAAATTCATTTTTTGATTTTTCCAATTTTTGAGCATGTTTCTAAATGGCGGCTGTATTTTTTTATTATTTCACAAGAAAGTATAACTCAAAACGAAAAAATTGCGACCTGAAAGAAGTCTCTACGACAATTTTCCAAAGCAGAATTTTAATTTGAAAAATATTTTTTTGGGCCGAAAAACGTGATTATCTCGGAAGTCTCTCTTAAAATTTTTATCTGAAAAAATTTGTGAATATTTTAAATACAAAAATGTATACTTTCACCAAGTTTCGTCAAAATAAAATTATTTTTGTGTAAATGAAAAATAAAAAACGATAAAAGTGGTTTTTCGCATTTTACTCGGAGATTTTGAGGTTACATGAAAAAACTATTCATACAAAAGTGGTAGATCTTTTTATGATCTACAACTTTTCTATTGTACACTTTTCTCTCCGAAGTCAACTTTCGCCGGAAATCACAATAATCCAAAATTCCACCCCTTTTCATCCCCCAAATATATCTGTAAAAACCCCTGCTCACGCATTTTTTTTTTACGTTTATTATATGCCACTTTACCATTTCCAACTGTTCCCATCCTGTTAACAATTTTGTTTTTTTTCGCTTCAAAATAAGCGACTGGACTATGTGTGTTATGATAGATCTAAATAGAGACTGTTTTAAGTTCCTACTTTGTTATGTTTACTATTTTTAATTTCATTTAGTATGTTTAAATAAATGATTTAAAATACATACATAAGTACAAAGTTGATTTTCGTAAATTTTCCTAAATCTAAGTTAAGTAATTAAAGTAGGTATATGTTATGTTGTAAGTTGTTGTTGTTGTTGTATGTATGTTGTTGTTGATAAAATAAAATATTTTATTGTAAAATTAACCTGAAGTTCTTTACGTTTAGTCTTCATAATATTAAATACCTCCATAAATAATTTTATTTTGATTTCGGTGACTAAAATATTGATTTCGGTGGACACCATTTTTTGAAAATCGAATTACGATGTAACCGCTGGGCCTATAAAGTTCCCTTTACTACCAATATGAACTAAATTAAATCTAGATTTGATATTTCCTGCTAGAATGTCTCAAATACAAAAAAAAAATTGTGCCACCGAAGTCAATCAAATAATGAGGCGCCTGAGAAGTACCCAGGCCACTTTTTATCCCGGAAAAACAATCAGTTCCTGTGGGATAGCATGCTTTTTTTCTCGCATTTGTTTTTCAATCACGCTTCAACGGCGCAACTTTTCACATAAAACTCAGTTATTGTTCCCTTGAGCCACGCGAGCGAAGCCGCGGGTAATAGCTAGTTAACGATAAACCGATTAGGGGTATGGGTTTAATATAACTGCCATACATTTAACAGGTTAGCCCGCTACCGTCTTAAACTGCATCATCCTTTACCATCAGGTGAGATCGCAGTCAAAGGTTGTCGCAGTCGTACAGTTGAGTAGGTACCTACATTGTTCTTGTATTTTGTCTCTATTGATAGTACTTTTGTATAGCTTTTCAATACTCAAAATAAAATAAAGTAAAATAAAACAAAATAAATTGAGGATGCGGTGCTACAACATTCTATGTCCATGATGTACCTACGATTACTTCACTAGAGATTCAAAATTTCGATGGGCTCTCTCAGTGATGAGTATTCTATCACTCAACCGTAACTCGTGTCTTTTTTTTTTATTCACTACAAGTAAACCCTTGACTGCGATCTCACCTGATGGTAAGTGATGATGCAGTCTAAGATGGTAGCGGACTAACCTGTAAGGGGCATGGCAGTATCTGCGGATCGGACTTTAGAAGTCAGCCGAAATACCCCTATTCGGTTTCTACACGGTATCGTACCGGAACGCTAAATCGCTTGGCGGCACGTTTTTGCCGGTAGGGTGGTAACTAGTCACGGCCGAAGCCTCCCACCAGGACAGACCAGGGAAAATTCAGAAATTATAAATTCCCAAATTGACCCTGCCGGGGATCGAACCCGGGACCTCCGCACGTTAAGACAACAGCGCTACACACTGTGCCACGGAGGTCGTCAAAACTCGTAAGTCACCGTAGGTATATTTTGTTGGACACTTTTCGTAGCGTGTTACTAATAAATTACAGTCACTGAGATACAGAGTTGCCCTTCTTGTTTGTTAAAAATAATGCAATAAGAGCGATCGCTCGTCAGTCTAACTCCGTCCAGCTAGAATCATATCATTACAATAATTAAGTATATTCTTTTTATCTACCACGACAGCTAAATATTCGTCGTATAACAACGACTCCCGAATACATACAATTACGGCGTCTGAGCATTTTGCAGCACGTGCTTGAAACATATTCGTTATATTTATTGTGTTTTATGTCTTATCCATAACAATATACTTAGTTTAGTATGGTGTCTCAGTTTTAATATTCAGATGTAGACAATGGAAAAGACTATAACATGTGTACTATAACACGGACTTTTAGGCCTACCACGTGTCTACGGGGATAATACCTCATACTGAACATTGATCAAACGGCCGATAGATGTATAATAAGTACTTTGCATTCGTCACTAACTCGTCTATAATTTATTATTACTTACCTATTAATAATGACAATAACGTCGATGATAAATACATGTACTGCTGTTCCACAAAGTCGGATAAATCGATACACATTACGCTACAGTAAATATTCGATTGTTCTCTCGCGAAAATGTGTTCAATATCGACTCGAAAACTCGTCCGACGATGTATCGTCTTATGGATCGATAGGAAGTCAATTTCGCTTACTCAATTTCGCTATTAATATATTATAAAGTAGGGGCGGGCGAGCCGGGGCTCGTGGTTGGTTGGGTCGTGCGGCGCTCAGCGCGCGGCCACGCGGCACAGCGCCAGGCGCAGCGCGGCGGCGGCGGGCACGGCGGCGCCGCACAGGCCGGATCAGAGCCGGTCCTCCTCCTCCTCCTCCTCGCCCTCGTCGCCCGCCTCCTCGTTCTCCTCCCGGTAGCCGGGGTGCTCGCTGATCGCGTAGTAGTTGCCGTTGTAGATGACGCCCAGCTCGCGCATCGCGTCGCCGCGGATCGTCGCCTTGATGGTCCAGTTGTAGCAGTCGTCCGACTCGGACTCGCGGTCGAGCCGCTCCACGTCCAGGATCTTGGAGCTGAGCCGCTCGAGGATGATGCCGATGTCCTTGATGGTGAGGTGCCGCTTCTGGTCCACGCTCAGCTGGTCGATCAGCAGCAGGAACTTCTCAGACGTGACCGCCTCGTCCTCGACGAGCGTGTTCTCGGTCTCGCTCTCGGAGGAGTCGCGCTCGCCGCCGCGGCGCGCCGCCTCCGCGTCCAGGAAGCGCACGTGGCCCTTGGGCCGGCCCTGAGGCGAGGCGCGCGGCTGCGCGTCCTGGATGGGCGAGGTGGCGACGCTCTTGTGCACGGCGATGCGGCGCCCCTCCTCGTGCAGCGCGCAGCAGTGGAAGTCGCACTCGTCGGAGGCGGGGCGGTGCGCGTGCGGCGGCGGCGCGGCGCGGCACTCCGCCGTGTGCACGTGCTGCTCGAGCGAGGCGGGCGAGCGGGACAGGCGCGCGCGCGCCGGCCCCGGCTCGTCGTGGTTCACGACGGTGATGTGCGGCGGCGGCGGCTGCCCGCGCTCCACCGACGTCTGGATCACGAGCGACGGCCGCCGGTCCGGCTTGGCCTGGCGCGACGGCGAGCGCGCGGCCGGCGACGCCTGCGGCCGCTGGTCCCAGTGCAGCACCACCGTGACTCGCCCCTTGTTGTCCATGATTTTCCATGAAGGCGTTTCATCGTGTAGCTCGAGCGCGAGTATCGTCTCGCACACGATCTTCGGGATCGCCGATATCGCTGAAACGGAACAGATGTGGTGCTGTATCACCGCTAGCGGACGGGGCGCCACTGTCGCTACGAGTCGGACGCGAGCACTCACCCGCCTTGATGACGTCGACGCCGGTGGGGTACCATCGCTCTCCGGCGCGCAGCAGCAGCAGCACGGTGTTCGGGGGCAGCGTGCGCCAGTAGTCGCCGTCCTCCACCTGCGTGCCGTCGCTCTCCAGCACCAGCCGCACCGGCTCGCTCGCCGCTACCGACAACTTCTCCTTGCCTGCAACGTTTACACGCCACCAGTGATAATACATTCAAAACTATACCCGTGTACACTGATTTTGTGAAATTTCAAAAACCTAAACTGACTAAAAAATATTTTCAACAATTCATTTAATGATTTCAAATGGGCGACTTTTAACAATGATCCTGGCTTTAATGTAGTGACTACATCACCATTTCACTAAGAAAAACCAGCAGAAACCCAAAATAGTTAAATCGTTCGATGTTATATAACGACGCGACGTCTGAACTTAGTTCAATTAAACTTATTTGATCGATTCCCCAAATGCCACGTGGGGCAAAATTGATTTAATTTGTACTTGTAGACGGTAGCACTGATTTCAACTCGCAAAATTTCTCTTTTACATACACACAGACGACCAGACAGACTGGAAGATACTTTTGAAGGGTTATTTGCACAACAGAAAATATTATGCTCCTGGTTATCGTGAGATTTAACTAAATAAAAAAGCTACTTCGTATACTTTGTGTTGCAAATCAAGGCTTTTCTACTTTCACCGAATTTTTTACATGAATGTAAAAGAATAAAATGAATGAATGTGAATAAATGAAATGAAAAGAAAATATGCCTACTATACTAGCTGTACGACTTAAAAAGTTATTAAAGTTTTTTTTTATTCCTGTCTGTCTGATACGCTTTAACGGCCCATCTTTTAAACCGATTTTGATGAGATTTGATATAAGTGTAGGTTACATCCCTGGGAAGGAAATAGGCTACGTTTTAACCTGGAAAATTAAGGAGTTCCCCCGGGAAACAAAATACCTATAACTTAATTTACAAAGTCGCGGGCATCGTCGTCTCAACCTATAGACGTCCACTGCTGGACGAAGGTCTCCTGCAATCGCCACAGAGCACGGTCTTGTGCCGCTTGCTTCCAGCGGCTCCCAGCTACACGCTTAAGATCGTCCGTCCACCTAGTGGGGGACATAGCTCGAAGAGTCGCCAAGCTCAAGTGGCGATGGGCGGGGCACATAGTTCGTAGAACCGATAGGCGTTGGGGTCCCAAAGTGCTCGAATGGCGGCCTCGCACCGGGAAGCGCAGCGTTGGACGCGTGCATATCTATCAATATGATAAAGTGAGCCTGCATTACCAACCTCTGTGAATGAGCTCCTCGAAGCTAGTCACCACCAGCCCCTTCCTCACGTTTCGAGAACTGTCCCATATCTTAAAAGGCCTCTTCCCTCTAACCTCCTGTTAACAAAAACACCAATTAATTCTAAGCTTTTAACCTCACAACTTGTAGCATTTAATTATCTGGGGCCATACTACCATCGTATAAAGTCGTATTGTTTTAATATTGTTGACGTTCGTGTTGTAGAATTATAATCCTTATTTTAAAGATGTTAAGGTACGTGACATAAAACTGTCATTTGGACTAGGTATGTTTTTTTTATCCACTACAAGTTAGCCCTTGACTGCGATCTCATCTTGATGGTAAGTAATGATGCAGTCTAATATGGTAGCGGGCTAACCTGTTAGGGGCATGGCAGTTGTATTAAACCCATACCCCTATTTGGTTTCTACACGGCATCGTACCGGAATGCTAAATCGCTTGGCGGTACGTCTTTGCCAGTAGGGTGGTAACTAGCCACGGCCGAAGCCTCCCACCAGGCCAGACCAGGGAAAAATCAGAAATTATAAATTCCTAAATTGACCCTGCCGGAGATCGAACCCGGGACCTCCGCACGTTAAAACAACAGCGCTCAACACGGCGCCACGGAAGTCGTCGAATAATATGTATGTCAAATAATATTGCTTTAAACGATGGTCGTACCCCCCCAGAGTGTCATAAATACTTGTACAATCATGCACACTCACACACATACACCAATAACCTCCCACTAATTTCAGAAACACACATACATAGTTAGACACGTTCCCACACTCACACATTCCTAGATTCAATATTATCTTGTGTTCAATATCTTACACACCAATCAACCATCAACCTATTCTTCTTCTTGTCTTGTCGTCAGATACACACATAAAAATGTTAGTACATACACTTTGCAAAAACACATACAGACTCGTTAAAACACACACTTTTATATTATACTAGATGATGCCCGCGATTTCGTCCGCGTGGATTAAGGTTTTTTTGATTCCCGCGGGAACTCCTTAATTTTTCGGGATAAAAAGTCTATGTCCTTCCCCGGGATATAACCTACCTCTATACCAAATTTCAGCAAAATCGGTTAAAAAGATGGGCCGGGAAAGCGTAGCAGACAGACAGACAGACACACTTTCGCATTTATAATATTAGTATGGAAGTATGGATTGTCAAACTTGAAATACTAAATGTCTTCAAAAACTACCGATTTTTACCCCTACTGCTCAATACGTAAAAATTAATGACGCTTTATGATGGAACCATGTTATAAAATTATAATAGTTAAGTAGGCATGCCCAAGATGATTTTTTGAAACTTAAATTTGGTTGCAAATATGGGGCATGTAAGGGTTATGAACAGATTGACAAGCTTTCGCATTTATAACATTAATAGTGTGTATGATTATAATCAGTGTAATACTACTCTTTAATGATTCTTAAGTTACACTTGATTTAAATTATTTGAAATTATTTATTTGTTTTAGGACTTGTGCCACGTAAGAATGTACCACCGGTTCGGAAAGCTGTTTCTACTGAGAAGAACCGGCAAGAAACTCAGCAATTGCGCTTTGCATAAACAGAAAATTTTTACACTTTGTAAATAACACGCAATTAAAAATGACTGGCATTAAATTATTCTAATCTATCACTACTAATAATATATCTACTATTAGGTAATAGTAGACTACCGTTTAATATTATTATATGAATTTACGTGTATTGAAAGCAGTATTTATTATTTGAATAAAATCGCGTTAATATTAACATACACAAACACAAACAAACACACACTCAACCCACTCATAAAGGACTATTTAAGTAGTTTATCCCATACATTTAAGATAATTAAAATTAGCAAGTTAGTACGTACTAGTAGGTATATTGTTAGGTTCTCTTAAAGCAGGGTTTATAATTTAATCTAGATGCAATGGGGTTATGTTATGTAATGTGGCATTTTAAAATTAAAGCATATTGAATGTTAAAGAAAAAAATAATTAATTAAATACTCTTATTAAAACACCCGCATCTCTTAATTTGATAACACTTAAATTAATTTGATAACACTTTCAATTTAGCCAAATTGCTATCAAGAGATCTAAAAAAGAGTTAAATATTTTTTTTAAATACAAGAAAATAATCCATAATTACCATCCACTCAATTTCCAAACCAAAACATTATTTTTGACATTTCATTGTTATGACTCCAGCATTAGATAAAATATGCATGGACGTAAAATATGCTATCAAATGATCAAAATCATACTACAAAGCATAATCAAAAATCATGCATAGTGTAGGTGCTACGGCGTAGCGGCTACGTCGTAGCCGGCGTCCGTAGAGCCTGCACTGGATGCAGCGGTGCAACGCCCGAGCGACCTGCGCCCCCCTCCCCTCGCCCCGCGCGACCCGCCCGCACCCCCCCGCGCGCCTCTTCACTGACACGCCCCTCACCGCACGCACTGTGCGTTGACCTACTGACATCGTCCGAACGATCTTTAATCTAGACTGGACTAGCCCACTGTCCACTGCCCACTGCCCACTGCCCACTTCCCAAACGTGGAACACCCAGATCAACAATCAACAGGCATCAGTGACAGGAGGGTTTTTTTCGACAAAGTCATAGCGATCAGTTGATTTCCTGAGGCGAGGTAAAGAACGTCAAAAACGTGGCACATACAACATTCTGTATTATTTCTATGAAGCGGGGTTGTACTGCAAATAATATGTATAGTATGCTCCGTGTGTAAGGAATTGGATGATCGAAAAAGAATAGTAGAAAAGTGATTCGTTCTAATCATTTCACTTATGTCACTTCAAAAATAAATGAATACGCCGCAAATAAAACCAGCAAAGGGTAAGGGTCTATTTACAATATTATAGTTCGCTACGGAATGATGGTGGTGGTGCATGAGTGGTTGTCGGCAAAGTTACCTCTTGTATTTCGACTATCATTTTCACGGTGCACTCACTCTCACTTTATTTCACTTTAAAGTCACTTTCCGTTTGGAACAATTTTTACAATTAGTTGAAGTCTCTCTCATGTTTAAGTACTTTTTAAAAATGTCCAAGAAAAATATTAACTTTTCAATATGGTTGATGTAGGTTTGTAACCAAAAAGTGAAGAAAATGAATCAACTATGCGGATATATAAGAAAGATATTCCTAACTAGCACAAAAATATGAAGTATAAAGTTTTGAAAACTCCGAGTACAACCCGAGCGATAGTCTCGGAACCTCCTTCAATAAATCCACTGAATAACTTGTAAAAAATTCTTACCCTAAACTGTATAATTGGGAACATTTATCTAACTAATGTTTTAAATAGTATTCGCTATAATCACTCTCTGTTGTCATTACTAAATTCATTTTAATAATCGTAAGCGTAAAACGGTCTCGTCGAGTCACATTCTAGGTTATATTATTGGGGAAGCAGGCGGCGCGGTGCGCCGGCGAGCGCCGCGGCCGCACTGTCGACTCGCGACTCGTGACTCGTGACCGGGTCGCGGCCTTACCCCCTCCCCCCTCCATCAGTGATGTACCACGCCACCCCCTCCCCCCCCACCTCCGCCCGCCCGCCGAGGCCTCGGCCCGCACTGCAGCGCCCTGCCCGATGCCGTAACCGTAAGTTCGTAACATCTTCGGAATTAGCAACCCCGACAATGCACTTTTCGGCCTTACTTACTCCTATTACCGTGACCAACTATGTTTTACGATTACAAGCGCTGATGTGTGAGTTTGATTTCAGTACCACATCGTGCTTAGCACAGAACAAATTTAAATTTTGAAAGCTTTAATATTTTGAGGAAACTTTTTTTTATCGATATAGAGCCAAAAATTAGATTATCTGTCTCTCAGTGCAAGCATCATGCCAACACAACAGTTTTGAATACTTTACTTAAAAATACTTACTTAATACTAGAAAAATAAAAAAAAAATGGAAACTTTGTTTATTTTATGCATAATATACCCAAATCAAAACATGTTTTATTAAAACAAAAGATTTATACTTTATTAAATAATTATAACTGCTTCTTTTTATAAAAAGTAACATCTTATTTTTATAAACTTCATTCAGTTTAGTGGCCCTTACAAATTAAATTAAATTAAAAAGTGAGCCACACTTTTTTTAATTAAACACACTACGCCATAGCTCGTAGACGGTCTACGAAATGAGTCTATCGAAAAAACTTTTCAATTGCACAATACCTATAATAAGCTAATTAATCCCTATTTTAAATCGAATTATTGGCGGACGAGTGGCCTAGTTGTGACAACGCATATTGACAGTCGATTGCGAAGGTTAAGCAACGTTGACCCAAGTCGGTAACTGGATGTGTGACCGAATTTTGGAGGTTCGGCCTTTTCGTTTCCTCCGGGCCTCGGAGAGCACGTTAAGCCGTCGGTCCCGGTTATTATATATCACTAATAAGTTAGTCAAAAGTTAGAGAACCACTTGTTAATAGTTATTCGCTTTCATCTAAAACAAAAACCGACTTCAAAACTATACCTTTAAGTACCAACTAAAATGTAAAAAAAATTATCAGGGTATATCAATTTCGATAAACTATGGGACCACCTCTGAAGTATGATCTACCAAACAAAAAAAGAATCTAAACTTACTTAAATACAATATTTCAAAAAAATTCGGAACCGGCAGGATTTGAACCTGCGTCTCTCTGGGAATCGCGCCCTGAGCCAACCGACCGTGGCCGAGTGGTCAAGGCGCTCAGGGCGCGATTTCCAGAGAGACGCAGGTTTTTAATCCTGCCGGTTCCGAAAATTTTTGATATGTATTTTTAAGTAAGTTTAGAAACTTTCCTCGTATTTGAAGCACAGTAATAAAATTATAAAAATTAAAAAAAGAATTATCAAAATTGATTTATAATTGGCGGAATGATCGCATAACATATTATGTAGGTGGGTCATTCTCAAACGGCTCAAAAAAGCGTGTCCGGGTCGAAAACCTGTATGAAATAGATTGCTAGCCACTTGATAATTTTATGTATGGTAGATATGATCAAAATATTAGGGGGGGCCTATGTCCTTTTTTAGGTAGGCATTATGTAAGTTAAGTTAAAAAAAGAAAACCTCGGAAATATTGACCTCGGTGCCGTGTCCCGCACCACATATTGCGTTGAAAATTATTTTTTTTCTTTTTTTCTATAAAATATGCCACTATTTTGCAGGTGTTTACAAGAAACTAGTTAGTTACTAGCTCAAATTATAATATTTATAATCAATAATAGGCCTTAGTTGAGAACTTACAAAAAATTGTTTTCGCGTCCGACGTTTAGAATTGATACCGGTGGCGCGCTCCAATTCTCTTATAACTTCTGTACTTTAATAACTGCGAGAATAGTAGTAATAGTAAGACAAACTATCCGTCGCGCCGCATCGGTGGTTAAAGGCAACACGTCTGTGCCTCTTTGTGCGTACCTTTTATTAAGGTAAGTAATCGCTTTCGGTGGCTTGGTATACCCATAAACTTGATTTCGGTGGAACTGTTCTATCCATATCTATTTAAACTACTATTATTTAATTTATACAAACGTATATCGTATGAGTGCTAGATTGCAATTAAGGAGGTTATTATTATAAATTTAGGATACTTTTGTAAAAATCTGGGATATTGCTCATTATTTTGATTTCAGTGGGATTGATCTCAGTGTTTTCGGTGGAAATAGATTAACATTTAGTAAAAAAAAGAAGAAGGTTGCAAAATTCATTTTTTGATTTTTCCAATTTTTGAGCATGTTTCTAAATGGGGGCTGTATTTTTTTATTATTTCACATGAAAGTATAACTCAAAACGAAAAAATTGCGACCTAAAAGAAGTCTCTACGACAATTTCCCAAAGGAGAATTTTAATTTGAAAAATATTTTTTTGGGCCGAACAACGTGATTATCACGGAAGTCTCTTAACATTTTTATCTGAAAAAATTTGTGAATATTTTAGATACAAAAATGTATACTTTCACCAAGTTTGGTCAAAATAAAATTATTTTTGTGTAAATGAAAAATAAAAAACCATAAAAGCGGTTTTTCGCATTTTACTCGGAGATTTTGAGGTTATGTGAAAAAACCATTCATACAAAAGTGGTAGATCTTTTTATGATCTACAACTTTTTTATTGTACACTTTTCTCTCCGAAGTCAACTTTCGCCGGAAATCACAATAATCCAAAATTCCACCCCTTTTCATCCCCCAAATATATCTGGAAAAACCCCTGCTCACGCATTTTTTTTTACGTTTATTATATGCCACTTTACCATTTCCAGCTGTTCCCATCCTGTTAACAATTTTGTTTTTTTTCGCTTCAAAATAAGCGACTGGACTATGTGTGTTATGATAGATCTAAATAGAGACTGTTATATGTTCCTACTTTGTTATAGTTGCTATTTTTAATTTCATTTAGTATGTCATTTATTTAAAATTTAATAACATAAGTACAATGTTGATTTTCGTAAATTTTCCTAAATCTAAGTAATTAAAGTAGGTATATGTTGTGTTGTAAGTAAATATGTTGATAAAATAAAATATTTTATCGTAAAATTAACCTGAAATTCTTTACGTTTAGTCTTCAAAATATTAAATACCTCCATAAATAATTTTATTTTGATTTCGGTGACTAAAATATTGATTTCGGTGGACACCATTTTTTGAAAATCGAATTACGATTTAACCACTGGGCCGATAAAGTTCCCTTTACTACCAATATTAACTAAATTAAATCTAGATTTGATATTTCCTGCTAGTATGTCTCAAATACAAAAAAAAAATTGTGCCACCGAAGTCAATCAAATAATGAGGCGCCTGAGAAGTACCCAGGTACAAAAAAAAACATACCCGATTTTTTTGTTTTTTTTTTTAAATCTGTTAAAAAGACGATACCGCGCCGCGCCGTAGCTTGTAAACGTTCTAAGAAATGCGCCTTTTGAAAAACTCGTATATTGCTGCAATAGGGATGATGATGCCTATATATCAAAAATAACGATATATAAATTAATTATTATTTCTAACTGATTATTGTATAGAGGGTCTTCCGAAAGACCCAAAATTCACATCCTCGGTTAGTTTTAAGTTTGATAACCATTTAAAAATATAGATTAAAGAAAAAAAGTGCGTTGAAATTTGACGTCACAACTGTGAATTTCATACTTGTTCCATACTAGGAGTGCGTTTTTATGTTTGATAAAGAGTTTCTGATTTGGTTGAATTGTCATCATTTCTATTAAAACTACATTTAACTAATAAGAAGATAACTATTTATAAACTACATGCTGCCCGCGACTTCACCCGCATGGATTAAGACGATACGGGAGGGCGGTTTCCCCATACAATCGCATTAGTCTGTTTTCTCCGTGCATAATGACAATAGAGAAAATATTTTTGCACCATATAAATCTATGTGTCCGTGCCATGTACGTATCTATGTTTTGCTTTTTTCGATAAATTAATAATCCCACCAAAACCATTTCTCAAAAGCCAGCAACGCTTTGGTGGTTCCTCTGGTGCTGCAAATGTTCATGGGCTGCGGTAATCACTAACCATCAGATGACCCGCCTGCTCGTTTGCTTGCTATATATATTTAAAAAAAAACATTCCATGGATAGACTGCCAAGACTTACATACAAGTTCAAATCATAATGCTTTCACTGTTAAAAAGTTATGAAATCTCTCTAGTAGAGCCAAGCCCCTAGTTGAGTTCCGATTTGGGCTGCGCATCATCATAGCCCATGGGGCCAGTTCCAAGTCCAAAGTGTACTTTCGATAAATTAATAATTTTAAGAATATTGCAAAAAATGGCCCAGTTTTCGAGTCATCGTCAGATATCCCGCAAATAAATTTGACGAATTTAATCAAAAAAAGAAAACATATGTACTGACATAGTCTGATTCCTTCTTAAATTATTCTTGAAAAAAAATTAAAATCGGTTCTGTTTTGGAGGAAAAAACAGAAAAATAAATACGAGAGTAAGAATTCGACTGTTTTTTGTTGTTCGACGGTCCAAGCTGCAGTTGTCGGGTGTTATGGAATTCTATTCGAGGAGCAGCGCGACGGCAATATTTCAATACTTCAATAGTTCAATACCTATTCTCAAAGAGTCCCGTTCATGCCATATCCTCTTAAGGTTTTTGATTTCGCGGGAACTCCTTAGTATTTACTTAGTAGTATCCTTAGCCCTTCTTCGGGCTTATATCTGTACTAAATATCGTCAAAATCAGTTAAAAAATGGGCTGTGAAAACACAGCAGACAGACAGACAGAATACTTTCACATTTATAATATTAGTATGGATTGTGAAATACAAGTTTTATTCTGTTTTATAATTTTTACCCATGCGTAAGAGCTATTTAGGGCTCTACTTTAGCGATTGTTCAATAAACTTTAATAGGATGAGATTTTAATTCTAACGGTACAACGGTATCGGCTCGGATACTTTAAAATATATAGGTACTAATATGATAAAATGCGAAAGGCTAGAAGCAAGGTCTCGCTGCACAAGTATATCGCAGTGAGCACGTGTACGGGTAATTACGGGGTTTGTATTATGTATGTGTGGAGAGCGCTTCTCGGGGGCTTGGCGATTCCTCGAGGACGTCTTGAAAAAGCTTTACAGCTTGTCTAGCGGCGCACGAACTGAAGCACTTTATTCTTGTCATTTTAAAATTTCCTAGCTATTTGACATAAATCGCGATATAAATCAACATAATTACAAGAATTATTAGTTTTCAGCTGATTAATCAATTCGTACACGTGGATGAGGTATTTTTTCCCCGCGGGAATTCCTAATTTATTCGGGATAAAAAACCAGTGTCTTTCCGCGGGATACAACCTAGTTATCTCTATAGCAAATTTCATCAAACCCGGTTGAAAAGATGAGCTGTGAAAGTGTGGAAAACAGACAGACACACTTTCGCATTTATAGTATTCTAGTACCTATGGATTTTGTAATTACTTAGTAAGTACGTGTAATTAAATGTTCACTTTCCATAATTAATAAAGATTATCTAACTAAACGATTAACCAACACTATTAAATCTTTTTGAACATGATAGGTACAATACCATAAAAGGCGATATGAAATAGCTTTAGATTTTCTTATTAATTGGAACACGCACACGTAGTACGTGTAATTAAATGTTCACTTTCCCTAATTAATAAAGACTATCTAACTTAACGATTAACCAACACTGTTAAAAATATTTTTGAACATAATAAATACAATGACATAAAAGGCGATATGAAACAGCTTTATATTTTCTTATTAATTGGAACAAGCACACGTAGTACGTGTAATTAAATGTTCACTTTCCCTAATTATTCAATACAAGCTGATGCCCGCGACTTCGTCCGCGTGGGCTAAGTTTTTTTTCCGATAAGATTCCCGCGGGAACTCATTAATTTTCCGGGATAAAAAGTTGCCTATGTATGTATGTATGTATGTATGTATATTCTTTATAGCTGATGCCCGCGACTTCATCCGCGTGGAATAAGTTTTTCAGTTAATTTTCCAGGATAAAAAGTAGCCTATATTACTATCCCACGGTATAATCCCCCTATAATGGTGAAACACGTACTTCTTCATATTTTAACGAAAGCCCAAATGCTGTTTTATGGCTATAACTTGAGAAATTAAGGATTTTCATACAAACTCTCAACCTCTATTTCACCCCTTCGGGGGTAGAATTTCGAGATAAAAAGTATCCTATGTCCTACCTCGTAGTATGGGCTCAAATCGAGCCAAGTTTCGTTTGAATTCATTCAGTAGTTTCGGCGTGATGCGCGGCCAAGATACAGACAGACAGACAGACAGACAGACAAAAATAAAAAAAATTACAGATTTGGCTTCAGTATCGAATAATGAGTGCCCTCCAAAAAAAATTATAAAATATCTTCAATGTACAGAATTGGACCTGTTACAGTTTTATTATAATTAAATCTTTTTGAAAATGATATGAAACGTTTCAGCTTTAGATTTTCTTATTAATTGGAGCAAGCACATACACAGAGTGTAATATTATGCACGTGGCTGGAGAGCGTTCGTCGTGGACTCGGAAACGCCTCAAGGGCGTCTTGACTCTTGACGCTTGACAGCTTGCAACAAACACTCTTGTGAACTCAGCCTTGATTTTAACCTAAACTGTGTCACGTTTAAATGTTCTGGGGATTAGAATAGTGAGGTCAATTCTGTTGTACACCATCTCTTAACTAAACTAAAATGGCAGCTCTATTTATATTGCAATCCCTTTCATGATACTCTCTGCGGAAAGGGGCAGCACTAGATTTACAGCTGTCATTTTAGTTTAGAGATTGTGTTATACAGAATTGGTCACAGTGGCGGACTAATGATAGAGCAGACGGGGCGGTCTGCTCCGAGCCTGGGTTGTCGATCGTCTAGAGGGAAGCCCTCTAAACTTTGAAAAATCCTCAATATGAACCCCGAAGCCAACCAAAATATTTTTGGATCGTTTCAATTGTAAAATTAATAAAATGTAAAGCTTGTACTTTTGGTAGGATTACCTTTGATACGAATTTGTATAGGAAATGCTACGGGTCTACGTTATTATTTAAAAAAACGCAAAATATGACCAGCAGGATGCATCGTGTATCCAAAAATGAATTTTGTTAAAAAAAACACAAAATGTATGATTTTGAGATTTCCGAACATAATGACTAATTTAATAGCTTTTAACAACGAAATTTTAATTTTACCCAATTAATTTAAATTCTCAATTTTTTTATCCACTACAAGTTAGCCCTTGACTGCGATCTCAGGCGATAATGCAGTCTAAGATGGTAGCAGGCGGTATTTTCCTTTACTTAACAGATAAAACGTGTTAAATATATGATCCAACCTAGTCGAGAAACAATGTTGTGGCTTGTAGAAGCTTGTGACGGCAGTACGCGTTTAAAATTAGCTGTATAAAGCTGTAAAGATATAAAAGTCACAGCTTTACGCCGCAGCCGCAGTAATTGGAGCAAGCACGTATAAAGGGCAAAACACACAGGGAACGGGCGCGGGCCGTGTCGGGTGCGCGGCGGGTTGAATTCCTTGAATGGCCGACATCACACAGAACGCGGGTGCGGGTCGGGCGCATGGCGGGTGTCGCAGTGTAATGTCGTCTATATAAATACAAAGAATTCAACTCGCCGCGCACCCGACTCGGCCCGCGCCCGACCCGCGCCCGTTCCCTGTGTGTTTAGCGCCTTATTGCGGGGTATAATAATTATACATGTATGTTTCTGGAGAGCGCTTGTCCTGAAATTCCTTGAGGACGTCTTGACGCTTGACAGCTTGAATGGCTCTCCTAAACGCAGTCTTGGCTTCGGTTAAAATGCGTTAGTTTTATTTTTGTATTACGGGAATTAAAGAAAATGGTATAAGAGTAGATACATAATTAAAACAGTTTTTAAAATTGATGCTTACTTGAAACAACTATTTTATACTCAAACATTTATTGACTGATTGACATCAATAACTACCTATGATATAAGTTTTGCACCCAGTGACCCCTGGTACTGTAAAACCAAAAAAACATTTTATTACTTTTTAAATGGCAAAAAAAGAAAAATAAAGAAACTATATAGTTGGGTGCGAAGGTCTTACTGTTATTAGTTTAAGCAATCTCTTACAGGCAACCTTTATTTTATTCGGGCCACATAATCTAGATTTTACGTCATAGGTAATTCAATTAGTACCTAACTTCCTACCATCATAGAATCTTTGCACTTGTTTTGACAGGTCTGATAGGGAAACCCTTGTGATGTGAGTTTGTATGTTTTCACTAAACGGACCTAAATAGAACAGCTGATGTAGGTACCTAGATATTGTATACTGTAGAAGGAATCATGAATTAGTACTTATGAATTACGAGATGATGCCTACGACTTCATCCGTGTTTATTAACTTTATTTTATTCCCGCGTGAACTCTTTAAATTCCCGTAAGCTTATGTCCTTCCCCGGAATACAACCTATTTTCATCAAAATCGGTTGAAAATATGGGCCGTTAAAACGTAGCAGACAGACAGACACACTTTTGCATTTATAATATGAGTATGGAAGAATGGATAATGTCAAGATAAAGGTAAAATTATCGTGATTTAGAAAACAAAGGAGACTAGAATGTGTGGGTTGTTACAGACATTTCAAAAGGAAAATTCAGGTAAACTTAAAAAAACACCAGTTCATTATTTACATCGTCAGATTTGTTTGCTAAAGTGCTAACGACCTGCGAATATACAACGTCACAGGTAAGTAACGTAGGAGTAGATCATTTATATACAAATTACGAACAAGAAAAGGCCTAAAATTGTTCCTCTTAAGTCTTAGGACACAGTATTATTTCGGGTTCATGCTTGAATATTTCTGTTTATAAACAGCTAATTTTATAGTTGTCCTATTTTTAGACGTAGGCTGACGGAATTTCGACTTTTCGACGGAAATAGTTATTTATTACTTTTTAAATGTTATTTTCGGCTTGATCATTGATTATTATTATCTATACTTATAATATTATAAAGAGGTAAAGTTTGTAAGTTTGTGACGTTGTAGCAGGTAATCTCTGGATCTACTGAACCGGTTTTGAAAATTCTGGTACCAATAGAAAGACACATTATTTGTAAGTGTCATAGGCTATATAAAGCCCGAAAAATTAGGGAGTTCCCGTGGGAATTTAAAAAACTTATTTCACGCGGACGAAGTCGCGGGCATCTTATCGCGGTTATTTATTAATTTTAGCACAATAAGTTCATTAACTCGGAAGTTACAAGGCGCTGATTAACGGACGGACAGACGGACAATGTACAAATTCACCCAAGTAGGCTGAAGGACCTTCGCTTTGCTCGGTCAATTATAAGTACCTCTCTCTGTGTCGTATTCCTCATCGCTGAGGGTCGTGACCCCTTTCCTTTTATCATAATGCCAGGGGTTTTCTTGGGATAATAATTCGGTGGGTTCCCAGGTCCTTCCGCATACGACTCTACTAAGAGTACCTACTTACTATTTCAACTCTTAGGTTTCTAACGACTAAATTATGGATGTTAGTGATAATAATCGGGACCGACGCGACGGCTTAACTTGCTCTCCGAGACACGGAGGACATGAAAAGGCCAAATTCAGACTACCAAATTCGGTCACCCATCCAGTTACCGGCTTGGGTCAACATTGCTTAACAATCGCAATCTAAATATATAAAAGGCAAAGGTGACTGACTGACTGACTGATCTATCAACGCACAGCTCTAACCACTGGTCGGATTGGGCTAAAATTTTGCACTCAGATAGCTATTATAACGTAGGCATCCGCTAAGAAAGGATTTTTGAAAATTCCAACCCCAAAAGGGTTAAATGGGGGTTGAAAGTTTGTATAAAAGTCAACGAACGAATCGGGATGGACGTGATTTTTGGCATGGGTATAGTTGACGACCGAGAGTGACATACTCGGAAAATTAAGGAGTTCCCGCGAGAATAAAAAGACCTAAAGCACGCGGAAGAAGTGGTGGGCATCAGCTAGTCGACTTATAAGCTTTGTCGCAACCTAGGCCAAGTTCGTCTCTCCTACCTACAACGTATTATTTAACTACACGGTTGATACTTTCTTATTAAAGATCTGTACAAAAGGTCGATTTGCGAGTATAAAGTATAACTAGTAAAGGGTAACTGCGATCTATTATCTAGTTCGTTACAGGGTATCACGTAAGAATGTAGACATTAACAAAACCTCGCGGCCTGATCGTGACACACTACCGGAGCGGGGGATCATGTTAATTCTTTGGCTTAGCATTAATCATCTCATAAAGTTTCCATAAACGCGAATATCGTTGTCGGGAAAACGTTGATTATCAGATTCCATTATAGGAACTTTTGATCCATTTTACATTTTTTACATTATATTTATCATGGTGTAAAATAAACTAAGTTAAGTATGAATTTGCCACTCCTACGCCTAAACCTGTACATAGAAAGAGTAATCAAAATCATAATATTATATCTTATATTATCAAAGTTAATGCCTCAATAGGGATGATGCCCAGGTACATCTTAAATAAATTATTTCTAACAGATTATTAAATAGATAATGGGGCTGATTCTGTATAACACAATCTCTAAACTACACTAGCGGCACGCTATGATGGCCGGTTGGACAAACGTTCCGTATTAATTGATAACGACTTTGAAGGAAATAATTGTATTACTTTATTGACGATAGCTATGACGATAGTGATGTGCAGAGATTCATAAATTTAAAAAAACTTAATTGTTTTTTGTTCGAGAATAAATTGACCTATTGTAATGTGTCAACCGGCCATCATAGCGTGCCGCTAGTGTAAACTAAAATGGCAGCTTTAAATCTAGTTCTGTCCCTTTCCGTAGGGAGTATTATGAAAGGTTTAGCAATATTTGTAATGCTCTAATTTTAGTTTAGTTTAGAGATTGTGCACTACAGAATCAGCCCCATTATTTCCAAAAAAAGACCTAAAATTCACATCCTCGGTTACTTTTAAGTTTGAAAACCATTTTAAAATATAAATTAAAGATAAATCGTGCGTTGAAATTTTATGACATCACAAGTTCTGTGCATTTCATACAATTTCCATACTAGAAGTGCGTTTTTAAGTTTGATAAAGAGTTGCTGATTTAATTGAGTTGTTATCATCCCTAATAATTATGGTTAAATTCAACAGCTCAGAAAATATAGGAAGCGGTTTTAAAAATCCGAAGGTAAGGCTTGTTTATTAAATACTTAATGTTAAGTGTAAAAGTGTGTCTATTCGTCTGTCTGACTGCCTCGTTGGTCTAGTGGTTAGCATGTTCGACTGCGGCCGACGAGGTCCCGGGTTCGAATCCCGGTTCGGGCAACAATTAAGTATTGGGGTTTTCTGACAAGAAAATCTCAGTACTACCCCGGAGTTAGGAAGTTGGCGGTGTTTCACCCCCGTGCCTCGGTGAGCACGTTAAGCCGTCGGCCCTGCGCCTGATGTCTCTCCGGTTGTGTCGGATTTTCCGTCCCATCGGGCTATGAGAGTAAAGGAACAGAGAGTGCACCTGTGTTTGCGCACACACTTGTGCACTATAATATCTCCCGCGCAGATGGCTAATTTCTCTGGAGATTGGCCGCCGTGGCCGAAATTCTGTCGGGAGGACATTATACGTCCGTCAGATACGCTTTTATGGTCCATCTATTTAACCGATTTTGACTAAATTTGGTACAACTACAGAGATAGGTTGCCTCACGGACAAGGACATTATTTACTCGCAAAATCAAAGAGTTCTCAAATCTAAAATCCAACTTCATTTTTCAAAAATAAATCCGGCGATAGTTTATTTGGGCCTTAGAGTGACACAGCCTACTTTTTATCTGGTGGTACTCGTAAGTGATGATCGATGTAGTCTTCTTATGCTGAGATCTATAGACCGAACTTTGACTTTGCTTAGACTTAAGACATGGTTAAAACGAGATAGATTTATGTTATTCACATATGTCTATCTCGTTTTAAGTCTAAGCAAAGTCTGAGCCAAGTCAAAGCACGCTCTATAGATCTCATCATGTATACTAACTTCTTAGACTTAGATGGTAGCGAGCTAACCTGTTAAGGGTAGGTATGGCAGTTATATTAAACCCATACTCTTAATCGGTGCATAAAAGGCATCGTGCCGGAACGCTTGGCGTAATTGCTTGGCGGTACGTCTTTGGCGGTAGGGTCACTAGCCACGGCCGAAGCCTCCCACCAAAAACAAGAATTTAACAATGAGGACCGATTGACGGGTACCTATTACTATATCATCTTTTTTCCACGTTGGTCTAGTGGTTAGCATGTTTGACTGCGGCTGAGGAGGTCTCGGGTTCGAATCCCGGGTCGGGCAACAATTAAGTATTTTTGTCCGACATTTTTTTCTGACAAGAAATTCTCAGTACTAGCCCGGAGTAAGGAAGTTGACGGTGTTCCATCCCCGTGCCTCGGAGAGCATGTAAGCCCGTCGGTCCTGCGAGTGATCTCTCTCTGGTCGTTTCGGATTTCCCGTCCCCGCGGGCTATGAGAGTATTTAGGAACAGAGAGTGTACGTGTGTTTTCTCTTATTTTTCTCTCCAAAATTATTTTTCGGCGAAAGAAATGCCGTTGAATTTGAGACAATTCGTATTTAATAAAAGTTAGTCAGTTATGTATACCTATATTACTATACCATTTACATATTATGTTTGCAAAAAATGATGTACTTAATCATTTACGAAAAAACCTGTGTTGCAGCATTCCCTACTTCTTCTTGCTGTAAACTACGAGTATATCTAAGAGCCTATACATACTTGACCATTGGTTCTGCAGTTTATGACTACAATGAACTAACACACAAACATAAGTTTTTGACACCAAAATACACACTTTTCACTCGCATCCTATGTGGATGACAGAATTTAAAAAATATCGAGCTGTATCTAAGCGAGAACTGAGGAGCTACGCGGAGCGCTACGAGCTACCGCTGCTACGGTGCTACGGTCTTACGGTGCTACGGTGCTACGGTGCTACGTCTCACGCATGTGCCAAAGAACACTGCACTATTTTCTTCATTTCTACTCATTTTTATACACTAAAACTTTTGATCCTTATTCACACGTATTGCAAATTACGATGGCGTAGCTGTAAATTAAGAACCTTTTCTTTTTAAAATAACTTAGCATCCAAATTTTCATCGTTAAATAAAGTACATAATGAAAAGTAAAATCAGTTTCGTTTTAAAATACCACACATGTATAACATGTTATGTACTATGTAGTCGTAAATAAAATCCTGAAGGTAGAGGTGAAGCAGAAACTAATCAATAGTTCTAAACATGAAAAGGCTCGATTCACACATAAGGATAGTATGTAATCTGGCACAGATTTTGAATAATGATGGTTGCATGTGCAACGGTCTACGGCAGAGCGAGAGGGACGCGCGCAGGGGAGCGCGGCGCGCACGAGCGGGACGGAGTGCGGCTGCGGCAAACTTCTGCACCACCATCACTGACACTGGGGTTACAGGCGGGATCGTGGGGCTGGCGCCGGGTGAGCAGCGTGGGCGGTCGCGGCGGAGGGATAATAACCATGTCTGCGGGCGTGTCGGGGGTCGCCGGTTACGCAAGAGCTCGGCGCGGCGCCGGTCGCGCGCGGTTACCTCTCTGGCCATCGCGGCATGACCGCCGGAGGCCGCGGGCGCGCGCTCACGCCGCCATCTTCGAGGGGCACAGCCCGGGATTCGCGTCGCGACTCGCGGAGCTCTCGGCGGTGCGCCGCGTGGGCGAGGATCGATGCGCGCCGCGCGCCTGCGCCGCCGAGCCGCGCCGAGCCCGCCCGAGCGCGCCCGAGCGCCCGGTGCATCCGCCCTGACCCACTTCCCGCGCACACTGACCTCCTTCGCCGCACGCCACATCCACCATGGCGACCATCCCACGCCCGCACAACTCGGGACAGCTGCACTCATACCATCATATTATTACCTCGATCTTATAGATAATCTATATATATAAAATTCAAAGTCCTGACTGACTGACTGACTGACTGACTTATATATCAACGCACAGCCTAAACCGCGGGTCCTAGAGACATGAAATTTGGAGGGTGTGTTCTTTGTGAAGAGCAGGTATCCACTAAGAAAGGATTTTTCGAAATTTGACCCCCAAAGGGGTAAAATAGGGGTTGAAAGTTTGTATGAAAGTCCGTCATTTTTGAAGTTATATCCATGAAACTTGGTATTTGAGCTACCGGTTCAAAATGAAGAAATACGTGTTTCGCCATTTTCGAAAATTCTACCCCCATAGGGCTGAAACAGGGGTTGAAAGTTTGTAGGAAAGTCCGTCATTTTTCAAGCTGTAGCCATGAAACTTGGCGTTTGGGATTTCGGTTTGAAATGAAAAAATACGTGATTCACAGTTTTTGAAAATTCTATCCCCAAGGACGTCAAATAGAGAGTTTATCCTTCAATCACGCCGAAATAGAGCAACGGATCAACGTGATTTTTTGCATGGGTATAGTTGAGGACTTGGAGAGTGACATAGGCTTCTCTTTATCCAGGAAAATTAACCTGCCAGTGCCTGTGGGAATCAAAAACTTATGCCACGCGAACGAAGTCGCGGGCGTGCGCTAGTTACCAATAAGTAAGTTCACAATAAGTACGCATTTGGAGAGTCAATGTATTTATTTTCAATATAAATGTACAATACCTAATGTACTTTCTTGTAAAGACAAACTTCTCGGAGAAACACGCAAGTGGCGCGCTTTAGAGGTTCCACTTAAGTATCACAGGAGAAAGTCCTAAGTAGCACGTTGCAGTTATTTATGTAAGAAAATATAGATTGTTGTACACATTGCTCACATATAATCATCTGAAACTTCTTGCACAGGTATCATTACGGGTAGGCAGTTAAACAACTATACATCCATACTAATATTATAAATGCGAAAGTGTGTCTGTCTGCCTGTACTTACGCTTTAATGGACCATCTTTTCAACCGATTTTGATGCTACAGACATAGGCTGTGTCCCTGGAAAGGACTTCATTATCTATCCCAGGAGTTCCCGCGGGAATACACAACTTAAACAAAACGGACGAAGTCGCGGGCATCATCTAGTCACTAGTGTTATTCTAAGTCGTAACGCTTTCACTGTTGTATTTAAAATCTCGACCCGCTTCTATCATATTTCATACAAAATGTACACAAGTGATGGGGCGCAACTAGGTATAATAGATTATATCTGGGCGCTAGATATGGGGAGATATAAGCGGTATATAGCAGTTCTATTAAACCCTTAACCCTAATTGGTTTCTACACAGCATCGTACAGGTACTCTAAATCACTTGACGACACGTCTTTGCCGGTAGCGTGGTAACTAGCCACGGCCGAAGCCTCCCGCTAGAGAAAAGGTGTAATTTCCATTTCTATATCTAAGTCACATGTTGCACTTTCTTACATTTATTCTCAACTTGCCCATAGGATTTTCATTTCATATTACATTAAAAACATAACATCATTTTCATTACTGGAATATTTAATTTTAAATTAAATCAACTGGACCAATCCTAAAAATACTGACAGAATAATAATATGGTAGCTCTACAACGGGAACGAACCGAATTGCGAATCGCTTCGATGCGACATTTACAGCCTTCCGCGTTTCTAAACTACCCTTGCAGTAAGAGTCATTACTCTACTCTAAACTTTAATCCCTTTTCATAATAGCGTTAATCGCGTATTATAATTTTGGACTAGTCGTCAGAACTGGTCGCCTACCGTGCATCTATTGCACTGAGGAACTAGATGTTGGCATTTATATGCTGGGGAGGCAAACAATGAATAACGAACTGTGAAATAAAAGCACAAACTTGGTTGTAGAGTTGATTTTAAGCGTTTGCGTGAATTCTTTCACTACCAGAAGCTGTTCGTAATTAAGTAGGTACGTGAAGTAACTCTCTACCACTTAAAGAGTGATAATAACATTATAGTTAGTTAGTTAGTGAGTACCTAGAGAGTAAGTAGATAGGTCATTTAAGTAGGTATTCGATCGCATTTTATCTAAGTAATAACTATTAAATACTTAGGTAATTATGATAAATTAACAAAATGCGATCTGTAAGGAGCTGCTATACTTACTATATAGGGGCAAATATAATTTTTAATCTAGCTCAAAGGACACTACTTAGATTCCTTTGTTAGATTCAAACATATTTTTGAGGATATTTTAATTAAAAAAATAGAATACATCAAATAAATATTATAAATGCGAAAGTTTGGATGGATGTATGGATGTATGTTTGTTACTCAATCACGCTCCAACGGCTGAACGGATCTGGATGAAACTTGGCACAGAGATAGATTATAGTCTGGAATAGCACATAGGCTACTTTTTATCCCGGAAAATTAAAGAGTTCCCGCAGGAACCGAAAAACCTCGATCCACGCGGACGAAGTCGCGGGCATCAGCTAGTATCTAATAAAGATCAAATGGATGGATTGATTTGTTGCAGAGATTAGAGTTGTAAGTAGATACATAATAATTAGTCAGGGGATACCCCTTTCTGGTACCTACTGAATTTTATGTATAAATGTGAATTAGTATATTATTCATTATGCTTGTATATTATTAGAGAGCTGTTCGTTGCACTGAGTTCTCAAATCCTGTTAAAAAAGGCAAGAATCTAAGTCCATGAACCATTTAAAAAAGTAACTGTCAATGTCATTTGCCTTGTTGTGAGATGTCAATGTCAAAATTTACCACAAATGTCAATGTCATACATAAATGTCATAACTCATAGGTAGTCCAAGAACTTTTGTTTCTGGTCGGTGGTCCAAGAACCACGGCAATGCATCGTTCAGTGTTTTTAATGTAAATATTTGAGCTAATACAAGAGAAAGCTAAATAAGTGCGCATTAGTTTTGCACGAACTTGTATTGCTAATAATGTGATTAAATTTGGTTAGAAGTTAGAACTGTCCACATCACTTCATATAACGAAACGGATGGATCACAGTGTTTTGAGTACGTATATTTTGTTTAAATATTCCTTTATTTGGCATGGTACTTCACTTGAATATATGTCATTCTGTATTGCCGCAATTACGCACGTAATCTCAAGTTATGGTAAATACCTCGAGATCCGTAGTGTCAACAAACGATAAATTAAATTTAAAACGCCTACGTAAACTTATGTCGCTTACGAACCTGTTTCAAAATAGTTCTATGCCTGATAAAATGTTTTGCCACTCTGTTTGGTTTTGCCTAAGCCGTAAACCTTTTTATAAAATAACGAGTTAAAGAATATGTTTAAAACTTAACGTTACCTTTTTATATTGTGTTATTTCTGGTAGGTACATAGCATCAACCTCTTGGCTTGATGTTGACTTTTATAGGCCACTGCCACAATGGCTTCTGTTATTAACACTTAACTTAGGTACTGAACCTAAGACCTAAGTTAACTGTTAATAAGAGAAATCATTGTGGCAGTGTCCACCCCTCCTTCACTGTGAAAGAGGTGTGTAGGGCTGCATTTGTAGCCTGTAGCAGCTGATACTGGCATTTGCCATATGATGTGTGCAGGGACTCCTTACAAATTGTATAAAAACTAGGCCTTAGCTAGAAAATACTCCTATGCTGAGATGTATAGAGTGTACTTTGACTTGGCTCAGACTTTGCTTAGAGTTAAAACGAGATGGACTTATGTGAATAACATAAATCTGTCTTGTTTTAACCATGTCTTAAGTCTAAGCAAAGTTAAAGTTTGCTCTATAGATCTCACACCTAGTCTTGGATCCTATACTGCACTGCCTGTCCAATGTAGACTGCTAATACTCAGCTGCAGTAGTAGTAGCAGTACATAGCTGATACATAATAAGGCTGTACGCAAGCAGAGCTCATTCCAGTATTCCAGCAGGATACCCAAGTTGGTGGGGTCTTTATACAGTACTGCTTAGGATCCAATGTTGATTTTGAATGGATTTGACTTGCTCCAGCAATGCTTAGGACTGGCGGTTACTTATGTATCTACACATTGATGTAAGTAATTGTAAATTAATTTTTTCAAAAGAGCAACCACCAAGTTTCTTGCTGGTTCTTCTCGGTAGGAATGGCATTCCGAACCAGTGGTAGATTAACTCAACAATTATTCTAGACTTGGGTAAACTATATCTTGAGCTCTGCTTATTTTAAGAAGATACCTGTGCCTAGTTATAGTTGTGTGCCGTTATAGTAGGCCTGTGAGGAGTTGTGAAGATGATGAAGCAAAGAAATCTTTCTAATATTATGAATGTAAAACTTTGGATGTTTGTTATTTCCTCACACCATAACAACCGTAGAGGTCGATTTGGTAAATGATAAAAAAAAAACAGCGTGGATTTGATTCGCTCCAGCTATGCGTGGGACTGCAGTTACTTGTATTATTATGATGATTGTAAGTTTTGATGGAAAAGAGCAACCACCGAGTTTCTTGCTGGCTCTTCTCGGTAGGAATGGCATTCCGAACCAGCGGTAGATTCATATTATAACGATTCAAAAGCGCTTGTAAAAGCTTATTTGAATAAAAAACATTTGAATTTTGAATTTTGAATTTTGAATTTAAAGTGATAAGGCCGCCACTTGTACCATAGCTTAGTTTTATTGTTATTGTTTTTAAATGTATGTTTCTTTGTGTACAATATAGAATTTTTCATTCATTCATTCAACTGAACCAACTTGGCTGAAATTTGAAATAAAGAGTGCTTACTAACCCTTGATTCACACATATGCAACATTTTGTAATCAAAAACTTTAATCTATGCGGACGAAATTGTGGGCATTATGCAGTGTATACTGTAACTTGAATGCTGTCCCACAGGTGGCCATGATGATGATGGTGCGGCTGAATATGCGCATGGCGCTGGCGGCGCTGTGCGGCGGCATGCTGCTCGTCACGCTGTACTGGGGCCGCTGCGGAGACGTGGCGCGGAGACCAGTCAGTCAGAGTCAGTATTCCTTTTTTCTCTAGGCAGGAGGAAATCCTCATGAATGTCAACAGGTTATTGACATGCCGGACTCCACTGGGATGCTCCTGATGAATATATGGACTAAAACTTTGTAAAATATGATAAAATCTTTTAAAAATAGGAGGAGTCCATATATTTTAGATGAAATCACAGGCATTTGCTGAAATAAGCTATTTTCTCTATACTGATTGGTTGATAATTTGTCCTGTCTATATGTCTAAAACTTTTGAATAATCAAGATCTAAAATGAGTCAAAATTTTGGATCGTGATTATTCAAAAGTTTTATAGAACAACAAATATTATACATTTAAAGTTATTGTGAGGTTAGGTACACGATTCAATATTATATGTATAGGCATTCTCATTATAAACATTAATTGTACAGTAGGTTCAGTGCTGTCCAACGCGCTGTCGGAGCGCGCGAGCGATGAGATCGAGTGCTGGATCAACGGCGAGTACTCGGTGGCGTGCCTGCGGGACCGCGACCAGGTCTATGTGCCATTCTCCTTCATACACAAGTATTTTGAGGTGAGTACGACGCTTTTCAAGTAAAACAAGCCAAAAGCAAGCTTTTCTTCTAGGCAAGCGCGCTCCACCTTAGGCTGCATCACCATTTGCAAGCAAGTCTGATTGCAGCCAAGCGCTAGCCTATATATTAAAAAAAACTCATAGGCTTTAGAAAAACTGGGAGAAAGTTACCTCCGTAATTCACTTCCGCCAAACCGATCAGCTGTTTTTAGGCCTCCATCATTTATCGAGATATCAAATAGTTAGTGCCATCAAAAGCTCTTATTTTCAAAATAGAGTATCCCTGGTTTTGTTTATTTACGCTTTATTTTATTTAACTGTAAGGTTACGCTTTAGGAACATCATTCCGAACCAGTGGTAGATTCACCCAACAATTCAAAAGCACTTTCCAAACCTACTTGAATAAAAAACAATTGAGTTTGAGTTTATTGCTAAGATAAAATCTAAAAATCCCTCGATTATGAATAAATTGATCTTTCTGATGAGACTATGTTAATCCCAACTATATTATTATATATATGCGAAAGTGTCTGTCCGTCTGTCTATTTGTCTGCTCACGGCCAATCTGTTCATCCGATTTTGACGAAATTTGATACACAGATAGGTCGCTTACTGTTACATAGGACACATCACAGTTTTTAACAAATTCCACCGCCCATGAGGTTTTTAAAAAAGAGCTAAATCCACACTTTTTAAAAAAAAGAGCAACCGCCGGATTTTTAGCTGGCTCTTCCCGATAGGAATGACATTCTGAACCAGTGGTAGATTCAAAAGCGCTTGTAAAGAATATAAAAATATTTGGGTTTATATTTGTTGAAGTCGCGGGCATCATCTAGGGTTTGATAACCTTAGGCTTTAAATAGACCTTAATCTTAGGCGTTAGATTAGGCTTTAATAGGTCGTAGTATTAGCTTAAAATAGAGAATCTTGTATCCGCTCTAATAATGTTAGTGTTCCTATCGTATCGCGTGTTCACTAACCGGGCGAAGCTCCCCCGGGACTGAAGTTTTCAATCCCGCTGTAGTTTATGTGAAGGAGAATTGATACTGTACGTAGATTACGAACAAGATTGAGTTAAACTTTGATATTATCATGTTTGTTTATTTTGTGTATAATAATATAATAATAGATCTTTATTTACAGGACATACATAAAATTTACAATGCGAGATACCATTTAACAATACGGTATAATAGGGATGTGAAAAATTAATTATTTCTGCCATTAATAAAGGGTCTTCGAAAAGACGTCCTCTGTTAATGTTAGGTTAGGTTTTGACGACCTCTGTGGCGCAGTGTTGAGCGCTGTTGTCTTAATGTGCGGAGGTCCCGGGTTCGATCCCCGGCAGGGTCAAATTGGGAATTTATAATTTCTGAATTTTCCCTGGTCTGGCCTGGTGGGAGGCTTCGGCCGTGGCTAGTTACCACCCTACCTGCAAAGACGTGCCGCCAAGCGATTTACCGGTCCGGTACGATGCCGTGTAGAAACCGAATAGGGGTAGGTATGGGTTTAATATAACTGCCATGCCCCTAACAGGTTAGCCCGCTACCATCTTAGACTGCATCGTCACTTACCATCAGGTGAGATAGCAGTCAAGGGCTAACTTGTAGTGGATAAAAAAAAAAGGTTAAATAACCATTTTAAATTATCGATTAAAAGAACAGTATATTGAATACAAGCTTCCATACTAACCGTGTGGTTTGAAGTTTGATTCAATTTCCGATTCGATTGGTTGGCATAATTCCCTCGTGCATTGTAGAGACTGTGACTTTACAATCGTGCATTGTAGAGTCAACATCTCCTGAAGATGCTCCGGTATCGGAGTGAAACGTATACGTTGAGAGTATTTTGGAAGATTTATGTGGTGTGGTGAATATCGCGGGCTGCAAATGCAAGATACGCACTTTACCCACATAGATTTGCTTTCTGTGGCGGACTACTTATAGCGAATTAAACTTCTAGTTTTTTCATTGGCAACATTCCCATTGAGTTATTAGTAGTTCCTATTAGGGTGTTTGCATATGACATTTTCACGCGCAATCAACACAGCGCTATACATATTATTAAACCCATACGCTAGCTTTAGCGTTCCGATTAGGGGATATGCTTGGTGGCGATATTATAAATTTCCAAATGGTCCCCGTCGGGAATCCAACCAGAGATGTTGGACCTACTAGCGTTCACCATTGCGCTAGGGAGGTACCTACTCAAAACCTGCAGCACACTCCAAAAAATATTTGTAAAGGAAGTAGCATTTAAGTATTCGGCTATGAATCATACTATGTTTGTCCTTCAATCACGCCACAACGGAGCAACGAATCGACGTGATTTTTGGCATATAGTTTTTTGATTTTTGGTAGTATAGTTGAGGACCTGAGTGACATAGGCTACTTTTTATCCCGGAAAATTAAGGAGTTCCCGCGGGAATAAAAAAGACTAAACCACGCGGACAAAGTCGCGGGCATCGGCTAGCAAATCATAAGCAATACGTGCATTTTGTAATCCAATACCTGACCTAATCATATTATATTACTATTTGACCAGAGTGACCTTTTAATCGTGCCAACAAATATTTGCTTTTAAGCTTATCACGTAAAGCAATCGAAACTTGACCTAAAAGTCCAGTTCAATACTAACTTCGTCCAATAGGTACATATATCGCTTAACAGTATATAAGTTGTTAATTATTTATTTTATTCAAGTGAGAAATGATAGCGATCGTCACAAAGTAGCTGTCATTTTACCGCAATTTTACTGCCAATTATCACCATCATCAGCAGAATAAAACTAAACTAACAGAACTACCACCCTTATACAACAAATTTCGAAATCGGTTCAGATTTCATAGCATAATGGAGTAACATTACGTCGAATTAAGAACCGATATAACATCGATGCCTAAGGGCTCCCACACAAAACTGCGATGCGATGCGATGCGATGCGACGTCGCATCGCAGGAAACTGCGATGCGATTTCGTGCGGCAAAGCGTTGGTTCGTGACCATACGCTCGAAGGTAGTCTACCGTACTGGACGTGTTTTTAGAAGTAGTGACATGGATCGAAAGAAGCGTGTTGCAGTCCTGTTATTGTTAATTAGATATAGAAAAAAAAGAAGATTTTGGGTTCATCGACTTATTACAATAATGAACGCTGATGGGAACTATTTTATTCGAAAATACAATGGTTTGAGAACAGAGGAAGATAAATTTTTTGATTATTTTAGAATGAGCATATCTTCATTTGTCCCAAAGGACGGGGCGCTCCTCAATGAACGTTATTAAAAAATCCACGTCAACGTTTGCCATTTTTCCACACAACTACGGCGGCGCCTTGCCCACACGCTGTCTCAGAGCGGACTAAAAATGGGGTCACCAAGTGTGACGTAACATCGCAGGAATGTGCGATGCACAGTTTTTGCGATGCGTCCTGCGAGCTCGCAGATTTTTGCGATGCGATGCGAATTCGCAGTTTTGTGTGGGATCACTAAAACTTTCTAAATCGGTCAATAATTTTCAACGCTTAATTTCTCATCGGCAGATATACGGCAAACTAACTTCAGTAGACGGCGTGGAAAAGTTCGAATGGTCCCACAGTTACAGCAAAGTGTACCATCCGAAGAAGAAATACGACCCGCGCGGAACGTTCGCCACATTCGAAAACTACAACGTTGAAGTCCGCGATCGAGTCAAATGCATCAGCGGCATCGAAGGGGTCCCAGTCTCCACTCAATGGGAGCCGAAAGGGTTTTTCTATCCGACCCAAATAGCACAGTTCGGGTTAGCGCATTACAGCAAGAACATTACAGAACCAGAGCCGAGGATACGGATCTTAGATGACGGGGAGAAGTTTCAGGAAAAGTGGATAGTCAGTACCGACGCTGTCATGACAAGAGAGTATGATCCGGAACTCAAAGCTAATGTCATGAGATTCTCGACGACGGATCACGCGTCCAGCCAGGTGTGGTTGAAAGTGAATATCACTCAGGACTTTGTGCTGAGCATGGACCTTATGCTGAAGCCTAACTCATCGATGACGGTGGTGTTACAGAACAAGGACAAGAAGGAGACTGTGTACCTGCACTATGTGACGAGTTTGCAGTTGATATACGCACAGGTTAGTTTAAGTTTAGGTTACTTTAGTTTTTTAGTTAGTTTAAAGTGCCCTTATTACCTCTATTACCTTACCTTACCTTACATTACCTTATTATGACTGCCTCGTTGTTCTAGTGGTTGGCATGTTCGACTGCGGCCGACGAGGTCCCGGGTTCGAGTCCCGGGTCGGGTTATAATCAAGTGTTGGGTTTTTCTGATTAGAAATTCTCAGTACTAGCCCGGAGTTAGAAAGTTGGCGGTCACTAGACACTAGACCAACATATTCGGAAAAGTTATACATTGTCAGTGCAACTTGCAGTAATAGAACTATCTACTTATAAATTTAATTTGCTTTCAATTACGATGCATTTGCAGGAGGACCACATTTACTACGGCATCGGCGTGGATAAGAAATGGCGGCGGCTCACCAGGGACCTAATTATTGATATGCAAAAAGGGTGGGCTTTGCAAGATCGACCTAAACGAAAATCACCTAGAAACAAATTTAAGGTACGTAGACATATTGCGCACTTACATCAAAACAAAAAGCATTTTTCATTTACTAGCTCTGTCACATATTACCTTTTTTTATCGTATTGAGCGTTCGATCACGTTAGCGTCAAAGTAAAATAGATGTAGAGCTCAATTTCGTGTATGCATTCACAGTCAGCGCCGCTCCAAACGATACGTTTTGATATTAAAATCGTTTGTAGGCTGAATTTGTGACTTTGAAACAAGAGTATTTGGGACCATTTTTCTTTGAAATAACATCTAAATCAATGGCGTCATGAAATGACTGCGTAAGTCTTATTTCTGTGACAGTTGCTGTCAATGTCCACAGAATACGTACAGTACGTCAAACTTATCTGACGCGGTGACAGCGTTGCTAGTATTGTATGAAAAATAAAATAAAAACAAAACATAAACAGGCATAAAAAATAGTTTCAATTTTTACCACCGGGTCAGATAAGTTTGTGGGGCGGGACTGTACGCACCATGGAACTGCTACGTTCCAATCTACGTTACGTACGTTCTAATCCATTAAAAGTATGCTTTTAAAAAAAGCTTATTATACTGTTGAGGATTACGTAAATGATAAAAGAGCATGGATTTGACACGCTCCAGCAATGCTAGGACAGCGGCTACTTATGTATCTACACGTCAATGAAATTGTAAATTATTATTGAAGTGAAAACTTCTTTAGCTGCGTTGAGCTATAATGGTAGGGGGAAACGTGTGGATTCGCCGCGTCATCGACATGCATGTCGCCGACATGCTCGCGTTGTTACGAAGACAAAAGGTCTTCAATAATAATATACATTCGAAATTAAACTTGAATGTCTTAGTGTTAAGGTTTATATTTTGATTTTTTTTATTTCATAAAAAAATCGAAATATTTGTTTTCATTTCTATCGGCAGTCCCTATGACTGCCAATTTTTTTTCTTCAAAAGAGCAACCACCTAGTTTATTGCTGGGTCTTCTCGGTAGGAATGTCATTCCGAACCACCGGTAGATTCATTCAACGATTCAAAAGCACTTGTAAAAGTTTATTTGAATAAAAAACATTTGATTTTTGAATACGTTTAATTCGTCGTTCCGTGTTCAGATATCGAGTATAATCCTGAGCGGGTCGGGCGCGCTCGGCGACGTTCGGGTGTCGTCGTCGTCGCACATGGCGCACTTCTTCGCGGCCGCGCGCTGGCTGGTCGGCGCGCAGCGCGCGCGCGGCGGCTGGCCCGTGCCCGCGCGCAGGAGGCTGGCACCCGCCGCGCCTGACCTCAAGCCTGGATGGTGAGTCACTAAATCGAGGGCCTTTAGGTTCATTTCACTATTTAGCTACACAGAATTTAAATTGTACGGGAGCAGGTGATATGGCTCGACCGTAACAATAGGATGATCATGCTCCGAGCGGGTGTTGTGCTCGGGGACCACTGGTCCGACCGTTCATCTTTGGAGGTCGTCTATACAGGGTTAATTGTAAAATACCAACAACCTACAGGCAAGTTCTATGCACCAAGGTAAATAACTTTTGTTCCGAGAATTTTTAAAATTCCTAAAAAATAAAAATAAAATTTTTCTTACAAAAATAAAAATATTTATTTTTCTGTTCTAAAATTTTAATAACTCTACGCGGTACGTGTCAAAGGGAATGGCGGCGCGCGGTAGGTATGGTAGGTACTTAATGACTGTCCGACACTTACGTCTGACGCCGCGAGAAGTTTTTTTGGTGTTCACGACAAACGCTAGTGTAGGAAGAAATTTACTGCCCTCGTGCAGTACATTTGCAGTTTTTTTTTAATTTTTGTAAGGCCACTTTACTTCTAAATAAAAGTTTTCTTGCAAGAAGGTATAAACCTTATTTAAATAAATTGACTAAATTGAATTAAATAATATTGACTTTGTATGCAGGAAACTTAAAAATATAATATGGTAGATTCATTCGACTATTCATAAGCAACGAATGAACGAGAAGTTTAATCAAATCAAATCAAATCAAATCATCTTTATTCAAAATTGGTACCTACAAAGTACACCTTCTGAACGTCATGTTTATAAAGAATAAGAATTGATGGTGATAATTAACAACGATATCTTAAGACTAAAGCTACGAGGGTTCCAAACGCGCCCTGATCTGAGAAGAGCCCATAACAAACTCAGCCGGGGGTTTTTTTTTATTATCACCATCTCACAAATATAGTAAATTACTAAATTATATTTTTAATATAACATAATTAGCCGCTGGAACAATTCATACCCATGGTTGCTTATCATTCAAATAATCCTTTACACTATAATATGACTTTTCAATTAGTTCGCGTTTTAATTTAATTCGCTATTATCCGCCACAGCAGACCAATCTATGTGGTACAGTGCGTGTCCTTCACCAATAGCATGCGAACACCCATCACCCAGCAATTCGCACCGGCACCGCACCACACCACACAAATCTTCCAAATCACTCTCAACGTACGTTTCACTCCGAAACCGGAGCATCTTCAGGAGATGTTGACTCGACAATGCACGATTGTAAAGTGATACACGGGCGTTAAGGTTTCTACATACTCGTGGCGATGGTCAGCCCTCGACTGGCGTCATCGGGCTGACATTAGTCAACTAGTATGCAAAAACCTACTTACCGCTCCTAAATCACAAACTACTATTTCTTTCTTAATGTAATAGTTGTGTCTACAGGCACTCGGCAATGAGTCAAGGGCACGCGATATCGGTGCTGTCTCGCGCGTACCACCGCAGCGGCGACGCGAGCTACCTGCGCGCGGCGCAGCGGGCGCTGTACCTGCTGGACGTGCCGAGCCACGCCGGCGGGGTCAAGGCGATGTGGATGGACAAATACCTGTGGTGAGACTACTAACAAATTAAATTCCATCCATCCATCCATCAGCCAGTATGCATCCACTGCTGGACATAGGCCTTTTCGAGAGCGCGCCACCAAACACGGTCCTCCGCCTTCCTCATCCACCCGCTTCCCGCCAAATGAAATAAAATTAAATGATTGGTTTTTTTTTATTGCGAGATAGGCTTGCGCTTGACGAAAATCACGCCTAGTGCAAAGCAATGATGAGATATAGGTTAGAACGCGCTTGCCTAGAAGATACCTATTCGCTCCTGCCTTGAAAATACTTAAGTTATATGTGGCAGGAAACACGTGCGTTGGGAGGGTGTGTTTCGTATCGAAACGTCGAGTAAAAACGCTTCTGAAATGATTTATTTATTTCAAGTAGGACAACTTGTGCAACTTATCATGTAACTTATCATTATAATGTCATGATTCTACTACTGGTTCAGAAAACAGATTATTCTGAGAAGAACCGACAAGAAACTCAGCAGTTGCTCTTTATTTAAAAAGAAAAAACGATGTTACAATAAGTAGCTAATACACAATACAATACGTAATGTTTAAAAAATTAGACTGTCTTGTGGGCTGCCGAATGCAAAGCCAATTTCTTCCATGTAACTTTGTCTTAAGAAATTCATCAATAGTATAATAGCCTCAGCTTAACAAATGCTGTCTTTAAATTTATGCAATGGCAAATCTAATAACTCTTTTGGTACCATGTTATAAAAGCGTACACTCAACCCCACAAAAGATTTCTGCACCTTGCGCACACGATATGGCGTGGTTACAAGCTTATGGCGGTTTCCTCTGAGCCTTATGACCGCAGCGGAGACGCAATTTAACTCTAAAAGGACCAATGTAAGCCTCTGGTTACGCCAGATTTCCCCTAGGACATTGTACGAGGGGTCCCATCTCCTTCCCAATTCCCTCTGAAGTTTGTCACGCGATCTAGGTTACCGTGGCGTATAAAGAGTTATGCCGTAAAGTCAGATAGTTGCTGTGCGTTATTCAGCTGACTCATTTCGCAGAGCACGAGTTGTTTACATCCAAACGACTGTACAGTGACTACGCCACAAATAATGTCACATAAGGATTGAGGAATGAGGATACACTTACAGACTATAACTGAGCAGCGTAAAAACTGTAAAGTCATGTAACTACCTGACCTGACTACCTGGTAGCCAGGTAAAAGACTGCGTTATTTAGCTGACTCATTTCGTAGAACATAAGTTGTTTACATCCAAACAGGAACTTAGAGTAACAACACCATCCACCATCATCCTCTGGGCCTGACATTGTGTCACATAGATGATTGAGGATACACTTGCAGCCTATAACTGAGCAGTATAAAAGTTTTGCCTTTTTGCTTCCAGGTACGAAGAATACCCGACCAAACCGCCCCTATTCGTTCTAAACGGTTTCATATACACTCTTCTCGGCCTGTACGATCTCCATGTCATCGAAGGTGAGAACTCCATATCTCTAGCGAAGAAGATGTTCGACGACGGGATGGTATCTCTTAAAGCCTTGCTCCCTCTATTCGACACGGGAAGCGGCAGTTTCTACGACCTGAGACATTTCACCCTTGGAGTCAGCCCCAATATTGCCCGATGGGACTATCATGCGACTCATGTGAATCAGTTGTACCTTCTAGCTAGTTTAGACCCTGACCCGATTTTGATAAACACGGCCAAAAGATGGGAGGGATACATGCAAGGGAAACGAGCGGCTCACAATTGACGTATCGAATAATCGTGTGACGGTGAAAATTGAGACTTATCAATGACTCGAGAAACGTCGATAACTCGAGAAGAATCCGAGACATTCTTACAACTCGCGATGTTCGACTTGAAAGAGAAATGAGTCTATAACGAGCTTGATTCCTAGAAAAAGTAGTCGTATATGACTCAACAAGAAAATTCCGACATCGATAATACTGACTAAAGTCTTGTCTTGGACTAGTTTGATACTTATCAAGCTTGGAGACTGGATTTGAAGGATCCAGACCTTGTTCTTTTGACACAGAATTTTCAATGAAAATAAGGGATACGATACTTGTAGTGAACTCCAGTATTAGTGAATCTGAAGTATTATAAGAATTTGGGAATGTATCAACTCCCTCACCTCTTCATTCGATTATTTTCGAGTGATTTAGGCGCATACAAGGCGCATCGCATTTATGCGGTGTCTTTCCCGAATACAACTCAACCTATAGCTTTATTTACTTTGGTATAACAACGTCAGAGCGTGGCTTTGTATTTTGTTGTTTGTAGTATACCAACTTGAACCTATAGACGTCTACTGCTGCTCGAAACTTTCCTGCATGGATTTCCACAACACGGTCTAGTGCCGCTTTTTTCCAGCGGCTCGCAGCTAATCGCTTGAGATCGTCCGTCCACCTAATGGAGGGTAGTCCAGCGCTGCGATTTCTGGTGCGAGGGCGCCTATCGATTCATCGAACTATGTACCCCGCCCATTGCGACTTAAGTTTAGCAACTCGAGCTATGCCGCTTACTCTATGAATGTATGTCAAAGTAAATAAACCTAAGTTTAGTTCGTTATTAAAATTACTCGACCCATGTTCGCACTGGCCCCTAGGTCGCGAAAGTAGTTTTTGGTAGCAAATACAATATTATATTTTCTAGTCTCGTTTGAGGCTCATGAAGTTCCGCAGAAGAAGCTATTATACTGAAAGACGGTTAACCTCATTCATACTGTCTTTTAAATATTAATTAAAATATTTGGTAACCATTAGTAGTAGTAACTAAGTTCTGCTGGTATTTTATCAATCATTTTTTTTAAAGATAGGCGTGTCTTTGACGTCTACCATATTTATTTACGAACCATAGCGGCAAACTACTAGTCAGTAGTAAGACCCATTTTTTCGTTTCAAAAAAATAGAAGAATATCTTGTTACTTGTCAAATTATGCATTTAGAATGGCTCGGTTTTTTTATAAGAAAATATCATTTTGTGACCAAATAAGACTGAGAGTAGGAATTATGCACGGATTATACGGATATATCCTTTAAATCCATCTTTTTTTTCATTACATAGTTCGTATATAAAACTATACAGTTTGAATACACATTTAAACTTATTTCCTATGAAAAATACTCCAAAACAAGAATGGAAACCCACTTTATAGACTAATGCGGCTGTCACTTTTCTACTAAATTGGTAGAAATTGGTACAAATTTGTAAATCTATTATAATTATTATTATTATATATATTATGTCAATTGACCATGTATAAATAGGGATGATGACAACTCCATCAAATCAGCAACTCTTTATCAAACTTAAAAACACACTTCTAGTATGGAAGTTGTATGAAATTCACAGTTGTACTTGTGACGTCATAAAATTTCAACGCACTTTTTTTCTATCTATATTTTAAAATGGTTATCAAACTTAAAACTAACCGAGGATGTGAATTTTAGGTTTTTTGGAAGAACTATCTAATAAATAATCAGTTAGAAATAATTTATTTTTGATAGAGGCATCATCCCTATTATTGGATTTTAGCATATGCTAAAATGTTATTCAAGACTGACTATATTGTGCAAGATCCGGAATTTCTTGTACTCTATGTACTTAAATCAGAATATGTTAAAGTGTGTTATTTTTCAAAATTCAATGAAATACTTATCAATGTAAATACTTAGTGCTAAATTATACAAAATAAGCTTATGAATAAAATACTCTACATAGTAGAAATGTAGATATATGTACATTGTTTCAGTTAAGATGTGTATTTAGGTATGTTAGTTAACTTTTGATTATTTACAAATTTCTAAGTCACTGAAATCGAATATCTAATTTTAAAAATAACAAGTAGGTAAGGCACTATTATTTATGCTTTACGTATATTATTGTTACTTGTACTCGAGTAAGTACTGTAGTATATAATATATAATATTCGTCATTTAAATTAATTATTTGTATTAAGTAACGTTTTTTTGGTTTTATGAATATAGAAAACTTTAATGTCACATATTTTAAAATGTTTTTCTATCATGATGATAGTGTTATTACCGGATCCAGAGAGTATAAGTAATATTATACAATAAAGTATACGTAAAGATAGATGCAAGTCTGTTTTAGCTTATATATATATATATATATATAAATTATAGTAACATTAATATTTCTTAGAAACTATGCGTTGTTTTTTCAACTCTGAAAAATATTGTATTAAGTAAGTAAAGAAATCGTAAGGTTTCTTTTTGTAGAAATATTTTTAACTTTAAAATAATATTAGTATATTGATTATGTTTATATCTATTGATTATTCAATTGGGTATTTGACAACTAGTCAAATCAGCAACTTTTTTCAAACGTCAAAACGCGTGCTTTGTATGGGATTTAATGGTCCAAGATCCCAGAGCCGCCAGACCTTACTTATTTTCTGAGAAACAAAATGTGTGTAATATAGTTGCTTTGGTACGTAGATTTAACGTACGCATACTCGCAAATTTGGGGCGACGGCCAATTTATAGTTATAAGGTGCTAAAGGTACGTAAAAACGTTGCTAACTTTACTTATTTTCTGAGTGCTGATTTTTATGTATGTTGTACAGAATATTGTTAATAATTAATAATCAATACTCCCAGACTCATGCCGTGGGCCGTTATTTCTGCCAGACACTTTAAAGGTCGCAAAAAAAAAACTTAACTTTACTTATTTTCTGAGTCTTCATTTTTATACACGATACTCAGGGAACTGTTTCAATACTATTTGCAAGTAGCCAGACTAATCTGATGGGCCAAACATCCGCCAGACTCAATTTGAAATTTCGCTGTGATAAAATGTTGGCCTTATTTACAAGGTTTTAGGGACCTTTTTCATTGTGTGGAGTAAAAGAAACCATCAATTATTGCAATATCTAAGCCTGTGTTTTAAAGCTTACGAAAATCCACAATAAAGAGGGTGAAATGAGGGTATGAACCTTACATGAAGGTTCTAAGTTTTTGAAGTTAGGGACTTGAAAATCGGCATTAAGGTTATTAGTTTTAAATAATAATAACCTGTATAAGCAATTTTCTGAAAATCCACCCCAAAAGGGGTGAAATGGGGGTTGGAAGTTTGTATGAAAATCTAGAAGCTTTTTGAAGCTAGAGACATGAAAATCGGCACATAAGTTTTGAGTTTTAAATAATAAAAACCTGTATAAGCAGTTTTACGAAAATCCACAACAAAGGGGGTGAAATGGAAGTTGGAAGCTTACATGAAGGTTCTAAGTTTTTGAAGTCAAGGACTTTAAAATCGGCATTTAGATTATTAATTTTAAATAATAATAACTTGTATAAGCAATTTTTCGAAAATTCAGTCCTAAGGGGGTGAAATGGGAGTTAGTAGTTTGCATGAAAGTGCTATGTTTTTGAAAACATGGAAATCGGCATTTAAGTTATTAAGTAATTTTCAATAACAAAAACCTTCTTAAGCTATAGCCGCAAGAATGTTAAGAACTTTGATAAGAGCAACGTATCACAGTGTAAAAGTGAGCTTCTGCAGCAGTTTCGGCAGCGAATTATATAAGCAGCTTTTGGAATAATGCTTATTTGACAGAACTTATAATTTTTAAACCTGAAAATAACAGATGGATGTTGCAAAACAACAATTACCATTTTAACTGGTTCGATGGGGACCAATTACCGGGTTTTGTAAGAGAATCCCTTGAAGTAGAATCAGGTATTTTACTTTTTATTATTTTTTTTTTTTAATTGTTTTTATAAATTTTGAAGCTATTCGAAACTTTATTATTTTATTTGTTTTTACAGATGAAGATTTTACCAATGATATTGACGACGATAAAGATTTGAATAGTCAACACCAATGTGCTTAACATGCACACAACGAGATTATATCAGAGAGAGATAGAGATGTTGTCGTTGCCAGCTGTTTCATTTACCCTAACATGCACAAAATGCGGTATATTACAAGAAAAAAATATTCGGCATGTAAAGATTCGTAGAGAAAAATACCACAGATAATAAATATTACTCTCATCTTTACTTTTGACGTAACGAGTTAGGTAGTAGTAACCATGTTAGGTTCGGTAGATAAATAGAGATAACGGGTAGACATAATATTACTCGTTGTGTGCATGCTAGCCCCACAGGATTGGCTAGATGAGGAATTACCAAACTTCGACGATAACGATAGTGATGATTATTAAAAATAACATTTAATAAAATATTTTCTTAAAATTTTAATTATTAGATTTAATTTTCATCATTATTATCATTGAAATATACTTAAATATTAAGATAATAAAAGCGGATACTAATATGGATATTTTTCGGGATAGCCTTCCACGTGGGTGATGTAAAGAAAAGTAACATTCTTGTTATTAAATTTTTCATTTACGTTGAAAACCGTTTAAGCCTTTATAAACACTTGAAGCCTGGCAGCATATACGTCCATTATTCAGGTCACGTTGTAGATTTCACAAATATATTTTAGTATTGAATTGAACACATTTTGCTCTAGGACTTCACAGCTGATTAAGTCTTGCTCACTGAATCTCCTCATGTCACTCCTATGTCCTTCCCCGGGATATAACCTACCTCTATACCAAATTTCAGCAAAATCGGTTGAAAAGATGGTCCGGGAAAGCGTAGCAGACAGACAGACAGACAGACACAGTTTTGCATTTATAATATTTCGGATTTAGATATGAGCATAGATAAACAATTATTTATCAGTACTAGTGGTCGCCCGCGACTTCGATCGCGTATAATTTCTGATTTCCTATGAGATTATAAAATTTTCCCGCTGCAAAAGGCATATCTAAAAAGGCTATAATATATTAATTATCTATAGCATACGAAGGTTCTTATTATTTAAAACTACTAATACGTTAAATGCCGATTTTCATGTCTCTAACTTCAAAAACATAGAACTTTCATACAAACTACTAACTCCCATTTCACACCCTTCGGGCTGAATTTTCGAAAAATTGCTTATACAGGTTACTATTATTAAAAATGAATAATTCAAAAATGCTGATTTTAAAGTCCTTGACTTCAAACTAAAACTAAAAACTTAAGTGCCGATTTTCATGTCTCTAGCTTCAAAAACATAGGATTTTCATACAAACTTCCAACCCCCATTTCACCCCTTTTGGGGTGGATTGGGGGTTGGTATTATTATTTAAAACTTAATGCCGATTTCCAAGTCCCTAACTTCAAAAACTTAGAACCTTCATGTAAGGTTCCAACCCTCATTTCACCCTCTTTATTGTGGATTTTCGTAAGCTTTTCGTAAACAGGCTTAGATATTGCAATAATTGATGGTTCTCTTTACTCCACATAATGAAAAAGGTCCCTAAAACCTTGTAAATAAGGCCAAAATTTTACCACAGCGAAATTTCAAATTGAGTCTGGCGGATGTTTGGCCCATCAGATTAGTCTGGCTGCTTGCAAATAGTATTGAAACAGTTTCCTGAGTATCGTGTATAAAAATGAAGACTCAGAAAATAAGTAAAGTTAAGTTTTTTTTTGCGACCTTTAAAGTGTCTGGCAGAAATAACGGCCCACGGCATGAGTCTGGGAGTATTGATTATTAATTATTAACAATATTCTGTACAACATACATAAAAATCAGCACTCAGAAAATAAGTAAAGTTAGCAACGTTTTTACGTACCTTTAGCACCTTATAACTATAAATTGGCCGTCGCCCCAAATTTGCGAGTATGCGTACGTTAAATCTACGTACCAAAGCTACTATATTACACACATTTTGTTTCTCAGAAAATAAGTAAGGTCTGGCGGCTCTGGGATCTTGCTCTATAAGATTTTGTATGAAATATTGAATTGTTATCATCGTTGACGTCATCAAAGTTCGACGCACTTTTTTACTCAATTTACTTTTTAATAATCACTAAAAAATAATTTATTGGTATAGTTGTCAAATACCCAATTGTGAGTCGAAGCACAAAATAAGAATAAAAACTAATTAAAATTCTATCTAAAAATTGTATATAATTGTATATAAAACGTTGTAGATTCTGGTTTGTGATTATAAAAAAAAATACTCTTAGCACAACTACAATATACTTAAATACTTTATGTAGACAAATAATTAAGTTATATTAGTCCAGCTAATTTTGTGTCCACTTTATCGTAGGGCATGCGCCACGAAAGTTGAAAGAAACTTACTTCTTCCGGGAATCAGCAACTTTTTTCAAACGTCAAAACGTGTGCTTAGTATGGGACTCTGTATGAAATATTGCATAGTGACGTCATCAAAGTTCGACGCACTTTTTTTACTTTAATCGATACCTAGTTTAAAATAGTAATTCAACATAAAACTAACAGGGGATATGGATATTGTCGGGAGCGAATGGTGTATGCTCCCAAGGCAATAGGAAGATCTTCCTCCGAGCCGGTGTCATGCTCGGGGATCCCGGCTGGGCCGACTGTTGCAGGTTGAAAGTTCTATATATAGTACAATTCCGAAAGAACTTCGTAATCGTGATTCAGACGGCGCGGCGGCACGCGATTAGCTAACGTGGCTGCGTCGTGTTTACGTCATAATATGATCATGTAGGTATGTGTGCCCCTACAGTTATTACGACTTTTGGGAGATCCTCTATTTGATAATCATAAAAAAATAATTTATTTGAATAATTGTCAAATACCCAATTCAGTCAGAGTGGGGAACATGAGCTTATGTACCGAGGAACAAGCCAGATAGTCCGACAAACTTATCTGACCCGGTGGCCAAAATGGGAACTAATTTTTATGCCTGTTTAGTTTTTGTTTTTATTTTATTTTTCACTAGCTGATGCCCGCGACTTCGTCCGCGTGAAATAAGTTTTTCAATTCCTACGGGAACTCCTTAATTTTCCGGGATAAAGAGTAGCCTATGTCACTCTCCAGGTCCTCAACTATAGACATGCCAAAAATTACGTCGATCCGTTGCTCCGTTGCGGCGTGATTGAAGGACAAACCAACAAACAAACACACTTTCGCATTTATAATATTAGTATGATATCTACTAGCGACGCTGTCTTCGGATCAAACAAGTTTGTGGGACTATAAACAAATCTGCAACTCTTTATCAAACCCCAAAACGCGGTTTTAGTATGAGAGAAATGCTGACTGATGACGTCATCAACTTTCGATTTTTTTTTTTGTCATTCAACTAAGCTCGTTTAGTTTTTAGCACATTAGTTAATAATATGTTTGACTCCTTTTAAACGTAACATTGACCTAATCTAATACAGAAATACCTAACCGCCTTCAAGTTTCTTGGCTTAGCTGTGTACGTATCAGTTAGCAATGGACCTGACGCATTCTCAAACACTACAACGCTTCTTAAAATTAAGATGCATCTCAATTTTTATATTTTTGGAGATGACATTATGGTAATTTGTAAATAACATTTTGAATTATTGAAAAAAATTGCCCTGGACAGTGTTTTGCCTGGTTGTATGGAAGAGGGATCATTGAATAGGTATGGTCATTAGACGTATAGTTCGCGCGCGAGTTGAATGCAGAGCAAATGTATGGTGACACATACATTTACTCTGCATTCAACTCGCGCGCGAACGGTACCTATTCTGCTGCTTATGTGTATAATAGTTTCATTAAACCCATACCCCTTATCGCTAACTACGCGGAATCGTATCGGAACGTAAATTCCCACAAACTTATTTGATCGAGTGACATCGTTGTTGTTATCACATTTATAGTTGCTAATAAATATTATAAACTAGCAGATGACCGCGTCTTCGTCCGCGTGAAATAAGTTTTTTAAATTCCCTCGGGAACTCCCTAATTTTTCGGGTTAATATACCTATTATAACCTATGGCACTCACAAATAATGTGGCTTTCTATTGGTACCAGAATTTTCAAAATCGGTTCAGTAGATCCCGAGATTACCCCCTACAACCTCACAAACTCACAAACTTTACCTCTATAATATTAGTATAGATAGATATCAAAAAAACTAAACAAGTTATTAAAATTAGTTCAAATTTTGGCCACCGGGCCAGACAAGTTTGTAGGACTGTAACAGCTTAGCGGTACGATTTCGGTAGTATCTAGTATCTAGCCTCGGCCGTATTCTCCCATCAGACCAGATCAGTGACAATTTGGAAATTGTAGATTCCCAAATCGACCTTCTCCAAAGGGACCACACTTGTGCGACCACAGCCCTCACGTTTGATCCAGAGAGGCAGTTTTTTTTTTTTTAATTTAGTTAAAACCTACACTTAAACAAAAGTGCTGGTTTCGTCTAACTTGCTAGGCTTTTGTTGGCTTGGCGACATTTCGAATCCACATTATTTAATGGCGTAAAAAATGATGCCATTAGTTTACATTTTTTTTTTATCCCCTATATCATGCGATCAGCTGCGAGAGCTATGAGCAGATTTTGTGAGTTTCCATGGCGCGTGAGGCTGTCCTTCCATTGAAAGCTCTACCTCTTGTTTATTTTTCTCCCCATTCACTTTAGTGGAAGAAGTCCCAAATAGAAGCGCGTTTCAGCCTTCTGGTCTCCATTGGGATGCTGAGTGACGAACCTAGCTTGTTGTTGTGTGGGCGTTTATTCGCTCTTTATATCTCTTTGCTCTGTGTTCAACTTATTCTTTTATAGTTTTTATATCAAGATGTTCATGAAGTTCTGACATCTTGGTAAACCATGGGGCATTTGCTATGTTTTTGAGGACTTCGAGATGCACCTAAAATTTAAGTAGCAGTTGAGCCGTGTACATTTTTTTTAATAAGTTTGCTGCGTTAAATTAACATTTATTGGACATTCCACTCGTAAGAGCTTACTAGTAGTTATTACTTGTAGTCATTACTTTAAATTTTATTTGTTAAAATTCTTGTTAAAGTTGTGAGCAATGGTGTTGTGCGAACTTGACAAAGGGTCATCCATAAAGTACGTCACACTAATTTCGTGAGACCCCCCTGAAAGTGTGACGTACTTTACGGATGACCCCCAATAAACAAATGAGACAAGCGTGAGTCAAACTCGCCCAAAGAGGTTCAGTAGCTTTAAAACAGTCGCGTGATACATCATTGCGGGCGATAAAATGTATGAATTTCATTGTAGAGTTAGTGAATGCACTTGTGAATGACAATAAAATATCTCTGAACAATTTTGTGAGTTTTATTCAACGCTCCACAAAATTGTTTGCGTTTACTAGAGCAAAGCTTTTTTAAACTAATTTTTACCTTTCCGTACCGTTCCGTACCTCAAGAGAAAAAAGGGACCCTTAGGACTTCTTTGTGTATTTCTGCCAACCACCTTTTTTGCGGGAACGCGTGAAAGTATTAAGTTGAAATGAATATCAAATACTCTTAGGTTTACGGTAACTTGGAGCTGTAAAACATATTTCGACACTCTCCAATAAATCAAAACCTATACGGCACTTCCTGTTGACCTAGAATCATGAAAGGCGAGGTCTAACAGTACATGTAGGTACCTATAGGAAAAAAATCCGAAAATCGATAATTAGGGTTCCGTACTCCATAGGGTGTCGAATTGTTAGTCAGTCGCTACCAGTTTAGCGCCATTTATGTAAGCCAGTTATTTCACAGCTGATCACGTATTGTTACGAATAATTTATGACGTCTTTCTTGTTATTTACTAAAATAATTTATATTGTGTGGTGGTACGGAACCCTCTGTGCGCGAGGCTGAAGCGCACTTAACCGTTTTTTTTTTATACTTATCAAGCCAGCAAACAGGCGGGCCACATTTTAGTGTCCTTGTTACAAAACAGACACTCGACAAGTTTTAAGCACATGTTAAAAGTAGTCGAGGATAAAATTCGAATCAACACACAAAACTTAGGAAAAAGAACCAAATTAAATAAAGTCTTCAAAAATTTTAATAAGATTTTCAATATCAGACAATAATAAAATCACCTCACTCTAATTTAACGATTTATACTTTTTATAAAACGTCTATGCGTAGTAAAAAGCATAAAGTATACAGCGTCTGTGTATACCTATTCATTTTGTGTAAAAATGTTGCCGTGTGCAAAACCAGTAAGGTACAGTCAGATTCAAATTACTTCTCATCATCATCGAACATCGTGTGTTTCGATCCGCAGAATTCAATATTAAGTAGGTAAAGTTCTAGCAATTTAACGAGCGCGCGTGAACTTTACTTGTAGTTATGCACATTGCGTAAGTGTGCGTGCCTCTCAGAGCGGCCAGTCGTACCGCGTACGCGCAATCACGTACTTACACGCACACATTTACACTTAAACAAATGTAATACAGATACGATTTTAATTTTTAACACATACTCGTACATGAGCCACGCGCTCTCGTGATTTGCTGCAAGAACTATAACAGCAGTGGTTCACTTACTTGGGCGAACCGAGACGCCGGAGACGTCATAAAGGTTGAATCGGACTATAGATATACGCTGAGTTGCACGAAACAAATACAAAAGTTTAAGTGGTATACTTAGACTAATTTAATCGCAAGAATCGTATGGAGTCTTGTGATTAAATTAGTTTAATCAACACTTAAATTTTTAAAATAGTTTCGTGCAACTCAGCGTATGTCCCACAAACTTATCTGACCCGGTGGCAAAAATTGGAACTATTTTTAGGGTTCCGTACCCAAAGGGTAAAAACGGGACCCTATTACTAAGACTCCGCTGTCTGTCTGTCTGTCTGTCTGTCTGTCTGTCTGTCTGTCTGTCTGTCTCCAGGCTGTATCTCATAAACCGTGATAGCTAGAAAGCTGAAATTTTCACAAATGATGTATTTCCGTTGCCGCTATAACAACAAATACTAAAAATTAAAAAAATATATATATTAAGGGGGGTCCCCATACAATAAACGTGTTTTTTTCGTATTTTTTTGCTCAATATTAAAAACGGTAACAGGTAGACGGTTCAAATTTTCACAGAATATTAACTTGTATATTACCTTTCAAAATAAATAATTAAATATCAATAAAGTAAATATTAAAGGGGGGCTCCCATACAACAAACGTAATTTTTATTTTTAATACGTCATAAATCGTAAAACTTACTACAGGTTTGTACGGAACCCTCGGTGCGCGAGTCCGACTCGCACTTGGCCGGTTTTTTACGCCTGTTTACTGTTTGTTTTTATTTTATTTTTCATAGATACTAGCGACGCTGTCATGAGATCAGTTAAGTTTGTGGGACTGTGAGTGAGGCGAGTTTCCTCCGTGTTGTTTGAACTACGCGTGGCTGCAGGACTGCAGGCGAACCAGCGCGCGTTTCTCCGCCATTCGCATCTTGTCGAGCGAGTCCTGCATCTCGGGCCACGGCTCGTAGCGCTGGTTGATGATGATGATCTTGTGCACGGACGGATTCCGCAGATCCATGGTACGAGATATGTTCGAGCGGTTGTGCGTCGTGTACACTGCGTCCACCTGACGGAAAACATTGCTTGCACTCTCTGCTGCCTACACCATCATCATTAACTACTTCCACCCAACCCCGACTCACCTACTACAGTGGCGTGAAGTTTAGGCATAAAAGCATTAGGCTTACCCAAATGTAAATTACGTCAATGCTGATCATACTAATAATAAAAATGTGAAAGTGTGTTTGACTTGTCCTTCAATCACGCCGCAAAGGAGCAACGACATGATTTTTGGCATGGGCGTTGTTGAGGACCGGAAGAGTGACATATACTATTTATCCCGGAAAATTGACGAATTCATACGGGAATAAAAAACAAACTAAGTAGTTTTTCTATAATTAAGTATTCTAACTAATGATTACCCCAGCCTCAAGATCTGTGCACGCCCACTGCACTATTGAGCCGTAACAACCTCTTCTCAGAATTATGAGGGTTCGGCCACAGTCCACCACGCTGTGGCGACTTCACACACCTTTGAGAACATTATGAAGAACTTTCGGGCTAGGAGGTCTACTCACGATGTTTTTACTTTTCACTGGGACTAGGAAACCATAGTTTCACCCTAGTTTTCAGCTGAAACTAACCTTATGGAAATAAGCCCATGCTATGGAGAGTGTCATGATGGAAAGGCTGGTAAGGGTAATGAGGGCGAGCGGTATGAGCTCCCAGTAGTGCTTCAAGGCGTAAGTGATGTGCAGTCTCTTCGATAAGGGTACATCGTATTGCGACGCGGGTATCAGGTCGCTGAACCGCGCCGCGCTTTGGTGGACCAGTCTCTTAACTCCGGTATTCGGAACTAGAAGTGATCTGGCGCAAGGGTAGAACGGTCTAAAGAATTTCGAAAGCATGTTTTTTTAATAGCGGCCGAATGTTTTATTTAAAAAAATTGGTTCGTGACAGTTAGATACGTCCATAAGTCATAAATGAGAGTCATTTTTTTTTTAAAGTAGAATTTATTTAGTCTCTATCTTGTATCTAATGAGTTGCATAGGTTATCTACAATTTACAAATAAAGTTATATTATGTTTACTTATCTCAATTTATTTATTTTACCTACCTACCTAAAGCTAGGAAATGAAATTTTAATATTATTTATATAACTTTACACTTTGAGCATTATGTACTTAAGTATATACAAAATAGTTAGCTATTGTTTTAATTTTTTAGAATCCTGGCATTTGTCAATCAATCATGAAAACCATAGATGAAAACTGTCTTGTACCTACCCGGCAGTCGTAATTCCTTCTTCCATGTACCTACCTAATGAAATTCAAAAGTCACGCAATTTCAATTAGTTCAATAAAAAACTTTAAACTGTAAGCGCAAATTATTTGGAATTAAAAATATTTATTAATAAAAGAAAAATAGATATATTATAATATGAAATTTAGATTTTACGATGTCACAGAAATTTTACAACACAACTAAATTTTTCACGTTTGATTCTTGGTAAGATGTACTTTTTAATGGTTTTTTACACGGGTATCGTAAGCACAGTAATGAAACGACCAATGGTGCCAAGGTGTTAGAAAGCGCAGCGATAGCAGACCACCCACCGTGGACGTAGCAGTCTCTATAAGAGTTATATATATGACATGCAGTGGACATTTATCGCGTGACGACGACTGTAGGTTTACAGGATTGCATATGAAGACCTGGAGCACGAAATAGGCCTTTCTTCTTAGGATTTTCTTCCCGTTTTAGTAGGTAGGTAGTTACAGTAAGCAAGTTTTCTTTACTCTTTTATTTATACTTACTTAACGAATGTTGTGTTTTAAATAGTGGCTAGTGGAAGGTTATGCCCCTCCGCACCCCGCGCCGCCGCATATCGCCTCGCACCAAGCGCAGATACCGCGCCATCAAGGCATTCGTAAGAAGAGCATTAGGTAAGTTTTTGCATAATTATCCTAGAAACCATCATCGTCTCTACCCAACTCCGGCTCACTAATGAGCATGAGTCTCCATTTAGAGTTTAGGTCATAGTCCACACGTAGGTCAAGATCAGCCCCCCAATCATGTAAGAATAGCCGATGAAATCGTTAAACTTCTGCGGCAAAGTAAATAAACCATAACAGCATTAAGTTAGAGCTCAATTTCGTGTACCCATTCTTATACGTTTAGGTATGCACCTACGATTCTCTAACGTATAAGAATGGATACACGAAATTGAGATCTAATTCAATGCAGTTATGGTTTATATTACTTTGACGCTGAACCTTTACCATTTGATGGACAATTCTTACATAATCGGGGGGATTGGGAAACTTCACTCGGCATGTAGGTTCCTCACTATGCAGATGTAGGTATTCATTGACCGTTATAGTTTTTGTAATTAACTTGAATAAAACGCTTAACTTCAAAAAAGCGAGAGGTACGTGCCCAGGGATCGATAAGGGGGTCCGGAGCCCCCCCACAGGAGCCCGATGTCTTAACCATTAAGCTATTATCATCGACTAGCTGATGCCCGCGACTTCGTCCACGTGGTTTAAGTTTTTTTGATTCCCGCGGGAACTCCTTAATTTTCCGGGATAAAAAGTAGCCTATGTCACTCTCCAGGTCCTCAACTATATCCATGCCAAAAATCACGTCAATCCATTACTCCGTTGCGGCGTGATTGAAGGACAAGCCAACCAACCAATAAACCAACAAACCAACACACTTTCGCATTTATAATATTATAACATATATATTATACGTTATATTTTTTATTATTATTTATGTATGAAGTATGATGAGACAATAGTAATTCATAGATTATTGCTACATCTACTTTTGTGACTGCAGGAACTTCATCTCAAGCGGGTACTAAAACAAATTCAAGTATCGAAGTCAGCGTATCAGATTTGAAGAGCAAAATAACAGACATAGAGCAGCAGCTAAACAAAGTGAGCAAGCACTGTCGAGACTTAACTTGTTTCGAACACAGTTTCAGAAAGGAGCCACAAAATTCCGTAGTGCAATCGCAGAGGGATGACGGATCCATAAACCAACAGGAAACCTGTGATACAGATGCTAATGAGGTAGAAACTAAACTTTTATACAAGTCTTCGGATAGCCAACATCGCAAACCCGATGAGAAACCCAAAACCGTGAACGATACTCGACATGACGATACGACCGATATGGCATCTGCAAATCAAAGAGTCGCCCAAAACATTCAAGATTTTCAATTTAATCAAAACAATAGTGGTTTTCGAACGAAAAGGCGTGAAGGACACGATATTGAATTACTTGATCGAGGAAGAACACGTTCAAAATATAAAACAATAGGACCAATTTATTCTACAAGTAGCTTTCACTCTTTGGTAGAGCCGGGAAATAAGCACTACTCCAAACCCGGCTGTTCTAGTCACCGACATGAAAAGAGAGAATATACCGAACCGTTTGTTTTAAAGCAACAGAGAGATAGAGAAACTGTTAAGAAACTTTTAAGAAATCATGAAAGAGAATTCGATGATAGGTACAAAACGAAGAGAAGAACCAAACGTGTTTATTCCGAAGTCGATAAAGACTTCATAGCTGACATTATAAAAAGACAATATCGACCTGTTAAATTATTTGGTAGGAGAGATTCTGATTTTAGTCAGTTTTCGGCCCCAGTATGTCGCGACCAAGAGTTTACGGTGCGTAATGAGATCCAAGAAGGTATAGACTTATGTTCGTGCTGCTTCGATGATTGCAGAGATAAGAGACACACCTATGTTCGTCATACCGATCTCAGTGACATGAGAAGCATTTGCGATACGCGTCTCTACAGTTCTAAGAAACACAGAAGACATAAACTTGAAAGGCATTGCATTGACGATTATAATAATTCAGCTTTATATGATGTTGTTCCTGTGAGGGAAAAATCAAGCCCGAAGGCAAGAAGAAAATTCACAGAAGATAATACGATTGCATATCAATGTTTAAGAGAAGTCCCACCCTCCCCGAAAAGCCATAGACCGAGGTTAAATTTAAAAGTACAACAGTATGAGGACTATGAGGATTGTTTATGCAAAGGTAGGCATCAGAGCCGAAGGAACTCGCCCACGCGTGAGTTCCGAAAGAAAGTCACAAACGTGGTAGAAAGTGATGTATCTTCCGTTTCTTATCACCAACGAGCACAAGCTGATATCCTGAACAGCGCAAAGTGTCAGAAATCTGCTCCAATTCATGAAGACGTTGGAACGATGAGCAGTCTTCAGTATCCTAATTTCGCTAACGAACAAGTTAACATACCAAATAACGACACCACACTAAACACACAGTTGACAGACTCAAGTGTAGACAAAACCGACAAGACGCTTTGCGAAATCAAAGACATACTGAGAACATTTTTACTTGAAATAAAAAAAGAATCAACGGGTAGTAATAGCTCGGACGGCACGAGTAAAATTGAAAACAAACAGCTGACTCAGCATCAGGGTACCAGGACAAACTCTAATATAATACCAAATAGTGGCCACAGTTTTAACTACGGCGTCGGGCAATGCGGTGTATCGCCGTATATGCCGACCTTTCCTAACCCGTGCTGTTACCCCATAATGCCCATGTGTCCTATGAACTGCATGCAAAACGGCTACATAATACCGAGTCCTAGTTACACTTGCGCTGTGTGTGCTAAAACTTCAAAAGAGCACGGCTGCCTCGATAAAGACTCACCTCATGATCACAAACCTACTGAAGATGCTAATACTAACAACGAAACCCAGGAGCTAATAAAGGAAATATATAAATTCGTGTCACAAAAACCAAAATCACCCCGGACGACAGAAGGATGTGGCAACGAGGACCACAGCGCCAGAACAAAAAATGATCGATTTTTGGACAGAAAGGTTCTAACTAGTACATTCGTAGGCGGCAGTAGTAAAGCCTCAAAACATGACGCTAATGTTGGAACGCCGCACCTGAAGTACTACTCTAAAAGCTGTGAAGCTATCGGGTCAAGAATAGCTTCGGATACTTACAATACGAACGCTAGTTACTCGGATACGATTTTGGAGAAGCTAAGCTTGGTAGCGACCCATTCTTCTACTGAAACCGACATAAGTACAGATGTTCCTGGAGAAAAGGTAATTTGGCATTAAAAATAGAAACTATTCAATAAATACAATGCACTCTCATTATTTTAATAACATCCTAGTACGCTGTAGATTAGCATCTATCGGAATAATATCTGTGTCTATTGATGTAGCTAAAGCAATCAGTTTAAACTTAGTAATATCAAAAGTATTTTTCAGGTAAAACGAGCCAAACTAACAAAAGTTCTCAATCCGTGGAGACTATTCAGAAAGAAGAAAAAGGATGTAATTGAAGAAATGAGCGAGAGTGAGAGCACAGTGGAGGTGGAAGTGAAGCCGAAGAGTCCCTTCAGGCAACACGTTCAGAGCTACGCGATGCACGGCCAAGAGTACTACCGCCCGCCGCCGGTACCCGCGCCACACTGCTGCGGCTCTCCTCGCCACGACTGCTGCCACAGCTATGAACCGAGGGCTAGTTACCAGCACCCGTCACCACCCGAATACTATACTCACAACCCACACCACCACGACCACGCTCCGGCTCCACATTACAACCCAAAACACCCAACATCGCCTTATCCTAACTACGACCGCCATTACAACCAGATTCCACAAGTGCCTCTATGCCTCAAAGAGATCGAAGTGAAAAGCATAGGCACGCAGAGTGAACGAAAAGTGTCTATTCTGCAGAAACTCGCGAAGAAGATACCAACAGCAGTTACACAGCAGGAGCAAGAATCCTCCCGATGCAACGCTCCCGTGAAAGAGAAGCCAAACTTTTGGAAGAGTTTACAAGAGAAGACTAAGCAAAACGACAACGACACTATGAACTTCTCTATGAAAATGCAAAAGCAACTGACCCAAGGGGACATGAACATGAAAAACGCGATGATGAAGAAACTGTTCTACAAAAAGAACCCTTTCTCGCCCAGGAACTTGATAGTGCGAACTCTACTCGGAAAGGACAAGTCTAGCTACGGCAACCCACCGAAGATGTACCGGCCCCGGATGTTCCTGTAAATTTGTATTTTATCCGTGCGTTTCTTGTTTAAATTGAAAGTGCCGTTGTTTGTCTTCTTGTTTGTCAGAATGTTTTTAAGGTGGTCGTTAATATACTTAATTAAGAAAATACGAAATACTTGTGTCCATTTTAGCGAAGCCTAGCCTTGCGTAGTCCAAATGCGCTGTAGGTACCTACTACAGAGTAAACTGTGCTTGAAAAGTGTATAACAGAAGAGGTAGGGACCATGTATTTAGGCCCTTTGGGATCTTACTGACTAGGTTAAGTGTACGGGCAAGAAATAACTGCAAACGCTCTAACAGACTGGCAGGACTGGATTCGCCAATGAACGAAATTATATTTTTGCACAATTGCAGCTTGCCTAAAGGTCCTTCCCGAAATTCGTCGCCAGCTCTCGACCCCCATCGCCCCGCTGTCGCCGTCGCTCCGCCGTTTCGTATCTGACGCCTAAAAGTAGGATGTTTTCTCTATTATACATAGACCTATAAAAGTGATAGAGTATAGGATACGCGCTAGGACGTGGCTAGGACGAAGATACGCGTATTTCTTATTTTAGTTCCGTAATTGTGGCGTGAACAACAAATTATGAAGATTATTATAACAAGACATTAAAGCGAAATTTTTACAGAGTAATAATAAAACCATAAAGGTAGCTACATAATAATATAATCTTCTTAGTGATCAAATCAGGGATGATATTTTGTGCTTTGGATTTGTGCTTCTGTGTGCTTATCGTTTCCAACTCTTTAGTTTATTTAAAAAAGTTTAAATTGTCAGTTCAAATGTCCAAAATCAACATTCCGCTAAAATATATGAAATATTTTTAGGAATAAATTAACAACAATTCCAGTGTTAAGACAAGAAAATGAAATTATCAGTTTTTAATAGATAGGCTAAATTGGCATTGGCATTGAGCAACCATGAGGCGAGTTTGTACCTATTATTGTTTTTATTTACTTTATGCCTGACATTTGCTGGCACCGGGCTTGCTTATTACCCTTAACACAAGTGTCAAAAACAACTGTACAAAGTTTCAATGCAATCTGATGAACTATGTGCGAAATTACCTAAAGAAGATTTTTGAAGTGAAAACTTCTTTAGCCGCGTTGAGCACTTTTTGGTAGGGGGTAAACTTGTGGATTCGCGTCACCGATACCGTCACCGACACCTCGCTCCGGCATGCTCGTGAACACCGACATGCTCACGTTGTTATGAAGACAAAAGGTCTTGAATATAAATATACTACATTCGTAATTAAACTTTAATGCCTTAGTTTGAAGGTTTTAAATATTTGATTTTTTTTTTCTTTTTAATTATTTTAAATTTTCGTTTTCACTTCTATCGGCAGTCCCTGTGACTGCCAATTTTTTTTTATTTGTCGTTAGTATAAAGATGCGGCAGCCCAACCTATTAGTATCCCAATAAAGTCTCCAACATTGTTACGGAAGATGTAAATAGTCAGAGTTCATACCTAGCAATTAGTATAGTCCTTAGATTCCTTCAACCATAAATAACATTATTACAGTGATGTTAAATTGAACAAACCCTACAAGCAACGCTTCAAAGGTATCGAACACTTCTTACGCAGAGTTGCTTTCAATTTGGGTAAGCACTTTATTTTATTTCTGTACCTAATAGCTTACAAGACTTTTTTTAACCATTGCTATTGTACGCCTAAGGAAGTATAGTCCCACAAATTATCTGATCCGGTGACAGCGTCGCTAGTACGAGTATATATTAAAAATTAAAAATAAACAAAATTTAAACAGGCATAAAAATTAGTTCAACTTTGGGTTCAGGTCAGATAAGTTTGTGGGACTATAGTTTATCATTATCTCTACATAATGTAAAAAGTACTCGCTAAATAATCAACGCCCAGCTCAATCGCTTGGACCATTGATGTAGAATTTTAATGGCTTGGACTTATCGAAATTTTGTACAGCAACAACCTTTATAACGTAGAAAAGGAATTTTTGAAACTCCCACAGAGTCGAAGCGGTTGGCGGTCGCTTGTAATGCAATGAAAGAGTTTTACTTTGTTTTCTTTTACTTATTTAGGCATAGACAACTGAAATTTTGTACAAAGGCTCCCTATAAATTATGTAGACAAGGATTTTTGAAACTCCTACAGGATAGATGCGGCGTGGCGGGCGGTCGCTTGTAATGCAATGAAAGAATTTGACTTTTTGTTTAATTAGGCATTCAAGTGACTGATTTACGATATTTTTATTTTGCAGGCAACACTCCGTCACAGACTGAAGTTAAAATCATTTCATGTATCCCCATCGACGTGTCTGATTTACAAGCAAAAATCCAATTTTTAGAAAGGCAACTGCAGGAAACGGTCAGACACCATAGCAAGTCGTCAAAATCAAAGCCGTCGACGCAAGTAGCGCCGCCACTTGGACCGTTCGAACCTTTGAAAAGTGGTTCAGAAAGTGAAAGAGGTGCAACCGCGAAAAGGAGTGGCGCAGTTGGTGCAAATGACGGTGCAGTTGGGGATAAGACCAGTGCGGTTGGGGATAAGACCGGTGCAGTTGGGGATAAGAGCGGAGTAGTAGGTGATAAGAGCGGTGTAGGTGGTGATAAGAGCGGTGTAGTTGGTGATAAGAGCGGTGTAGGTGGTAATAAGAGCGGTGTAGTTGGTGATAAGAGCGGTGCAGTCGGTGAAAAGGACGGCGCAACTGGTGATAAATCTAGTAAGATCAATACAGGCGGTACGGTAGTGAACACCATTCTATACGGAGGGTCTTACGCCGATCAGTCTAAAACCGTAGGTTATTCCAGCGATAGGTCGCTAAGGAGCGACAGGTCACGGTACAAGCCTTCCCATAGCGGCAGCGGCGCCTCCCGGCACAGGAAATCAAACGTCTCCTTTGTTTTACCCGCCACAATAGATAAACAGGAACATCCATATTGTAGCACTAGCTCTCATGAAAACGCTGATCCAGATAACGCAGTTAGAAATATCGCCGAGGCCGAACGTAAACTCGCCGCAGCCGAACGTTATTACAGTAATCTTTTTAAAAAACCGAAGAGAAAGAAAAAAGTTTACAGAGGAAAGAGTAAACTGAAAACACACCTGGTATATTTTGCCCAACACACCGAAAACAATCCTTTCAATACGTATTCCTCGCTGGACCCTTTTGAATCTCTGGATGCCAACGCCGTGTCAATAGGCCACGCATATTTAGATAATGTAATGAGAAAACAATATGATCCAAAGTTTGTCGTCCAGGAGTTTTCAGACACCAGTCACTTTACACGACCAGTTTGTAGAGATACTAGCGAAAGCTTTGCACCTTCGCGCCTGTATGAATCCGATGTGTGTTCATGCTGCCACGGACGATTTCAGAACATTGACAACTATATGCCGAAAGGTTTCGATTTCATAAACAAAATAACTCAGTGCGAACCGAACTACGCAAACAAAACATACTATGATTCAAATCTCTATGACGTTGTTCCTGTAAAAGAAATCACAAACAAGTTCCTTAAGGTAGGTAATTTGCCTAAAAGGAACGTGGAAATAAAATGTTGGCCAGAACAATTTCGCAGCAAATATCGAAACGACCCCAAAACGGTCAAACACCAACATGAAAGTAAGATTAAACGACGTGATAATTTACCTGTCCAAACAATAAAGCAGCAGGGAAAATTGGAGCAATGTAACGTGGAGCAAAAGCGAATCAATAAACAAGTTCACGAAGCAAGTAAGATATCCCCAACAAAGAGATGTTCTATTGATTACAGTGAAATTAACAAGAATGACTCTTTCTCCTCAGCTAAGGTAAAAAAATCAGAACCCGTTAAAACTATTGTGCTCAAAAACAAATCAATTGAAACAGATAATTTGAACATGAATCTGCTCCTTAACAACCAGAGCACGCAACTAGAGTTAATTCCAAATGACAACAAAACGGAATCAACTTTAAATCAGATAAAAAGTATTTTGCAGTCCGTTCTGGCAGAGGTTAAAACAAATTCGAAAGTTAACGGTTCTATGGAGAAAACGGAGAAAAAAGATGCGGTTGTGCAAAAAGGAGCGTCGCAAAATAACATGCAGGGCCAATCAACTCTACTCCATAGCTTCACTTACAACAATTCTTATAACGCAAACCCTTACTTGCCTTCTTGCTCACGACAACTTTCGGCTGGCCAATATTGTTTAGCGGGTGTGCCGCCATACCAACCTTCTTTAAAGTATTTACAAAACTTCCCAGTATTCGTTCATCCCTCGTCCGGACGACGTATATGCGCCTGTTATTACAAAAGTAGTTCTCATAAATCATCAAAACATAAGCAAGCCTCTGCGGCCGCAACTAACACAGACAGAGAGAAAGCCGGAGAGAAAGAAAAGAATGCCGGAAATAACGAAACAGAAAAGCTCATCAAAGAAATTTATAAGTCTATGGCTGTGACCATGGACTTCCCAACAAAAGAGAACTCCGTGAGCGAGTATGATGATGTAAAATCAGCTAAAAATAATTATATAAAGGAAAGTAATATAAAAGCCGTGAGAAGTGCCGGTACAGTTGTAGATAAACGAGATATTGAAGTAGAAACGTTAATCTCTTCAAATGTATCGAGCAATAGTAAATTAGTATACAACACAGCCAGCACCCAACCGAAAGACACGGCAAGAAGAATCGAGGCGCGCTATTACGATAAATCTAAATCAAAAGAACCAAACCATGATAAAATATTACATAGATTTGAACAGCACAGCACTGAGACTATTATCGAAGACGATGAAGAAACTGATGACTCGAGCGATACCACTGAAGAAGAAGACATCGTCGATATTAAGGAATTCGAAACACCGGTAAATACTTGAGATTAAAATAAGTTATTTTTGAATACAAATTGTTGTTTAACCAATAAAATATTGATGGATTTGTTTGATTTCAGCCTAAAAATGAAAGGAAAGGTCTGTTGAAAAGGATGTTTAATTCGGTAAAAATGTTTAAAAAAAGAAAAATAGGCCAGCAAATAGAAAACGAAAATGAAGATTCCGAAGCGAGTGACTCTGACGATTACGAAACTATCTACAGCGGCAGGACAGCCGTGCTTCGACCTAAGTATCGTAGACAGAAATACAGACCTCAAAGTAATTCAAATATAAAATCAACGGAACAAAATGCATTCAATAGACCATTACACGAGAAAGGTAGAAGGTCGCCGTATTTGGAGCAAGAGTACAGGCGGCAGTGGAACGAACGAATCATGTTCGACAAACAGCAAGAAAGGAAGTATTCCTCCGAACGACCTTTTTCCAAACAATCACCTTTAAAAGATTCTCGTCCTTTGTATTGGAATAACTACGAAGCTAGAAGCGTATTAGTTGACAACAAGCCAAGCCCACTCAAATATGTTAAATCTACAGCGCGGATAAGTGAACATTCATTGCATGCGCTCGATGAAATAAAGGATGGTGCTGCAAAATACAAGCCGGGTTGGTTCAAGAAACATAAACTAGCAAATTGTGGGGAACAGTGGAAGAAGTTCATATTGGAGAATTGATGTATTCGTTTACAAATTTATGACGGTTTTTTGAGCATTGGCACATTTTAGCCGAGGCGGGAGATTTTGTATGAAATATGCTTCACAGATTTTATGCAGTTAACTATTTTGCCTTATATGTATTTTTTGGTAAGCAAATCCCAGAAAACGTATCGAAGAAACAAAAATCCCAGATAACTAGAAGAAACAAAACAATAAAATACTTGCAATAACGAGGAAGTTAGTCTTTCCTAACTTTGGTTTTTCTTTATCAATTTTTAATAATTGCAATAAGTTTGCGACATAAAAGGCCTCATTGCAATATACATATAGTTGCCAAATGTTGTTTACCTTTTAAACAAATTCAAGAAAATTAGATTGTATAAATCTCGAGCGGGATCCCGCCCACGCTAATTGTGCTAAATACTTTATTCAACGGTTATTTATTTATGTAATGTTCTGTGCCAGTTAAATAAAATTCTTGTAAATGTTCGACTAGAGGTTTATTTTTGATTTAATATCGGAAGTTAATAAAGCTAGCATTCGAACAAATACCTAAGGTAACTTCAGATCACTCTTGACGCTCGACTGTCGCAGATGTCTCAGATCGTCGATCACGAACCTGCGAGCAAGACGTGAATATCAGAACCAATTTATCAGACTTAGGGCCGATTTTCAGCTCCGAGTAACGTTTACTACAAATAAATTTGAAATGTTGATAGAATTCATAGGTTAGGTTAAACGTTATTAGGAGATGAAGGAATCGGCCCTAAATTATGCCCCCATGACTTCGTCAGCGTGGATTTTGCCGCCGATTTGCATGTCTCTAACTTCAAAAACATAGTTTTCATACAACTCTTAACTCCCATTTCTCTCCCCCTTAGGGTTGAATTTTCTCAAAACCATTTCTTAGCGGATGTCTACGCCATTAAAAAAAAACTACCTTGCAAATTTCAAGTTTGTATACTTTATAGTTCTTGAGATATCGTAATTAGTGAGCGAGTGGTATTTCGTGTATATATAGAACTATAAGGAAACACTGGTTTTTTTTATTTATTCCTTATTTAATCTCACAGACACGGTTGCCATCTTGACAATACACCCCAATCTCCCTCCAAGCGCTCCCCACAGCGCTGTCACTCTCGAGAGCCATAGAGGCAGTAAGACCATGTCAATGTTTAGCCTAACAATAGATTAGCATAGCAAAAGGGTCCAACCTATAAAACAGGCCCGGTAGCAGCGCGGTGGTGAGGTGCCACAGCGCGTGCGCGTCCCAGCCGCGGCGCGGGGCGAAGTCCCACAGCTCCATGGTGAGGAACACGCCCGACAGTGCCGTGAACAGCACCAGCCGCCACACGTAGCGGCGCCCCGCGGCGTACTGGCGCCACGACCACGCCAGCCATAAAACTGAGCCCGTCACGCCTGTGTGGAAATAAAAAATCCATACTAATATTATAAATGCGAAAATGTGTCTGTCTGTCTGTCTGATACGCTTTCCCGGCCCATCATTTTAATCGATTTTGATGAAATTTTGTATAGAGGTAGTCTACCATCATTGGAAAGGACATGGGCTACTTTTTTCTCGAAATATTACTTATTAAATGTTTCCCGCAGGAATCAAAAAACCTTCATCTAGCAACCATCATCTAGTAAACAATGGCGCCTCACCGAAGAGCACGTTGACTCGCATGTTATAGTCGTAGTCGACGCGGCCCGTGTACAGATACCGCGCGTGCGCCGCGTAGTACAGCGCTAGGAGACACGCCATTGTCGCCGCCAGCGCGCGCCCTCGCCCGTGAAGTATGCTGGAATAGAGCGGATTTACATTGTTTTTGAAGTGAAAACTTCTTTAGCCGCGTTGAGCACTTTTTCGTAGGGGGTAAACTTGTGGATTCGCGTCACCGACACCGACACCAACATTTCGCGATGTTACGAAGACGAAAGGTCTTAAATATAAATATACTAATTAATTAAACTAAGTAATTAAACTTTAATGCCTTAGTTTTAAGGTTTATATTTTAATTTTTTTTTTTTTTTATATTATTTTAAATATTCGTTTTCACTTCTACCGGCAGTCCTTATGACTGCCAATTTTTTTTTCATCCACTACAAGTTACATGTGACTATCTTGTTGATAAGTCGACAAATGCCGACCCATCAGTCGGTCAGGACAAATATTATTGTAACGTTTTTTAACGACCTCCTTGGCGCAGTGTTGAGCGCTGTTGTCTTAACGTGCGAAGGTCCCGGGCAGAATCAATTTGGGAATTTATAATTTCTGAATTTTCCCTGGTCTGGCCTGGTGAAAGGTTTCGGCCGTGGCTTTACCACCCTACCGGAAAAGACGTGCCGCCAAGTGAAGTGTTAGATGCCGTGTGGAACCGAATAGGGGTACGGGTTTAATATAACTGCCAGGCCCCTAACAGGTTAGCCTGCTACCATCTTAGACTGCATCATCACTTACCTTCAGGTGAGATTGCAGTCAAGGGCTAACTTGTAGTGGATAAAAAAAAAGTATCGCTAAACTTTAAGCCGCCACATTACAAAACGGTGCCAGTTTGTAAAACTTCTAGTTACTTATGTAATACAGCGGATTCTACGATTCGGCGGCGACAGAAGGCCATTACTTACCGGAATATGGCCCCTATGAGCAGCATCATGACCATGGACAGAGCGCCCGCATAGTCCATAAACTCCGTGAAGAACTTATCTCGTGTATGGAACACTGTCGACCACAGCCATGCGTTTATGCACACCTGGGGAAAGCTCAACTTCAGGTTCAGGCCTTCACTACATGATGGCTACCAGGCATCAAAACTTGAGTGTTTCCCAGTGATCAGATTAGTGGTTAGACTAGTCTGACCAACGGGTTTCAGCTGCTTAGTATTGAAAAGGTAACTAACAGCAATTTTTTTCATTGTATGAAATAAGGGTCGAGGTACACGGTCTCGATACTTGGGAGGCGACACATACATTTCTTTGAATAGTAATGTATTTGAGGTAAGCGCCCGCGAGGCTTTTTATAGTAAAACTACGTTTTTCCCGCGAGTTCGTCCGCGTGGTCTACACAAATTTCAAACCCCTATTTCACCCCTTACGGGTCGAATTTTCAGAAAGCCTTTGTTAGAGGATGTCTACATCATAATAGCTATCTGCATACCAAATTTCAGCCTGATTTGTCTAGTGGTTCGAGCTGTGCGTTTAGATAAGTCAGTCAGTCACCTTTTCCTTTTATATGATACGTAATAAAAGACGTTATTTGTCTCTAAATATTATTCAAGAAGGGATAGGTTTATGTAGGTACTAGCTGATGCCCGCGACTTCGTCCACGTGGATTGAGGTTTTTCGGTTCCCGCGGGAACTCTTTAATTTTCCGGGATAAAAAGTAGCCTATGTGCTATTCCAGACTATAATCTATCTCTGTACCAAATTTCATCCAGATCCGTTCAGCCGTTGGAGCGTGATTGAGTAACACATCCATACATCCATACATCCACACATCCATCCATCCATATAAACTTTCGCATTTATTTTCTTTCGTATTTATTTACTTTCGTATTTATTTGATGCCTTACCAAAGCAAAACAATGCCAGAACAGGATCATAGGTGTGTCCTTGAGAGGGAACTCCTGGATGATTTTCCTGTACATGTGTATGTGTATGAGCAGATTCAGCACTGACGCGAAGGCTGAGGCGGGCTCCTGCACTCCTAGGATCCTTCTGAACGGCCACTGGTTGACAAGAGAACATATTACATTTTTCTGTTTATGAAAAGAGCAACTGCTGAGAGTCTTGCTGGATCTTCTCAGTAGAATCTTCTTTCTGAACCGTCGCATTGGTAGATTCTTGCGATTTATCGTACTTCATCGATGCAGTTTTTTACAATAATGAAGCGATGTAGGCTACCAAGAAGAGCAGCAAAAGTAATGACTCAATGACAAAGAGAGAATAATGCATACTTTTCCATGAAACTTAGGTATCTGATATCCCCTCTCCTGGTAGCCCTGCACGGTGCGCCACATGCAGTGGTAGCGGCACTCGTCCTCGCAGCCCCAGCCCAGCAGCCAGTCCCACGCCTTCTGCAACTTCGCCGCCTCACCAGTAAATCCTCCATCTGATATTAATCCATACTAATATTATAAATTAGCTGATGCCCAGTGTAGTAACTCTTTATTTTTCTGGGATAAAAGGTAGCCTATTCCAAACTTTAATTTATCTCTGTGCCAAATTTCATCTAGATCTGTTCAGCCATTCTGGTGTGAATGAGTAACAAACATCCAGCCATCCAAACTTTCGCATTTATAATGATAGATACAAGTGGCTATCTGCTCTCCTGTTTCACAGCCCATCTTGTTAAGTTAACCATCAAGTTTTTGGTATAGAGATAAGTTGCATCTCGAGGAAGAACATAGGCTACCCTGGAAAATTAAGGAATCAAAAAAACGTAATCAACTCAGACAAAGTTGCAGACATCATCTGGTTATTAATAAAGCTAGGTCATGAACATACTGTATGGAGTTACTCTGCGGACTCTACCGGGGCCAAGTAGGTGCTTGTTATACTTACCCAGTCTTTGGCAAACTAATGGGTAAGGTACCTACTTGGAAACCCATGGAGTTCCATTGAACTCTTTCATTTTCTGGGCTAAAAAGTAGCAACTTATCTCTAATAGCATCATAACGTTAACAGCTGAACTATTGAGGACTAAAACAAAAGTTAATAACTTGAAAATGTAAGAGAACACAGAAATTTAATTACCTGAAGTGCAGTTGGTGTTTTTACACTTTTGCAAACATTTTTGATAGAAAGGCGATCTATCGCCGTCACTACATGAAATATAGGGAACTAATTGTGATAACAAACATAGTATAATATAATATTTTAATTCATACATCGGTAAAAATATTTGGGGGAAACCGTGAGCTTAATCACATAAAAGTTATGAATAAAAATCTAAAGCGTTAATAGACTAGACTAACTTATGATATGATTTTATGTAATGTATTCACTATATATAAATGTCCTGTAATTTTTATTGTAACGCTTGTTTTCGCTATAGAATTAAAAATCAAAACAATTAACAAATTCACAACTTTGCAGTGTTTTGACAGTATATTTATCAATATATAATGTACTCTGTGGTTTTGACCACTTCGACTTTTCTAAAAAAGTCTGTCAAGCCAGTCAAGGAGCGAGCTGTCAAGTGTCAAAAGCACGATCACTAAGGACCGCTGTGTTCCGAAATACACTGCTAGCACTGTAAGGTGTGACGTCACTTTAGTACACTGCGAAGCCGTTCCTTTATAGTTCCTGTATACTGGGTACTGCTTAAAACGGAACGCTGTCAGCACTGAGACAAACACTGAGAGCACCTTACCTCGAAAACGCCAGTGCTCACAGTACAAAGATGGCGTCGATTAATGACGTCATATATTTCCCTAGGATACTGCGGCAGTTTACTGTCAGTCCGGAACGAATTTCTCCACAGTAAAGAGCACTGAACAGTGCTCGTCTATAACGGAACGCACGGGTGATATATCAGCAGCAGGGCAATCGGCTAAAAATGACAGCTAAAGGCTGTGTTCCGAAATACACTGCGAGCACTGTAAGGTGTGACGTCACTTTAGTACACTGCGAACACAGATATAGATAGTTCAATTCACGAAGACGCGCCCCACTCTTTTCCGCAATCGCTTACAGTGCAAGTGTGCAATGTAAACTACAAGAATGTGAGTTCTATTACTACGCAGCGAGTAGCAATGTAGGCACACGCACACAAAGTTAAATAGCGAAAAATGTCATAATTAACTTGAAGTATGCTCTACTTCATTTCACCTACTTTAAAAAATAAAATATAAGTCGTGATCGTCCTGCATAGAATGAATTAATTGTGATATTGGTTAATAATAATATTTTAATAACAAGAAATAATGTACCTATCTAATAATTATTATCATAAAACACGACTTTATAGAAATAATGTATTTATTAATAACATAAGAAAATCATTCAATTACACTTTGATAATACACATTAAATTAAAAAATGATTGAGAAATCATCACACCTTATATTAATCGGAATCGTCGTTTAATTCAGAAATATTTGATTCAGAGCTCGATGAATCACAGACATTTATGATAAAACTAAAATCTAAATCAAAGTATTTTAAATACTCTTCTTCTATTTTTCAAAATACCTACCTGGCTTTTAAAGACAATACGTTCCGTTCTTTTGGATAATAAAAATAATATTTTACAAAAAATTAAAGTAGAGCAACTTTCCGGTGGGTCACGATACGCAGCAAAGCAAACCAACTTAACCGTGTATACTGAGCCGTGGTCGACTCGAGACTGATGTTCGGGCTGAACTCCCCGCACCCCGTTGTTTCCCCTCGCGATAAATAGTGGGGCGCGTCTTCGTGGATTGAACAATTAGAAGTAGGCTGTGTTCCGTTATAGACTGCGAGCACTGTTCAGTGCTCTTACTGTGAAGAAATTCGTTCCGTTATAACTGACAGTAAACTGCTGCAGTATCCGAGGGAAATATATGACGTCATTAATCGACGCCATCTTTGTACTGTGAGCACTGGCGTTTTCGAGGTAAGGTGCTCTCAGTGGCTGTGTTCCGAAATACACTGCGAGCACTGTAAGGTGTGACGTCACTTCAGTACACTGCGAAGCCGTTCCTTTATAGTTAGGATACTGGGTACTGCTTAAAACGGAACGCTGTCAGCACTGAGACAAACACTGAGAGCACCTTACCTCGAAAACACCAGTGCTCACAGTACAAAGATGGCGTCGATTAATGACGTCATATATTTCCCTAGGATACTGCAGCAGTTTACTGTCAGTTATAACGGAACGAATTTCTCCACAGTAAGAGCACTGAACAGTGCTCGCAGTCTATAACGGAACACAGCCAGTGTTTGTCTCAGTGCTGACAGCGTTCCGTTTTAAGCAGTACCCAGTATACCTAACTATAAAGGAACGGCTTCGCAGTGTACTGAAGTGACGTCACACCATACAGTGCTCGCAGTGTATTTCGGAACACAGCCGTAATTACTTACTTTTTTACTTACTTATTTTTGTGTTCTGTGACTGCGAAGCACTATAGACTGAGAGAACTGTTCAGTGCTCTTTACCACAGACTACAGTGTATATAGGGAGACTCTTTACTGTGGAGAAATTCGTTCCGGACTGACAGTAAACTGCCGCAGTATCCGGAAATATATGACGTCATTAATCGACGCCATTTTTGTACTGTGAGCACTAGCGTTTTCGAGGTAAGGTGCTCTCAGTGTTTGTCTCAGTGCTGACTGCGTTCCGTTATAAGCAGTACCCAGTATACCTAACTATAAAGGAACGGCTTCGCACCTTAAAGTGCTCGCAGTGTATTTCGGAATAGCGATGGGCGATTACGAATGATCCGAATAATCGAATAATCTACCACTACTAACGAACACTTTCGAATGGAATATTAGTAATATACTAATGCTCATAATCGAATGACGACTACTAATTAGTAATTACTAATCGCGTTTCGACTGCATTGTTCGCGACTCGGAATCATTCGCCGCTCGGGTTTGACTGCACTACTAATATTAGTAATTACTAATAATATTAGTAATTGCCCTTGCGCACGTGTTGTTTTCTGTATTTTGTTTATAATTAAGTTTTTTCTTTAATTTATGTGTGGCAATAAAGAATTTATCTATCTATCTATCTATCTACTAATTAGTAGAGGTGTTTCGCTTTCGATTGGATTGTTGGCGACTCAATTCTCGGAATCTTTCGCCGCTATGTTAGAAGTGGGTAACTTAGCTTATGCTTTCAGTTGTACGATTGAAATTTTAACCTTATTTTCTTAACTATAAGACTCAATTTCAAAATTGTCAGGTGGATTAATAAGGTTTAAATTATTTTAATAGTATTATTGAAAATTGAAATGTAACCTTATATCTTTGCATATAAGACTCAATTTCAAAATTGACACGTGGCTACTAATTTAATAATCGAACCAAATTAGTAGCTATCAATAATCGAATGAAATTAGTAGTGGAGCAAGTTAGTTACTAATTTTGGTAAATCGTTCGAATGATTCGAACGATTTGTATAATCGAATAGTTCGAATGAAATCACTCATAATCGCCCATCGCTATTTCGGAACACGCCCTATGACAATCTTCAAAGTCAAAGTGACTGTGACATATATAGACCTAAAAACATAACCTCAAAATTCAAATCAAAATCCAAATTCCAATTTCTTGCTAAATTTCAGTCATTATAAATGGTTTTCCTCAGCAAAACTTGTTTTGCACTTAAAGAATTTAAGCGCCCGCGGAAGTTTCTTCTCAGTAAGTTTATCGATACAGTAAGAATTCACGTAAAAGGAGGTACAGGGGGAACCGGGACTCCAAAATTTGGAGGGCTTGGCGGCCAAGGAGGATGTGTTTATTGTGTGGGCAAAGAAGATGCCAACTTGAAGTCTATTATGAATAAACATCGAGGCAAAACCGTTACTGCAGGACACGGCGAAGATAGTCGTAAAACGAAGATTGTGGGTACTCCCGGCGCAGACGTGAAGCTCGAAGTTCCGCTCGGCGTCACAGTGTACAGAGAGGATGGTCAAGTGTTAGGGTCGATTGACAAAGAGGATCAGACGCTGATAGTAGCGCGCGGTGGCCCGGGAGGCAACAAGGACAATAACTTTCTTGGACATTTTGGTCAAGTGCATCACATACGTTTAGATTTAAAACTAATCGCTGATATTGGTCTTGTAGGGTTCCCAAATGCAGGAAAAAGTTCTTTATTAAGAGCAATATCCAGAGCAAAGCCTAGGATAGCAAATTACCCATTCACAACGATAAAACCTAACAAAGGCATTATACACTATGAGGATCTGAGACAGATATCTATAGCAGATCTACCTGGTCTTATAGAGGGTGCACACATCAATGTTGGTCTAGGTCATAAGTTCTTGAAGCATGTTGAGCGAACTAAATTGCTACTATTCATAGCTGATGTTCAAGGTTTCAAACTGAGCCACAAGTACCCATACAGATCGTGTTTGGAAACAATATTGCTTCTCAACAAAGAACTAGAGCTCTATGATGAAGAGTTGCTAGACAAACCTGCAATATTAGCTGTAAATAAATTGGACTTGCCGGGTGCAAATGATACATTTTTAGAAGTCAAAGAAGCCCTCAGTAATATGAATAATGTCATCAAAGACATTCCAGAAGAAATAAGGCCAAATAAAATTATTAAGTTTGAAGACATTATTGGTATATCAGCTTTGAAAGGACAATCCATTGAAGAGTTGAAACACTTGTTGAGAAAACACCTAGATGAGTATGCAGAGGAAAATAACCCTGACATTGTAGACGCAAGTACCCTGTTTAAGAAGAATAGAGCTATAGTCAGAGAAAGAGGTTCTCAAGTGACTTAGTAATGCTTAACTTTGAATTATCATATGTTATAAATAAAATTTATTCGTAAAAATGTAGTTTATACTTGTCTATATATTCATATAGAAATGGAAATTTGAATACTGTCTAATTCTGTTGTACACAATCCTCTCGACTAAAATGACAGGTCTAAATGTATTGCTGTTGGTCCTTTCATAATGCTCATGCTGGAAAAGGTTAGCACTTAGCACTAGATTTAGACCAGCAGATATAGTTTAGTGTCTACACTAATTAGACACATTTTTACTAATAATATCTTTGTCTGATTATTTCTTTAATTATTTATAAAAACGACAACCAATTTTGATAAAGTTTTTGATGTAAAGTTGTAATAGTTATCCATCCTTTTGATTGATTTAATATAATTATTTAGTAACTAGTATCCATTCAAAACTTAGATAGGGCCATCAGAGGAACTAGAAAGTTGAAGTTGATTAACTATAAAAATATCTGGTAAATAAAACGGCCAATACAATATTATTACAATCTATTTTTATTAAAATAGAAGCTCAATAAAATTTGCCTTACTGGTAGCATCTACATAATAATCAAAATTAACTCTAAACTAATCATAATATTATAATTATTACCATCAACTTAGCAGCTCATACAAACTTTTTTTATCACAGTACATAATGTTACCCATTCTCTTATAAACTAAGTACAGATGCAAAACAATTTTCTTAATAATGATAAACTGGTAATAGACTACTGGTGAATTATTTGGATGGGTTTCCAACAGAAGAGTGAGACAGGTTCAGAAATATCTACCAATTAGTTAGCTAATTATTTCACCAGGAGAGTAAGGAAATTAGTATTACTTTAACAGCTTTCTAGACCACAACAAATTAAATTACTGTATGTACTGTATTGGATTTAAAATATTTTGCTTGCATAATTAAGTACATGCTTACATAGCCATAGCACACCATAGCCCATAGGCAAGTGATTAGCCCATAGACAGTATCTGAGTCATCTGCAAATTGCAAACTGTCTTTCCTGTTTATCTACTTTGCATGTTAATATCTCTGTGAAGATCCATCCAGATACATGAAATAAATTATATATTTACCATAAGACTCGACAAAAAGCCAAACTTTGACTAAGTATATTAAGTTCAGAATTTCTTATTTCTTATAGGTATAACTCTGCTATCCAAACTTAATATTAAACTCCGGACTTTACTTATGACTATTAATCAGGATTTGACAGAGGGATACATGACAAATATACAAACAATGGCTTAAAACTAAACTCAAAAGTTTCATAGCAATGATACATTTTGAGATACATACATACAGCTAAAACTTACAAGGTATAAATTAGAACAGAATAAATTAAAACACACAAATAATATGCGAAGGTAACATGGTTCACTATTTAAGGCTTGCGTACATTTTCTCGATAGATCGTATGCAAATTTCCTGCTTTTCGATAACAAATGGATGCTTTTCGATAATAAGTTGGAAGTTATAAGCAGCAGTTGATTTTAACCAGTGGCGTGCACAGTTTGATGGCAGGGTATGCATTACTCAGGTAGGAACCTGCTTAACAGAAGATCATATTAAAAAACTAGCATTGAGCTTTTACAACTAGGGTAAGCAGTGTTTTTATACCTCTATAATGTGCCCGACACTGATTTTAAGAAGCATATTTTGAAATCATGTGACCGCCCACTTTTTCAACTTTCGTGACGCGTAAAAAGTGTGTACTTTATGCCACTATGATGTGCCCGCCACTGATTTTAACAAGCATATTTTGAAAGTATGTGACCGCCCACTTTTTCAACTTTCGTGACGCGTAAAAAGTGTGTAGGTACTCTATTAAATAACTCAATGGCTATCAAAAAATCAAAGCCACTGACATATTTTTAAACCATTGAAGGTTTGTTATGAATTTATAAAATAAAATATCATAGTAAACCTTCAATGGATAAAAAATGTGTAATTTTTTGATAGCCATTGATTTAGAAATAGGGGGACAGAACATTATAACAGACTAGAAATCACTAAACTAAGTTTACAAACTAAATAATCAATGAATAACGACAGAAAATTAGAAAGTTATGAAGGAACTTGAAAACCGGAGCATCTTCAGGAGATGTTGACTCGACAATGCACGATTCAACATCTCCTGAAGATGCTCCGTTGTCGGAGTGAAACGTACGTTGAGAATAATTTGGAAGATTTATGTGGTGTGGTGAATATTGCAAGCTGCAAGTGCAAGATACACTGTACCGCATATTATATTTGCCTATTGTTGCGGATTATAGCAAATTAAATTTCAAGTTCCTTCATAATCATGGACTTCCGCAAAGTAACGCCTGCTTCTATCCAATATTAGAAAATTAGAAAGTTTACATATTTATTATGGATAATAATTATTAAAAATATTCATTATAATCTCCTAAGAGAAGATTAAAGTAACAGATCTTCAGTGCAAACTAAATAATGTTGAATTCTTTGATCTTACTTTTTACGTATTTTTTTAGTTTATTCGACACTAATCTCAGATTACGTGCTAGTGGTTTACTTAACACATGAATATATATTTTTGTTTTGGGAACTATAACATAATTAAGCTTAAATTCGAATTGAATACTCCTATATTTTCAATAAAATTTTACAAGCTGATGCCCGCGACTCCTTTTGCGTGGAAGTTTTTAGTTCCCTCAGGAACTCTTTAATTTTCCGGCATAAAAAGTAGCGTAAGTGTTATTCCAAACTATAATCTATGCCAAATTTCATCCAGATCCTTTCATCCGTGCTGTCGTGATAGAGTAACAAACACATCCATCCAAACTTTCGCATTTTTTTATTGCAAGATAGGCTTGCGCTTGACGACAACCATGCTTAAGGCGCCAGCGGAGGGTGAATTGCTCATACAAACGTAATACCAAAATAATTTGTAATTCGAGCATATTTCCTCCTTATTATGCGATTATTAAGATTGAGCTTGTATTTATCTAGGTCCCTGGATAATTATTTTTTCAAAATACTTTCCCAAAATTAAATGTAAGCACATTGCGTTTTGCATGTTTTTACGACATAAACGACATGTTTTCTCCTTATTTGTTTCATATTAAAACCAACGATATCTCACGTACTAATTGATCAGGAACATAGCCTATATCAAGTTACAGAATAACAACACGAAGTTAAAAACACAACAAGTTTTCATTCATCATTTTTGGTATTCACGGAACAAGACTAAATGTATAACAAATTCTGTACGCTCATATTGCTATCGCGCTTGCACGCGATCATGTGTCATCAGCCAAATAGAGATAGCAATATACCGGCAAATTTATATTTGCGGTTCGAGTAGATATTGCGAGCGGTGTTCGCCAGCCTCTTAATACAAAACAATGATAAGGTCTAGGTTGGAACGCGCTTGCTTAGACGATGTCTAATCATAGTAATATTATAGATGCGGAAGTGTGTTTATTTGTTGGTTTGTCCTTCAATCACGCCGCAACGGAGCAACGAATCGACGTGACTTTTGGCATGGGTATGGTTGAGGACCTGGAGAGTGACATAGGCTACTTTTTATCCCGGAAAATTCGGGAGTTCCCGAGGGAATAAAAAAAACTTAAACCACGTGGACGTAGTCGCGGGCATCAGCTAGTCATTAATAATATTAGTATAGATTGAAAGTAACCAAAAATGACTGAATTTACGGTCTGCGCTGTTACCATATCGCAGCCGACAAAAAGATTGAATCAAACTGTACCTCTCCAATAAGTACCGATTGCATGTTAGTTAGTGGTAAGCGAGCGGTGCACTAGTGTTATCCGTTGGGTTCAGTCGTCGTAGCCTTCCTCGGCCTCGGTGGCGGTCTCGGCGGGCGGGAGGGCGAGGCGCGCGGGCGGCGCGGGGGGCGGGGAGGGCGGCCCCTCGCCCCCGGAGGACTCGCCCTCGCCTGCGGGGGACGGCGTGCGGGCGCGGGGCTCCGGGGTGCCGGTACCTGGACACACGTTCAGTGTTTCTAGTTTACTCTGACATCACAGTGACATAGTAAAGTTTTTTTATTTTTTATTTTATATCCACTACAAGTTAGCCCTTGACTGCGATCTCACCTGATGGTAAGTGAAGATGCAGTCTAAGATGGTAGCGGGCTAACCTGTTAGGGGCATGGCCCTATATTTAACCCAACCCCTATTCGGTTTCTACACGTCATCGTACCGGAACGCTAAATCGCTTGGCGGCACGTCTTTGCCTTTGCCGGTAGGGTTGTAACTAGCCACGGGCGAAGCCTCCCACCAGGCCAGACCAGGGAAAATTCAGAAATTATAAATTCCCAAATTGACCCTCCCGGGGATCGAACCCAGGACCTCCGCACGTTAAGGCAACAGCGATTAACACTGCGCCACGGAGGTCGGCAAAAGTTGTTTGTTGTTGCAAAGTTTGCTTGTAAGCTAATGCACAGCCAACATTTCTTACTTTTTTGGGAGATACGAGGCCAAATTATTAATGTGATCCTATGTAATTTTTGCAAATAAAGAGATTTTATTATTATTATTTTATCGAGAGTGTGCAATTTGTCAAAACCCACGTAAATTCCGTCCCCACAATGATCCACAGAATTAAATTTTGTATGTTCCCCCGGTATTTTCAAAACCTAAATCTACGCGAACGAAGTCGCGGTTGTCTTGTAGTTTTGAATATTTACACATTAAAACTAAAACAAAGCAACGATCTAACATTAAAAGTAATATAAGATCATACTTAGTTCAAATTTGAATAGGCTAAGACCTGCAACATAAAGCAAATTGTGTTTTTGTACACGCAGTGTTATAGTTTTTATTATTATTAGTAATTTAAAGTAAATTATACAAAACTAAGTATCTCTAATCATCGGGTATTTGCCAACTGATCAAATCAGCAACTCAACAACTAAACCCTTCAAACTCAAATCATTTTTATTTATGTAGACTTTGACAAGTGCTTTTAAATCATCGAGTGAATCTACCACTGGTTCGGAATGACATTTCTACTGAGAAGAAACAAAAAGAGTCAAAATGAACTCACTCATTGAGGCAACTGTCAAAACTATTTGTTAGTGGAAGTGAAAGTTTAAATAAATAACGTTTTTTATTCAAATAAACTTTTAAAGTTTCTTTTTTTTTTATCATTTACTGAAAACACTACAATAGAACTTAAAGCTAGCTAGCCTAACCTTATTACTAAGTATATAAATCATGCCCGCGTGGAATGGTGGCAAGAATGCTGGCTGCATTTCCACGCTAGACAGCCAGGCTGATCCTTTGCGCAAGAAACGAGCCAGCCCTTCTCTCACTAGGAGGCAATCAAGCGCGTTGAAATATCTCGCAAAAAATTTTTGCCACTAAGACTCCAACGTTTAAAGTACTTTTGAATCGGCGAGTGAATCTACCACTGGATCGGAATGCGGTACCTACCGAGAAGAACCAGAAAGAAACTCGGTCTACACTGGGACCATTCCGCTTAGCCCTTTCCCGCTCATTACAAGTTTTTTTGTTTATTATTGTGAGATAAACTTGCGTTAGACGACCATGCTTAGTGCAAAGCAATGATGAGGTCTAGGTTAGGGTTGTGTGCAGTGGAAGCAGTGGCGTGCACAGATTGTGAAGCTAGGGTAGGTACCAGTTGGTCAGAACACCTATTTACTAACTGTTTTGATGAAAATGAACATTGACGTATTCGGGTAAGCGGTGCTTTTATGCCTCTTCTAGCTGATGCCCGCGACATCGTCTGCGTGGTTTAAGTTTTTTTGATTCCTGCGGGAACTCCTTAATTTTCCGGGATAAAAAGTAGCCCATGTCACTCTCCAGGTCCTCAACTATAACCATGCCAAAAATCACGTCGATCCGTTGCTCCGTTGCGACGTGATTGAAGGACAAACCAACAAACAAACAAACACACTTTCGCATTTATAATATTAGTATGATGAACTGCACGCCACTGAGTGGAAGGCCCGCTTATGGTTCCCTGTCGAGTATGTAGCTCACCTTCGGGCGGGCTGCGCCTGCTGCCGCGTGGCTCGCGCGCGTCGCCCGCGTCGCGCGCGTCCCGCTCGCGCGACGGCCGCTGCTTCTTGGCGGCGGGGTCTTCGCGCGCCTCCTCCACTTGCGCCGGACACTCCAGGTGCACCAGGTGGAATACCTGACAAACAATAATTCTATTAAGTCCCTAAAGTCAAGTAAAATATTCTCACTACCAACAAAACAAACTATGTAGTTATTAACAAAATAAATATATTTAAATAAATAAATATATTTTGTTAATACCTAGATGATGTCCGAGACTTCGTTCGCGTGGTTTAAGTTTTTTTAATCTCCGCGGAAACTCCCTTTATTTCCGGGATAAAAGGAAGCATATGCTCCATGATCCTCAACTCTCTCTCTCTCTCTGCGTCGTATTCCTTATTACTGAGGGTCGTGACCCCTTTCCATTAATCAAATAATGGTAGGAGTTTTCTTGGGATAATAAAATATGTGATACCACAATTTTTTTAAATTTTTTTGTTTACTGGATGGACCCGGAAATAAAAAAAGGACTGCCAAAAAAACAAAATATCAAATATTAAAAATTGTTTATACTGCACAATAAAATAACAAAAACATGAACAGAGAAAGAAGAAAAGACACACCAAATTATGTCCATTTGAGTTTGGAAGACTCATGGGACTTTTTCTCAAAAACGCTTGTGGTAGTGAACGTGAAAATATTAAACTCCTTGAAACATCTGCCATATTGAATGAATGATGACGTCACATTATATGACCGTCAAGGAACGAACGGAACGAGTATGAATCACTTACTTCGTTAACGGTGTTGTTGGTGCCGACGATACGGATGATGGAGACGGGCCGCGGCGTGAAGTAGATCACTTGCCATGACCTGCAAGTCCAGCATTTACATTCAATAATGTCCCAGGAGAGTTCTCCCAATTCGGTTCGAGAATTCAAGCTCTTATGCTGAGATCTATAGACCGAACTTTGACTTTGCTCAGACTTAAGACATGGTTAAAACGAGACATATTTATGTTACTCACATAAGGCCATCTCGTTTTAACTCTAAGTAAAGTCTGAGCCAAGTCAAAGTACGCTCTATAGATCTCAGCCTTAGAGTTCGAAGATACATAAATACATTGAAGTCCCGAAATATAACTCAAATGCCCAAATTGATCCCAGAGTCGATTCCAAAATAAATTCCAAAGTTGATCGCAAAATAGGTCTGGTAACAACTCTTAGTTCCAAAACACATCCCCAAGTCTAGGAATACACCCCCAATCTCCAAAATAGATTTCCAAGTACTGAAATAGATCTGAAAGTCCCGAAAAAGGTACCTAAGGCCCAACAAAGTTTTGGAAGTCCCTTAATATATATCCAAGCCTCGAAATACATCTCAAAACCTCAAAATTAATCTTCAAGTACCCAAAGACATCCACAGGTCTTTGGCGCAGTGTTGAACGCTGTTGTCATAACATGCGGAGATTCCGGGTTCGATCCCCGGCGGGTCAATTTGGAATTTTATAATTTCTGAATATTCCCTGGTATGGCCTGGTGAGAGGCTTCGGCCGTGGCTAGTTACCACCATACCGGCAAAGACGTGCCGCCAAGCGATTTAGCGTTCCGGTACGATGCCGTGTAGAAACCGAAGTGGTATGGGTTTAATTTAACTGCCATGCCCCTAACAGGTTAGCCCGCTACCATCTTAGACTGCATCATCACTTACCATCAGGTGAGACCGCAGTCAAGGGCTAACTTGTAGTGGATAAAAAAAAATGTGTAGCCCTATTCGATATATCTTACCGTTGTTTAATCTCGGAGTCCCAAAAAGATCCCAAATGCTCGAACAAGATTTCCAATTCCCGAGAAAGATCAGCAAAGTCGCAAAAAGATCCTCAAGCACCAAAAATATATCCCCGTGTGTTTAAATCGATACCCAAGTCCGCAAATATATTCTGAAGTCCTGAAAAAGACACAAAAATCTTCTTTAACTTACCGGCAAGGGTCCCTGGTCCGGTCAGCCACCATGTCCCAATGCCAATAGTTGAGGGAGACCTCCACATAATAGGAGTAGTGTCGGTAATCACAGTCCCACAGCAGCATCCGGATAGAGGACAGCAGATAGGGCTGCGCCAGCTGCACCACTATGGCGCCGGAGCCCAGCTGGTGGCATGTATAGCCCTGTTCCCAGTCGTAGTGCTCCGTATCGCCGTTGAGGAGGGCGTTGCGGGAACGGCTAGGAGCAAGTATGAAATAATACATTTATACCCATTATTATTATTTTTTGCAGCCTTAGGTGGAGCGCGCTTGCCTAGAAGATGACTATTGATTTGAAGGTGCCTATATTAAAAGAGGAAGGGAATACAGAAGCCGGAAGGGCATTCCATATCTTAGCGGTTCGAAGTTTATTGTGGAAGTGTATGCGTGTCATCGTTGCCACTTATATTTATTGCGATGTTCTAAGGCTTTTAATTAAATAAATCTATACTTAATATTATAAATGCGAAAGTTTGGATGGATGTATGGATGGATGTTTGTTACTCAATCACGCCCCATCGGCTGAACGGATCTGGATGAAATTTGGCATAGAGATAGATTATAGTCTGGAATAACACATAGGCTACTTTTTATCCCGGAAAACTAAGGAGTACCCGCGGGAACCAAAAAACCTTAATCCACGCGGACGAAGTCGCGGGCATCAGCTAGTCAAATCAAATAAATATTATAAATGCGAAAGTTTGGATGGATGGATGTATGTATGGATGTATGTTTGTTACTCAATCACGCTCCAACGGATGAACGGATCTGGATGAAATTTGGCACAGAGATAGATTATAGTCTGGAATAGCACATAGGCTACTTTTTATCCCGGAAAATTAAAGAGTTCCCGCGGGAACCGAAAAACCTCAATCCACGCGGACGAAGTCGCGGGCATCAGCTAGTAAATATTATAAATGCGAAAGTTTGGATGTATGGATGTATGTTTGTTACTCAATCACGCTCCAACAGATGAACGGATCTGGATGAAATTTGGCACAGAGATAGATTATAGTCTGGAATAGCACATAGGCTACTTTTTATCCCGGAAAATTAAAGAGATCCCGCGGGAACCGAAAAACCTCAATCCACGCGGACGAAGTCGCGGGCATCAGCTAGTATTATAAATGCGAAAGTTTGGATGGATGTTTGTTACTCAATCACGCCCCAACGGCTGAACGGATCTGGATGAAATTTGGCACAGAGATAGATTATAGTCTGGAATAACACATAGGCTACTTTTTATCCCGGAAAATTAAGGAGTTCGCGCGGGAATCAAAAAACCTAAATCCACGCGTACGAAGTCGCGGGCATCCTCTAGTAAAAAATATAGCATTGTTCTAGCAACGTTTTAACAACGAAATACTAATTTTAGCAACTCATCATCAGTATCAGTCGCGCTCACCTGATGCCCTCAATGACGACGGCGGAGAGGTCCAGCGTAGCGACGTTGTGAGTGGGACAAACCAGCCCGTCGCGTAACGGCGGCACGCGCGCCGTGTGCATCGCCTCCAGCGAAACCGCGTGGAACACCTGCAAACTAGAGGTGGTTAATATAACACGTAGCGCAATATCATAGCGCGCTATTGTTCCATAGCGCGGATAACGTGTTATGTGAGGAGCCGCCATGACGCTGCGGCGTTATGAATATCACGCGATCACGCGCGGCGACTCGTAGCACTTGTAGCGACGCCCGCCTGCCGGTAGCGCGCTGCCGCTGGCAGATGGTTAGTCTCGCGTAACGCGCTGTTGTGAGTAAACGTCATCTTTGCGTGTTACGAAATTTAGCGCGCTACGAAATTTAGCGTGCTGCAAGACATATCGCGCCTGCCGGCCGCCCACACGCTTTCTTATAACAAGCGCGTTATAACAGCGTATTTAAAAGCGTGTTGAAAATTTATAGTTTCTAGTCCGTAGCGTGCTATGGATTTGTAGCTGTTTTGAACAACTCTACTGCAAACGTACATCATACTAATATTATAAATGCGAAACTGTTTGTTTGTTGGTTTGTCCTTACATCACGCCGCAACAGAGCAACGGAAGGATGTCATGTTTTGCATGGGTATAATCTGATTTTTTGCGTGGGTAGGTATATAGTTCAGGACCTGGAGATTGACATACTACTTATTATCCCGGAAAATTAAGGGGTTATCGTGGGAATTAAAAAATCAGCTAGTGTTTGATACATTTTACAAATTCGTCGACATAAGAAGTGGGATGAGCACTGATAATTTTCCATGTAATTTTGATGGGCTATAAGTCTACGACGGGCTCAAAAATGTTTTTATATTAAGAGCTGTAACTTACTAACGTCTTATCTCTTTCTTTAATCGTTAACGCTTTAGCGAAAGCGATTAAAAACGCTAACCATAGACTATGCACTTATTTTTAACGAACTTAAAGGGTTAACGATTATAGAAAGAGGACAGACACGAAACATATGTAACTTGGCTAGGCCGATATGATATCCTCACCTTGTTGACAGTGTTGCTAGTGCCAACGATCTTAATGTACTGCACGACGCGCGGCTCGAAGTACAGGTTCTGCCACGAGCGGCAGAAGTAGTTGCTGTGATCGATCACGCGCACCCAGTCCTTCTGGTCCACGGATACCTCGATGAAGTACGCGTACGATCTGTGTCAAACAATTGGGTGTTTGACTACTAGTCAAATCAGCAACTTTTATCCAAACGTCAAAACACGTTCTTAGATTTTGTATGAGATAATAATTGTGACATTATCGAACACACTTTTATTGAAGTTTTTTTATGCAGGCTCACCTGTTGTCGCGGTCCCAGAGCAGGAGCCTGATATGGTTGATGATAGTGGTGGTGGCGAGCCGCACGATGATACCCGGGTTGTCGGGCGGGTCGGATATGGTGTGCCTGGTGTATCCACGCTCCATGTCGTACGTATCCGTACCGCCATTGAGTTTTGTTTATTCTTGCTCACCTGTTGTCGCGGTCCCAGAGCAGGAGCCTGATATGGTTGATGATGGTGGTGGTGGCGAGCCGCACGATGATACCCGGGTTGTCGGGCGCGTCGGATATGGTGTGCCTGGTGTATCCACGCTCCATGTCGTACGTATCCGTATCGCCGTCGAGCAAGGCGGAGCGCATATCGCCGGCGATGACGCGCGCGCCGCGCTTCATTGTCGCTACGTTCTCTTCCGGCACTGAAACAAGTTTTATCTAAACATATAAAAGGAAAAGGTGACTGACTGACTTATCTATCAATGCATAGCTCAAAGCACTCGGCGGATCGAGTTAAAATTTGGATTATAGATGTAAGATTATGACGTAGGCATCCGCTAAGAAAGGATTTTTGAAAATACAACCCCAGAGCCGTGGCTTGGTTAAAAAAATTGGTGCCTCTCTATCGCTCGTTCCGCGCTCTCACTTGCACGCTCAGGCTCAGGCGGAACGTGATACTTTTTCGTGCGTGCAGCCCATAGAAGAAGGAACCTTAATACTAAGAAACACCTCCCAAACGTCATACAAACGTCATAATTTGTCTGGCACAATAGTATGCAATAGGCACAAAACCCGTGACACGCAGAAAGGGAGAGAAAAACACATATTTTTTTCGCATTCTATCTTGTGTAACATCCCAACACTGCATATCTTTCATGTGGGAGTGAAAAGGAGATATGGCGGCGTCTATATATCTTACTCAGTCTACGGTGCAGCCGGTGTTCATCGATTTATAAGACGTTATCACGTCAAAATAAGGCATGTCAATGAAAGCTATCTATAAAATAAATGACCAAATGACTATATATTCAAATAGTGCTTTGATGATGATGACTCTAGTCCAATGACCCGTATTAATGAACTTACACCAGCAAGTACGGGTTCTCAAGTATCGGTTTTGAGCATAGATTGACTGATAGAGCCTGGGGCCATACTGCCAACGCGACACTTCCAATAAATATTATAAATGCGAAAGTTTGGATGGATGGATGTATGGATGTATGTTTGTTACTCAATCACGCTCCAACGGATGAACGGATCTGGATGAATTGGCACAGAGATAGATTATAGTCTGGAATAGCACATAGGCTACTTTTTATCCCGGAAAATTAAAGAGTTCCCGCGGGAACCGAAAAACCTCAATCCACGCGGACGAAGTCGCGGGCATCAGCTAGTAAGTAATATTACTCAAAATGACAATTTGATGTCACGAACATTGGCGTTCCTAAAATAAGGATTATAATCCTAAAAAGTCAATCCATCCAAATTCATCCAAATTATCCATACTAATGTTATCATACTAATATTATAAATGCGAAAAAGTGTCTGTCTGTCTGCTACGCTTTCACACCTCATCTACTTACCCGATTTTGATGAAATTTGGTACAGGGATAGGTTGCAACCCGGGGAAGGATATAGGCTAATGGGGCTCCTAAATTTTCAGGGGGAATGAAAAAAATTAATCCACGCGAACGAAGTCGCGGGCATCATGTTGTACTATAAATGCGAAAGTGTGTCTGCCGTGAAAGCGTAGCAGGCACGCTTTCACGGCCCATCTGTTCAATCGATTTTGATGAAATTTGGTATTGGGATAGTTTGTATGAGTTCGATGGAGATGTTTGTCGGAGTTCCTGCGGGAATAAAGAACCTAATCATCCAGATCAGTATGGCTCCAGATACATGATGATGCTGAGCGATGATGTAATCTCACCCAAGAGTCCTCGGTGGCGGAGGTCAGTGCTCTTGGTCTGCGTCTTTTCCTGTATGGCGTCCAGCAGCATGTCCGGAGTGACGAGCGAGAAGGGCCGCACCACCGTCAATAGCTCCTCCAGATTCATCAGCGTCAGCCGGACGCACTTCAGGATCTTCTCCTGGATTATAAAGGATTTCTTAGGACTTCTGAAGTAGTTAACTCAGATCCGGCTGAGTTTGTTGTGGTTCGTTGTTTTTTTAATTCTGAGTTAGGCTTGCGCTTGACGACAATCATGCTTAGTGCAAAGCAATGATGAGGTCGTTTGGAACCCTAGTAGCTTTTTTTTTAATTTATAGACTGGCGCTTGGCTGCAATCAGACTTGCTGGAAGTACTGATGCAGCCCAAGGTGGAGCACGCTTGCCTAGAAGATGCCTATTCACTCTTGATTTGAAGATACCAATATTATAAATAGATGGAAAACGGAAGCCGGAAGGCCGGAAAGGCTTTAGTTTTAAGATACCGTAACTGATTATCACCATCACTTACAACTTATTGGACGTATTTAAAATAATGTTGCGATGGGGTTTACATATCTTTTAGAACAAAAACCCCAAAAAAATGAGATTAAAAAATAAAAAAACTTATTTGACGTCAATAATTTCGCATACTCACAACTTGAGCCATGCCACTGTCAGACTTGACCCACTGCTGGTTGGCGTTGAACCAGCTGCACACGGCTTTGAAGATCTCCGCTTCGGGCGCGAAGAACGAGTCCCGCTCCAACAGGCCTTGCAGAGCTTCCTATGCATACGGAACATTTCTTTAGGAATTAACATATTTTACTTTTTTTCGAACTATTTAAAGTGTAGCGACATGTAACGACAACAGTTTTTTTTATCCACTACAAGTAAGCCTTTGACTGCGATCTCACCTGATGGTAAGTGATGATGCAGTTTAAGATGGTAGACGGCGAACCTGTTAGGGGCATGGCAGTTATATAAAACCAATAACCCTATTCGGTTTCTACACGGCATCGTACCGGAATGCTAAATCGCTTAGCGGCACGTCTTTGCCGGTAGGGTGGTAACTAGCCACGGCCGAAGCCTTTCACCACGCCAGACCAGGGAAAACTCAGAAATTATAAATTCCCAAATTGATTCTGCCGGAGATCGAACCCGGGACCTCCGCACGTTAAGACAACAGCGCTCAACAATGCACCAGGGAGGTCGTCAAGATGATGATGATGGCGCTATTAGATCTTCATATAACTGCCTAATATGCTCATTAGATATTTTATTCTATACACCTTGTACCATAGCTTAGTTTTATTGTTATTGTTTATAAGTATGTGTTTCTTGGTGTACAATAAAGAATTTTTCATTTAATTTCATTTCACCTTTCGATAGAAGTCCGTTTTCCTAAATGAACATTTCGCTAATTAAGACATATTACTAGACATATTGCTCATTAAACTGTTCTAGACGTTATGCTTCTTAGACATTTTGATAGGCAACCTTATTTTTTACTTGAGAAACCATGTATTATGAAAACTCAAAAAATTATTTTTTTTATTCAAATAAACTTATTCAAAAGAACTCTTCAAGTGAATCTACCACTGCTTCAGTATGCCTTTCTGTATGGTAATACACTTGTCTTTATCTTTAGTACCACCTTTATGATGTTATGTGTATAATGCCTCTGTTGAGACTGCCTCGTTGGTCTAGTGGTTAGCATGGTCAACTGCGGCCGACGAGGTCCAGGGTTCGAGTCCCGGGTCGGGCCATAGTAAAGTATTGGGTTTTTCTGTCTAGAAATTCTCAGTACTAGCCCAGAGTTAGGAAGTTGGTGGTGTTTCACCCCCGTGTCTCGGAGAGCACGTTAAGCCGTCGGTCCCGGTTATTATCACTAACATGATAATAGTCGTTAAAGCCCGCCAACCCGCATTGGAGCAGCGTGGTGGGTCTAAGCTCTAATTCCCGCTCTCCTATGAGAGTGGAGGCTTGTGCCCAGCAGTGGGACGTTAATGGGCTGTAGTGGTGGTGGTGGTGGTGTATAATGCAATAAATAATTTCTGATTCTGATTCCTACCGACAAGAACCAGCAAGAAACTCGGTGGTTGCTTGTTTGAAAAAATTCATTTACAATTACATCAATGTACAGACACATACGTAACCACAGCCCTAAGCATTGCTGGAGCGAGTCAAAGGCTCAAAGCCATGCTCTTTTAACATTTACATATTCTTAATAAAAAATTGGCAGTCGTAGGGACTGCCGATAGAAGTGAAAACGAATATTTTTTTCTTATTATTTTAAAGATTTTTTTTAATTAAAAAAATAATAAGTAATTAAAACATAAACCTTAAAACTAAGATATTAAAGTTTAATTACGGTTTAATTACGAATGTATGTAGTATATGTATATTTAAGACCTTGTCTTCGTAACAACGCGAGCATGTCGGAGCGAGCATGTCGGCGACGGTGACGCGAATCCACAAGTTTACCGCCTACCAAAAAGTGCTCAACGCGGCTAAAGAAGTTTTCACTTCAATAATCAACAGTATAATATTTGTTTTAGGAGCATACTTTTAAAGGATTTCTTAAATTTGTGTAAAGGCAAGTTTAAAATAAGTGAATTGAATTTTGTTGAGTCGGTATGAGGTAGTTATACTTACAACAGAGAGTTGCAGGAAGGTGTCGTGCTGCAGCACTTCTGTCGCGTTTCTGTCCAGGAACTTGTAGCAGTAGTCCATCAGAGCGTCTAAGCCGTACAGCCTAAAACACCATTATAATTATAAAGACACATTATCCCGCGGGAACTCGTTAATTTTCCGAGATAAAAGCCTATGTTCTTCCCTGGTATACAATCTATCCCTGTACCAAATTTCATCAAAATCGGTTGAATAGATAGGCCGTGAAAGCGTAGCAGACCGACAGACAGACACACTTCCACATACTAATATTATAAATGCGAAAGTTTGGTTGTCAGTTGGTTTGTTGTAATCACGCCGCAACGGGGCAACGGATCGACGTGATTTTTGACATGGGTATAGCTGAGGAGAGTGACATAGGCTATTTAAGGAGTTTCCGCGGTTATCAAAAAAAAACTTAAACCAGTCGCGGGCATCAGCTAGTTTATAATATTAGTATGGATTGTTTGATACCTAGCAGCGTCGAGGACGGCGCAGACGTTCCTAAGCGCGAGGACCTGGCGCAAGTAATCAGAGATGGCGGCCTCCAGCTCCTGGAAGTTGAACTGGTGTGCCAGACCCAGCATGTCCAGCACTGTGTCCTCGCGCAGCAGCGACAGACCCATGTGACCTGAACCATGTGAACAGACAGACCAAAATTTATAAAAAAAAGTTTAAATTTATTTAGTTTAATTTTTTAAATTTAAATTTAAATTTAAAAAATTTAAATTTCAAATTTAATTTTTAATTCACACACGGCGGAAGTGAAACTTCAGAAAAGTAGTGTATGAGAAAATGAGATAAATATAACTTGTTCTATCTCATTCTCTTGCAGGCTAAATCCTATTATGAATATGATTGTCTCTTTTTGGTGTCGCTTTTTCGTTTCATCGAATTTTCAAATCACAAATATTGTAGGAAGAAGTTTCACTTCAAAAATGTTTTGGGCACTATATTGATACTAAAGCTTCCTCCAATGTCAAACTTCACTTACCAGAGTAAACATAGCGCAATAGAGCTTTAAAAGCCTGTAGTGGTGCCTGCAATTCCACCTCTGCCTGAATAGAAGAAAAAAAAATGAATAGACGTAACCTAAATGAACAAGTCTAGCTATTAATTTTAGTAAATCATATCAAAGTTATGTAAGGAAAGTTACGAGAAAACTGGTTCTTAATTTTTACAATTGTACAAGTTAGAATTAAAAGTTCTAATAGATTAAAAATCCTCTCATTTCAAATGTACTAAGTAAGAGTTCCTTGCATTCAAATTGAACCATGCATTGAATGACAATAACAACAGACAAAGTGGTGTTTTGTTTTTGTATTGGGGATTAAAAAATGAAGATATAACACTTACTTCAGAAGGTTTTTTAGTATTGTGGTGTTAGGGCTTGCCTTATGGTTCCACAAACTTATCTGGAACTAATTTTTATGCCTGTGTCGTTTATGTTTTTGGTTTATTTTTCATAGACACTAGCCACACTGTCACCAGGACATAAGTTTGTCGGACTATACCTGGTTGGCCTCCCTCATGCCGCCATAGAGCAGCGCGCGGAAGTAGTCGCTGCTCGCGGCGAGGATGACCTTGTGCGCCGGGATGCGTTGCCCCTCCACGATGAGCGTCACATCTGAGTACTCCGACGACAGGCACAGGGAGCCTATGTGCTCTGACAGGTGACCTGAAGGGAAGCTATCTTTATTGCATACTCAGGAAGAATACATTAAAGACAAGTGTGCTCCACCTTAGGCTGCATCATACTTCCAGCAAGTCTGATTGACTCAAGCCACAGGCAGGTTTGAGGGGGGTAGGCTGCCGGGACACCAGTAACCTGTGTCCTAACACGGGGAAATGGGTGGAATGGTTCAAATTGTTGGACCGATCACCCGCCGGGCCACGGCGGGCGTCCCCTCCATAAGTATATATATGTCTGATTGCAGCCAAGCACTGGTCTATGAATTTAAAAAAAAACTAGATGATGCCTGATGATTTAGGTTTTTGAGTTTCCCATGAGGAGTCTTATTTTCGCGAATAAAATTTGTCCTTCCCTGGGATCCAACATATCTCAATACCAAATGTCATCAAAATTGGATTGGATAAACAGATGTGATATGAATGAATAGAAAACACACTTTCGTGTTTATAACTTTAGTATGGATGACAATTAAACAAAATACCTACTTAAAAACTAGCATATGCTCATGACAACGTTCGTGTTATTTGAGGTTTTTGGTTCTCGTGGGAACACTTTAACTTTGCGGGATAAAAGTGTTATTCCAGACTGTAATCTATCTCTGTGCCAAATTCTATCCAGATCCATTCAGCCATTCTGGTGTGATTGAGTAACAAACATCCATCCATCCAAAGTTTTGCATTTATAATATTTGTATAGATTCAACCATCTATCCATCAGCCTGCATTCGTCCACAGCTGGACATAAGCCTTTTGGAGAGTTTTAGAGAGTACACCACACACAGGTTAAAAAGTAAATTACTCAAGATATACTCTAAAATGTATTAGTGTTTTAGTATCTGGTCAGGTACTCACTGATGTGTTCAATATCCCCCACTCTTGAGCTGGACGGGTTGTTCACCGACATGTACTGGTGCTGACTACTCATATTGCTCTTCTACATCAGTCTGTGAACCTGATCATAAAATTAATGAACTACATTCTGGTGGTAGATTCTTACGACTTATCATAAGTGGTACAAGTTGTCCTACATGAAATAAATCATTTCATTTCATTTACAATGTGGCAAATTCTGCACAATCTGTAAACTTAACTAAATTGATAGGACTAAATCTAGTGCTGCCCCTTTCAGCAGAGAGTATAGTATAGTAATCAGTGCTATCATTAGAGTTTAGAGTTTCGACAGAATTAGCACATTGAACCCAAAATTCATAATCATTACTATGACATACTTTAAAAGAATAACGAGTGCCTACAACAATAATTTCCATCAATAAATAGTTGAATTTATTGTGGTATGGACCCATAATTATTTTATATTATGTCGATAAACTACGTTAGCGAAGTTAGTCATAAATACTTATTATTACGATGATGTGCATCCGTGTGCACCACACAGACATAGTGGTGCACCACAAAAACAATCAGGCTCCACCATAATTATTGAATTGTGCAACTTCAACTTTTAAATTCTGATTGGTGCGATATTGCAATGGAAAGTTGTGCATAGGAAACAAGTAAGTTGCTCATAATAAATTGTATCTTGCAAAATACTTCCATACCTACACGATACACTTCTTCAACGTTTGAAGCAATAAGAATCGAAACAAACTTTTGAAAACCATTAAATGTGGTTCAAAACTTTCCTAAAAAGAAATAAAATGAAATTTGAATTTTATAGAAAATATTTAACCATTTGTGGCAAAATCACTTTTTCCCTATTGTTAATACATTTACATTGACATTTGACATGTTGATGAATCTCAATCATGGATCTCAATCTCTGAAGCAGATGAAAAATCACTGAAAAATAAAAATCTATAATTTTTTGGCTGGCTTTTCAGCTCTGGATTCTGTAAAATATTTTCTGACTCAAAGACTCGAAGCGACCTCTTTTGTCATTGCAAAGACCATGCACTTATTATACAATAAGGACTGAGTACTCTAGAAAATGTGTCATACGAAAATGAACCTTAATTTATGGACATTCAGATTAGGTTTGATAAGCTGTCTCAGCAGAGGGAAAACGAGCCGAGAGAGATAGTCTGAAGGTGGGTACTGTGTCCCTCTTACTCAATTGCCAGTAGAAAAAATTGTTGAAAGTGGCAGCAAACATTTTTCCAAGTAGAAATAAAACAAGGAACGTATAAATATTTTTAGCTCTTAGAATACTTTTAAATAATTTACTTTTTATGTTTACAATTTAATTTTTTATGTTTACAATTTTTTTAAGTAAAGAGTCAAAAGGTAACATGATTATTTGGTAGCTATATAGAATTACCCTGGTAGCACTGAAATGTGCCATCACCTGGGTGTCCATGGACCTACTGTTGCTTTGTGGAGACGCATTAGTTGTGCTTTTAGCTAGTGTTCTTTTCAATTCTCATAATAGGTATGCAAAAATGGTCAAAAATTGTTGTATCAAGAGATGTAAAAGCGAATCATATGCTGGTTGCGGCATTTCTTTTCACAGGTAAGGGGAATAACAAAGATAATTATTTGTTTATTATCGTATGATTCAAAGTAGTTTGACCATGCTCAAGTCGTTTTGTAGACGGAAGAAGCTTAAACTTCAGATTAATATTGTTATATTCTGGGTATGGAAAACACAATTTTTATAATACATATTTAGGTAGGTAGGTACATGATAGTTCTAGCATTAACCCCAGACTCAAAAAAAAAAAAAACGTGTGGTGTCGTGGGACACAAAGTTCCTTTTTACATAAATTTTAATTTCAAGCGAAATCCAATTTAAAAAAAAAATAAAAATTATTACAATATGAACCTTAACACTAGGGCAGTGGTCCGACCGCCGCCGGCGAGAAAACGACTAACTATCGGCGATTTTCTCTCTCAAGAAACGCACAATAAATGTACATTCTGTGTAAACGAAAGAGATGCATATATAATAAAAGTTGCTCTCTGACTGTTCACCTTGTTCTACTCGTTTCTCGTTCATCGTCGGCAGTCGGACCACTGCATAAGGCATTAAAGTTAAATTTGGAATGTAGTATATTTATATTATGTAAGACCTCTTGTCTTCGATAAAAATATCTTACTCTACGCATTTACGGACGGACGCGTCACGCCGGACGTTTTTTGTCGGCCAGGGTACCCCGTCGTATAAGGAACTTGGTTCCAAAAATATAATTATGTCAGTGGCTTTAATTTTTGATAGCCACTGAGTTAGAGAATAAGGGGGGCAGGAGACATACTTGAGATTTTCCTTCTACGGAGAAAAAAAAGATTAGAGATTGTCAGGTTGATATAAATTTTTAATATTTAATATATTTTTTTTTTTTTTAATTTTTATTGATTTCCCATTTATTCTTTAAATACTCAAACTCCGCAACCAACCTGACAAATGATATTTACCAAAATGAACTTTCCGGTGTGTTAAAAAATGTTTGGTCACCCTATTAGAACGAGATAAAATCCTCCCTTCAATATATCTCTCTCGGCACGTTTTTTGGAAAGGAGAGCTCAGTCCTTAATGTAAGTATAATAAGTCCATGGCAAAGACTACCTCTTTGTTTAAGGCACAGAACGAGCTCTTTTGGTCTACACATACGTCTGTGGGTCTACAACAGTTTGTATGTCTGTGGTCTAAAATAGGTCTACCATTTTTGTTAGCCCATAAACTGGCGGAACGTTGAGTAGGAGTATCCGAACGTCTGTAACGGAAACTCGTAGCGGGAAGATGTTATTATTGAAAACTTGTTCATGTTCTATTTCCGTCTTCCGACCATTTTCTAATCTTTGACATGCCCTCTTGAAACTACATATTTATTTTAATTTTAACAAAATACGAGGGTTTAATTTGTTTTGATATGAATCATGAAATTAATTACTCTTAAATCGGTAAAAAAGTATTCCCTTTCCATTGGCTTTATTACGTAATGTAATATTGAAATATTTCGTACCCATCTATCAAAAAGTACATATTACTCAACTTAAAAAAACAAAAGATCCAAAATATAAAAACATAATATTATTTACTTCTACATTTTCATTAATTTATAAACAGTAATTATACGAGACCATCATCAATTTACAATCATCAAATATTTTATTGCAAATAGGCGAATTAGAGTATTTTTGATAAACAAATCAGTCTAATTTTTTTAGCTGAATAATCGGGCGCGAAAGCTTCATCATAGGAATGCTAGCTAGCGATTGGTCAAAATATTTGAAAGTACCAACTTAACAGCTGCCTGTTTATTTTGGCTATGTTGTCAGCAATTATTACCAGTTGTGTAGGCAGGTAAAATTCGTCGCTTTGCTGACTGAATTTTATTTTTCTTTAATGGTTTTCAAAAGGATAATCATAATGAATTCCTCAGAATAATACCTGTGAAAACGTTATACATGTTAATATAGTAAAAGGTAAGCAATAATATAATGTTTTACTGTTTTATGAACTTTTCTTTTTAAAGGTTGTGGATCTACAAAAGTAGCTGCACAATATTGATATGTGCGATACTCGCTAAAGAAAATTGTACTATTTTCTTTCAATATTATTGAGCTTAAAACAAATTAGTTATTTTTATTATTTTGAGTTCATTACATGCGACAACTTTGATTACGACTGTCTGTGAAACATAAGCGAGCAGTGCGTTGAGACGATTTTTAGAATAGTTTTTTTTATTTATTCTTACATTGCAGCTCTTCAATAATGAATTATAAAAGATAATTAAACATCGGTAATGGTGTCGCTTACGTTTTTCGGGGCGAGAAATGGAGAGACAGCAGTGTAATCCACTTCAAAACTTTGACGATCCGAAAACGGAAATTCTGAAAAAAAGATTATTAAAGGCGACCAGCACCTCCACGAGCGGCAATCTGACTCAGGGCAACTCTCAGCAGAATGTGCTATTGAACACGTTACGCGTGAGTGTCGAAACTCTTCGTTTCCGATAGGCGCAAATGAATTCGCACTCAATGACATCGTTTACGGTTTTTCAGGCGCCAATCACGAGCAGTATGATCGTGTCCTCGGTGCAGGCGCCGCAGAGCTCGATGTCCTTCAGCCACGGCCTCGTGAGCCACTCCCTCGCTCCCATGAAACTGCACCCGGGCAGCTCCCCCTACCCCCTGCAGCTGTCCACGGTGCACGTGCCCGTGCAGCTGCCGGGCTCGTCCAGCAACATCAACGTGCCCGTGCAGATGGCGCCGGTGAGTCTGCCGCTGCAGGTGTCCGCCACCACTAACATTCCCGTGCAGATGCCGGCCGGGGACACCATCAACGTCCCGCTCAGCATCCCCACAGCTAACCAGAGCCTTCAACTCCCCTCCATGCCTCTGCTGCAAAACACTCAGCCTCTCCACAGCTCCTTCATTCATGTGCACATGGGCTCCAATCCCCGATCTACTAACTTTGATGGTAGTTCAGAAATGAACGTGTCCACTTCTACACAGCTTCAGCTCCCAGACTCTGGGGTTCAAGTCAAGATGAACAAGCCCACATCGGTGGCACAAATGCAAGTCGGTTCCAACTCAACTGTAATGCAAATTCCAAACTCGTCTAGTAACTCGATTCAACTGGCACTGCCTAACGCTGGAGGTGCTGGCACAGTGCAGCTACGGGGAGCTCCCCGAACGGTCCCTCACGTTGTGTATATACAGACCCCCACTGGATTGAAGCCTGTGACCAGTACAGAAGTGATAAGCCAAGCCAGCACCAGTGGGAACCCACCGCAGATCATTGTCAGAAGACCTGTAAGTGTTATTTTATGTTACTTGAAATTGTAGAATTGTTTGCAATTATATAAACTTGTCAGTTTAAGTATTCTTATGTTGACTTTTTCACAAAATGAGGTCAATAACTAGTTTTTATTTATTGACAGAACAATGTATCTGTACATACAATACATTATAATGATAATTTTTCTATATAATATATAGACTACTTTTAATAATGTAATAAAATAATGTTTGTACATAATAAGAAAATATTTAATTTATAATCAATGTGTTTTAAGCTTTTGCGACTTATTAGGTTTGCTTTACATACCAATTATAATGTTGTCACTTAGAGAACTTTCTTAACTTGCTACTTCTTGCTTGCAACTTGAGTAACTATGGTACAATTTTGTATGTTGTTATTACATTAGGAACATTACATCATATTTAATAAATATTTATATATTAAATATGAATATTTATATAATATAAATATTTTTAATAATTTATTATTGGATGTGATATAAAATTGTTGATTTCAAAGCTATATAATATTAGCATTGCAATTCTAAGGGTCGATTGCACCATCAATGGTAATGGTTATGGTTTAATTTGAACACCTAAAAACAAACACTTTGGGTTACAAAAATCAGGGTTCTTCTACTTTTTACCAAATTTTGACTTAATTATGTCAATCACTTTTAACAAGATATTTGGTGGGCAACTCTAAAGATAACCAGTGCCATCAATGGTGCAATCAAACCTAATATGACAATTGATAGTGTCCTTTTTTTGTTTGTGCATTCTTTTGCAATTTCATTATTTTTGTGACAATAATGTGATAAGAGTATGATAATGGAAATGAGCAGTTAAGCAGTAGAAAACTAGTATAATGTATGTAACTTGGTCTCTGAAATTAATAATTAGTACACTTTTTAATTGATGCCCTCATGCTACACTTTTTTGGTAAATTTATTCGATGATTCGAAAGCACTTGTAAAAGTTTATTTGAATAAAAACATTTGAATTTTGAATTTAGTTGAATAGTTATATGTTTTTTGTTGAATATTTTATGTGAATTCTCAGGTAAGGTTTCTCATTTCTATTATGGTAAAATAAACACACTATAATTATACATTGGCTTATAACTTAGGATTAGTTACATGAAACCATGCACTAACAAAACTTGAGCATATTCTGACAACACTTTTGTATTTCAGGTCACAAATAATTCAAATATACACTTAATATCAAACGTTGGTACCAAACCCAACATTGCACCTAAGTTGCCTGGACAAAATAAATCTATACTCGCACCAGCTAACACTGCTCAGCCAATAGTGATTCAAAAACCAAAAACTAATGACAAAATGATGGTCCCAGTGAGCATTGCGCCTGGAACACAGGGGAAGCAAGCTATAGCATACTTGGGCTCTGTTAAAAAGCCAACCACTAAAACTTTGTCAGAGAATCAATCAATCCTCATCTCAAGCAATCAAACAAATGTTAACTCAAACAATCAAAAACTATTCCTGACCCCCATGAACATGCCAAAAATGCAAAACACCAAGTTTATTCTACCGGTGACTCTGCCAGCAACTATGGCTTCCAAGGGCCCAATAATAAACCTCCAGATAGCCAATGGACAGATACAGAACGATCCCCAAGGAAACATCACAGTCATGAGGGACACATCAGTGGAAACCTCGGACATGCCACCTCTGCAACCATTGGCTAAACTAGTTACAGTTAACGGGAAAGACAATTGTGTGCCCCAGAGCCCAAACAAAACAGATAAAACATTCACTATTTCAATACCAGGATCTAGAGCGGAGCCCACGGGCGAGCAAGGCGAGTACACGTTGTCTATACCGGAGACCAATGCTTCTATGAATGATGATATTTACACTGTGTCGATAGCAGATCATGAAGGTGGAATGACGCGAGAAAAATCCTTTACCTTGGCCATACCAGAGAAAGGCAAGAGCCTTTTGAATAGAAACATGCTCGACAGAAATGACGTGGCTCCCGTTCCCATCGCGGCGCCTGCAATTCTGCGGCGATCCTATTCCGATAACAGCGATAGAAAAACCACAACCGCCAACAATATTAAGCGTCGAATATCACTGTGTACGGAGAATATGACGAGCAAAAATGTGAAATTAAATTTACCGCCTACTAAAGTTGTTAATCAATCCAAATCCAACGAAAATTTAGATTCCGATAATAACGATGACCATCGGGTGCCATCTCTTTTCTGCAACGAAAAGCTTGATACAGATCTCGAAGCCAAAGTTAACCTGGGTGACTCAGACCCAGAAGAATACAAGGAGAAAGTTGACGACAAATCTAACGAAGTGTACTATCAGAAAATAGATGCCTATGAATTTAAAGATGAAATAAAGGTAAGGGACCATGATCCCACATTAGAGGAAGACCCACCTGGTTTGTTATGGAAAAACGGGATAGCCCAGCTCCGAGGCAGTAATCTTCACTTTCGCACGAATGAATTCGGTCTTATCGATGTTATGGAAGAACAGCAAGGTGCCAGCGGCAGTAATCCAAACACCAAATACCACACTCCACTGAAGCAGAGAATAGAGACGAATAAGGAGAAAAAGCCGACTTCTCCCGAAGACCTATACAAGTGCGACGGTTGTGGGTGCCACGGTATGGCAGCCGAGTTTATAACGCCCAACTTCTGTAGCTCCACGTGCCAAACTGAGGTCCAGAAGATAGAGCAAAAGAAAAAGGATAGAGAAAGGATAGAATTGGCCAAGAAAAGGAACAAGATGAAGAAATTGCTCATGAGGAAACAACTGTCGGACTCGGACATGATTCTCGAAAGTAAAGGCGATAAGGTTCCTCTGAAGCACTACGATTCTGCAACAAGTGACACTCAGATGTCTGAGATAATGAAAATAGGGGAGGAATCGGTGGAGAACGAGAAGTATCCGTGGATGTGCGGGAAGAACGGTTTCTCGTGGATGCGGTACTTGGACGTTTGCAAAGCGAAAGCCGCGCCGGTGAAGCTTTTTAAAGATCCGTTTCCTTATAATAAAAACGGATTTAAGGTTGGGATGCGAATGGAGACTATAGATCCGCAGCACCCTTCGTTGTTCTGCGTGGTTTCTGTCGCCGAAGTGCAGGGCTACCGGATGCGGCTGCATTTTGACGAGTATCCGGATACGTACGACTTCTGGGTGAACGCGGACTGTATCGACATCTTCCCCGCGGGCTGGTGCGAGAAGAACGGCCGCCCGCTGAAGCCGCCAGCGGGCTACGACTCCGCTACATTCTCGTGGCCGCTGTACCTAAAGCAGATGCGTGCCGTCACAGCGCCTAGACATCTTTTCCCACATATCACGTCTGCTGTAAGTAACACTGCAGGCTTACTTAATATCATTAACATAATTTGGAATATGCTCTAATGTTACAGTAATCGGTAATCTGTATCGCTTCTTTCGACGACGCATTTCAAAGCAATCCGTGTCGTTACCCGTTTGCGCTTTGCATATCGAAACGCGGCCATGTTCATACTTCAGAAGGGCTTTAAAGTTTGCACATTAAGTTAAATTCACTACAATAACGCCTGTTGGTTTCCATTAAAACGTATGACAAATTGTTGTTTCTAAATTTGCCAAACACTGACACCCGCGACTTCGTTCACGTGGACTTAGAATTTCAAACATCCCTTGGGCACTCCTTAATTTTCCGGGATAAAATATATCCTATGTTCTTCCCTGGGATGTAACCTATCTCTGTACCAAAATTCGTCAAAATCGGTTGAACAGTTGAGCTGTGAAGCGTAGCAGATAGACACACTTTCGCATTTATAATACCTATTAGTATGGATTTCGTCATTTTTTTAAATTGATACGAAATCATGTATCACATTGTGTGAGATGGTGATAGTATAAAAAAACCTAGGCTGAGTTTGTTGTAGGCTCTTCTCATACCAGGGCGCATTTGGAACCCTCGTAGCTATATATTTAATTGACGTTCAAAAAGTGTATAGTGTACTTTCTAATTTTGAATTAAGAACTTTGAATTGAAATTGCATACAAATGTGTTATAGTTCTTGCAATTCACGAGCGCGCGTGCACTTTACTTGTAGTTATGCACATTGCGTAAGTGTGCGTGCCTCTCGTAGCGGTCAGTCGTACGCGCAATAACGACACGCACACATTTACACATACAAAAATGTATATAGATATTACTTTAACACAACCATGAGCCACGCGCACTCGCGAGTTATAAGAACTATACCTATTTTTTGCCAGTGCTTTTTAGGGTTCCGTACCCAAAGGGTAAAAACGGGACCTACGGGAGTATTACTAAGACTCCGCTGTCTGTCTGTCTGTCTCCAGGCTGTATCTCATAAACCGTGATAGCTAGAAAGCTGAAATTTTCATAAATGATGTATTTCCGTTGCCGCTATAACAACGAATACTAAAAATTAAAAAAATATATATATTAAGGGGGGTCTCCATACAATAAACGTGTTTTTTTCGTATTTTTTTGCTCAATATTAAAAACGGTAACAGGTAGACGTTCAAATTTTCACAGAATATTAACTTGTATATTACCTTTCAAAATAAATAATTAAATATCAATAATGTAAATATTAAAGGGGGGCTCCCATACAACAAACGTAATTTTAATTTTTTAATACGTCATAAATCGTAAAACTTACTACAGGTTTGTACGGAACCCTCGGTGCGCGAGTCCGACTCGCACTTGGCCGGCTTTTTTTTAATCAGATGTGATATCTATCAGATGGTGAAGCCCAACGGCTTCCGCATCGGCATGAAGCTGGAAGCCGAGGACCGCCACAACGACATGGTCTGTCCGGCAACCGTGGCGGACATGCTGGATAACAGACTGCTGGTCAGCTTCGACAGCTGGGACGAAGTGTACGACTGCTGGGTCGACCCCGCCTCGCCGTACATACACCCCGTGGGCTGGGCCGAGGAGAACGGCGTCACCTTGACCCCGCCCAACTGTGAGTGACTCATTTATTTATTTATACATCTTTATTGAACACTCTATGCTGGACAACAGACTGCTGGTCAGCTTCGACAGCTGGGACGAAGTGTACGACTGCTGGGTCGACCCCGCCTCGCCGTACATACACCCCGTGGGCTGGGCCGAGGAGAACGGCGTCACCTTGACCCCACCCAACTGTGAGTGACTCATTTATTTATTTATACATCTTTATTGAACACTCTATGCTGGACAATAGTATGCTCGTCAGCTTCAACAGTTGGGACGAAGTGTACGACTGCTGGGTCAACCCCGCCTCGCCGTACATACACCATACACAAGTTTTTTTTTTTTTAAATGTATAGGCCAGCGCTCGGCTGCAATCAGACTTGCTTGCAAGTGGTGATGCAGCCTAAGGTGGAGCGCGCTTGCCTAGAAGATGCCTATTCACTCTTGATTTGAAGGTACCTATATTAAAAGAGGAGGGGAAAACGGAAGCCGGAAGGGCATTCCATATCCTAGCGGTTCGAATTAGAAACGAGGAAGCAAATCGCTTCGTACGAGCCCGCGGAATTTCGACTGCGTAAGGGTGTAGACCTTGTCGATGCCTTGCGGTTCGATAATAAAAAGGTGACGGAGGAACCAGATCGAACAGTTCTTGGGCACACTCTCCGAAATATATCCTGTAGAATACCGACAGACAGGCAACTTTGCGACGATGTTCCAAGCTTTGCAGCTTCGAACTGATCAGCTTTATTTTGGTCGGCCACGCTTTCTTTATCCCTGAGGATTCCAGTCGAGAGCGTGGCTCGGGATATTGCCTGGCTCCCTGCCTAGAGTGTGCCCAACTGTGAGTGCTACATTTGTTTATTTAAATACTAGCTTATGCCCGCGACTTCGCGTGGACTACACTGGCCACCCCCTATTTTACCCTTTAGTGTTTGAATTTTCAAAAATCCTTTCTTAGCGGATGTCTACGTCATAGTAGCTATCTGCATGCCAAATTTCAGCCCGATTCGTCCAGTGGTTTGAACTGTGCGTTGATAGATCAGTCAATCAGACCTTTCCTTTTATATATTTGGATATTTATTGAACACTTTATTGAGCGCGCTCCACCTTAGGCTGCATCACCACTTGCAAGCAAGTCTGAATACAGCCAAGCGCTAGCACATATATTTAAAAAAAAACAAACAAACTACAGAACTAAGTATTCTTATATTCTTCTGGTGAATGGATTAGTAAACCAGAGCACGGGATCGTGCAAGAAATAACAATCTTCTATCTATTCTATCTATATATATATATATATATAAAATCGTTAAGGGATCAACGCACAGCCTAAACCGCGAGGGTTAGAAACTTGAAATTTTGACAGTAGGTTCCTTTTGTGACGTAGGCGCACACTAAGGAAGGATTTTTCAAAATTCCACCCCTAAGGGGGTGAAATAGGGGGTGAAAGTTTGTATGAAAGTCCGTCATTTCTCAAGTTATATCAATGAAACTTGGTATACGAGCTACCGATTAAAAATGAAGGAATACGTGTTTCACAGTTTTTGAAAATTCTACCCCCGAAGGAGTGAAATAGGGGATGAAAATTTTTATGAAAGTCCTTCATTGCTCAAGATATTCTCAAGTAATATCAACGAAACTTGGTATTTTGGCTTTCAGTAAGAAATAAAGAAGTACGTATTTCACAGTTATTCAAAATTCCACCCCCAAAGGGGTAAAATAGGGGTTGAAAAATTGTATAATAGTCCTTAATTTGAAACTTAGCATTTGGGCTTTCAGTTAAATATAAAGAAGTACGTATTTCACCATTTTTGAAAATTCGACCCCCAAAGGGGTGAAATAGGGGATGAAAGTTGGTATGAAAGTCCTTCATTTCTCAAGATGTTTTACAAGTTATATCAACGAAACTTGGTATTTTGGCTAACGGTAAAAAATAAAGAAGTACGTGTGTCACAGTTTTTCAAAATTCCACTCCTAAGGGGGTGAAATAGGGGGTGAAAGTTTGTATGAAAGTCCGTCATTTCTCAAGTTATATCGATGAAACTTAGTATACAAGCTACCGGTTAAAAATAAAGAAATAAGTGTTACACAGTTTTTGTAAATTTTACCTTCGAAGGGGTGAAATAGGGTTTGAAAGTTTGTATGAAAGTCCTTCATTTCTCAAGTTATAACCATGAAACTTAGTATACGAGCTGCGAATTGAAAATGAAGACATACGTGTTTCACAGTTTTTCAAAATTCTACCCCCAAAGGGGTAAAATAGGGGTTGAAAGTTTGTATGATAATCCTTAATTTGAAACTTAGCATTTGGGCTTTCAGTTAAATATGAAGAAGTACGTATTTCACCATTTTTGAAAATTCGACCCCCAAAGGGGTGAAATAGGGGATGAAAGTTGGTATGAAAGTACTTCATTTCTCAAGTTATAGCCATGAAACTTGGTATATGAGCTGCGGGTTAAAAATTCAGACATACATGTTTCACAGTTTTTCAAAATTTCACCCCCAAAGGGGTTAAATAGGGGTTGAAAGTTTGTATGAAAGTCCGTCATTTCTCAAGTTATATCGATGAAACTTGGTATACAATCTACCGGTTAAAAATGAAGAAATACGTGTTTCACAGTTTTTGTAAATTTTACCCCCGAAGGGGTGAAATAGGGGTTGAAAGTTTGTATGAAAGTCCTTCATTTCTCAAGTTATAGCCATGAAACTTGGTATATGAGTTGCGGGTTAAAAATGAAAACATACGTGTTTCACAGTTTTTCAAAATTGTACCCTCAAAGGGGTGAATAAATAGGGGTTGAAAGTTTGTATGAAAGTCCGTCATTTCTCAAGTTATATCGATGAAACTTGGTATACAAGCTATCTGTTGAAAATGAAGAAATACGTGTTTCACAGTTTTTACAAATTTAGGGGTTGAAAGTTTGTATGAAAGTCCTTCATTTCTCAAGATGTTTTACATGATATATCAACGAAACTTGATATTTTATCTTACGGTATAAAATAAACAAGTACTTATGTCACAGTGTTTCAAAATTCCACCCCTAAGGGGGTGAAATAGGGGTTGAAAGTTTGTATGAAAGTCCTTCATTTCTCAAGTTATATCCATGAAAAAATTGGTTGAAAATGAAAAATATGTGTTTAACAGTATTTGAAAATTCGACCCCCAATCGGGTGAAATAGGGGATGAAAGTTGGTATGAAAGTCCTTCATATCTCAAGATCTTTTACAAGTTATATCAACAAAACAAAGAAGTACGTGTGTCACATTTTTTCAGAATTCTACCCCTAAGGGGGTAAAATAGGGGGTGAAGAGTTGTATCAAAGTCCGTCATTCTCAAGTTATATCGATGAAACTTAGTATACAAGCTACCGGTTAAAAATAAAGAAATAAGTGTTACACAGTTTTTGTAAATTTTACCTTCGAAGGGGTGAAATAGGGTTTGAAAGTTTGTATGAAAGTCCTTCATTTCTCAAGTTATAACCATGAACCTTAGAATACGAGCTGCGAATTGAAAATGAAGACATACGTGTTTCACAGTTTTTCAAAATTCTACCCCCAAAGGGGTAAAATAGGGGTTGAAAGTTTGTATGATAATCCTTAATTTGAAACTTAGCATTTGGGCTTTCAGTTAAATATGAAGAAGTACGTATTTCACCATTTTTGAAAATTCGACCCCCAAAGGGGTGAAATAGGGGATGAAAGTTGGTATGAAAGTACTTCATTTCTCAAGTTATAGCCATGAAACTTGGTATATGAGCTGCGGGTTAAAAATTCAGACATACATGTTTCACAGTTTTTCAAAATTCCACCCCCAAAGGGGTGAAATAGGGGGCGAAAAGTTGTATCAAAGTCCGTCATTTCTCAAGTTATATCGATGAAACTTGGTATACAAGCTACCGGTCAAAAATGAAGAAATACGTATTTCACAGTTTTTGTAAATTTTTTCCTCGAAGGGGTGAAATAGGGATTGAAAGTTTTTATGAAAGTCGTTCATTTCTCAAGTTATAGCCATGAAACTTGGTATATGAGCTGCGGATTGAAAATGAAGAAATACGGGTTTCCCCGTTTTTGTAAATCATACCCCCAAGGGGTGAAATAGGGGTTGAAAATTTGTATGAAAGTCCGTCATTTCTCAAGTTATATCGATGAAACTTAGTATACAAGCTACCGGTTAAAAATTAAGAAACAAGCGTTTTACAGTTTTTCAAAATTCCACCTCCAAAGGGGTGAAATAGGGGTTGAAAGTTTGTATGAAAGTCCGTCATTTCTCAAGTTATATCGATGAAACTTGGTATACAAGCTACGGGTTAAATATGAAGAAATACGTGTTTCACAGTTTTAGCAAATTATACCCCCGAAGGGGTGAAATAGGAGTTGAAAATTTGTATGAAAGTTCTTCATTTCTCAAGTTATAGCCATGAAACTTAGTATATGAGCTGCGGGGTGAAAATGAAGACATATGTCTTGTGTATGTTTCACAGTTTTTCAAAATTCCACCCCCAAAGGGGTGAAGTAGGGGTTGAAAGTTTTTTTTTTTTTGTTTTATCCACTACAAGTAAGCCCTTGACTGTGATCTCATCTGATGGTAAGTGAAGATGCAGTCTAAGATGGTAGCGGGCTAACCTGTTAGGGGCCCAAAAGGCTCAAATAGGGGATGTTATATCAACGAAACTTGGTATTTTGGCTTTCTATAAAAAATTCACAATTGTTCAGATCTCCACCCCCAAAGTGTATGATAGTCCTTAATTTGAAATTTAGCCTTTGGGCTTTCAGTTAAATATAAAGAAGTACGTTTTTCACCATTTTTGAAAATTCGACCCCCAAAGGGGTAAAATAGGGGTTGAAAGTTTGTATGAAAGTCCTTCATTTCTCAAGTTATTTTACAAGTTTTATCAACGAAACTTGGTATTTATGCTTTGAGTAAAAAATTAAGAAGTGTGTGTGTGTCACAGTTTTTCAAAATTCTACCCCCAAAGGGTTGAAATAAGGGTTGAAAGTTTGTATGAAAGTCCTTCATTTCTTAAGTAATAGCCATGAAACTTGGTATATGAGCTGCGGGTTGAAAATGGAGACATACGTGTTTCACAGTTTTTGAAAATTCAACCCATAAAAGGCTCAAATAGGGGATGTTATATCAACGAAACTTAGTATTTTGTCTTTCTATAAAAATTTAACAATTGTTCAGATCTCCACCCCCAAAGTGTGTGATAGTCCTTAATTTGAAATTTAGCCTTTGGGCTTTCAGTTAAATATAAAGAAGTACGTTTTTCACCATTTTTGAAAATTCGACCCCCAAACGGGTGAAATAGGGGATGAAAGTTGGTATGAAAGTCCTTCATATCTCAAGATCTTTTACAAGTTATATCAACAAAACTTGGTATTTTGGCTAACGGTAAAAAATAAAGAAGTCGTGTGTCACATTTTTTCAGAATTCTACCCCTAAGGGGGTAAAATAGGGGGTGAAAAGTTGTATCAAAGTCCGTCATTTCTCAAGTTATATCGATGAAACTTAGTATACAAGCTACCGGTTAAAAATAAAGAAATAAGTGTTTCACAGTTTTTGTAAATTTTACCCTCGAAGGGGTGAAATCAGGGTTGAAAGTTTGTATTAAAAGTCCTTCATTTCTCAAGTTATAGCGATGAAATTTGGTATATGAGCTGCAAGTTAAAAATAAAGACATGTATGTGTTTCACAGTTTTTCAAAATTCCACCTCCAAAGGGGTGAAATAGGGGTTGAAAGTTTGTATGAAAGTCCGTCATTTCTCAAGTTATATCGATGAAACTTGGTGTACAAGCTACCGGTTAAATATGAAAAAATACGTGTTTCACAGTTTTAGCAAATTATACCCCCGAAGGGGTGAAATAGGGGTTGAAAATTTGTATGAAAGTCCTTCATTTCTCAAGTTATAGCCATGAAACTTGGTATACCTATGAGCTGCGGGATGAAAATGAAGACATATGTGTTTCACAGTTTTTCGAAATTCCACCCCCAAAGGGGTGAAGTAGGGGTTGAAAGTTTGTATGAAAGTCCTTCATTTGAAACTTAGCATTTGAGCTTTCAGTGAAATATGAAGAAGTATGAAGGAACTTGAAATTTAATTTGCTATAATCCGCAGGAGATGTTGACTCGACAATGCACGATTGTAAAGACAACAATCGTGCATTGTCGAGTCAACATCTCCTGAAGATGCTCCGGTGTCGGAGTGAAACGTACGTTGAGAATAATTTGGAAGATTTATGTGGTGTGGTGAATATTGACCGAGCGAAGCGAAGGTCTCTGAGTCTACTCGAGTGAATTGGCACTTGTCCGTCCGTCCGTCCGTCAGAGCCTTATAACTTCTGAATTACTAAACGTAATTACTTCAAATTTAAATATAAAATGTAAACCGATGGCCTCCCGCCGAATATAGCTTAAAAAGTTATACAAATCTTTATTTCAGGGGGGCTCTCATAGAAGCGAATGAGAAGTAAAATATTTTTTATAGCGTTACATAAGGTTGCGGTATATCATTTTAAAGATAATTAAGAAAAGAGTCCAAACATATTTTTTTTTTATTTTTCCCCTAAAATTGGCGAAATGGGGGGCTTTCAAAGCTTTGAGGAATAATCACAAAGTGGAGATTTTCTAACGTCCAAAGTTGACCTCAGAACTCTCAATTTTCTGAAAGGCTGAGCCTGAAACTTGATCAATTATTTGAATTATATCCTTTACTTGAACAACAAATACTAAAATTAGATAAATATAATAAGGAAACGAAATTATTTAATTTTTAATGAGCTTCAGTACTTTTAACATAACTTCACAATGATGTCGATAGATGGCGCTCTGTACAAGTTTATGGATACCGCGAGGTATCCAAGCTCAGTTCGGGGCGAACCACTAGTATTATAAATGCGAAAGTGTGTCTGTCTGTCTGCTACGTTTTTACAGCCCATCTTTTCAACTTGGTACATTTGATGAAATTTGGTATAGAGATACGTTGCATTATGCATCCTGCGGAAGGACATAGGCTTTTTTATCGCGGAAAATAAAGGAGTTCCTGCGGGAAAAACATAACCTACTCGGACAAAGTCGCGGTCAACATCTAGTATAAGATAAGTAAACCCACCCGTGCGAAGCCGGGGTGGGTCCGCTAGTAATAAATATGAATAAAGAAAGCCACGAAATTAGCGAGGCGAATCCGTAACCTCTTGCTTTTGATATTGTGTTTAACGTTTTTATATCAACTACTATGACACCACACTGTTTAAAATCTTGTGGCAAGGGTACTGTGTGAGAAAACTATTTTCTATAAGAAACTGAAAACTTGAAACAAAAAGGATCACTTTGTTGTTAGTAACTTTTAATTTTTAAAAAAATGGCAGTCCCGGACTGCCGATAGAAGTGAAAACGAATATTTAAAATATAAAAAAAAACATGAACCTTAAAACTATGGCATTAAAGTTTAATTACGAATGTAGTATATTTATATTTAAGACCTTTTGTCTTCGTAACAACGCGAGCATGGGGCAGCGAGGTGTCGATGTCGGTGACGCGAATCCACAAGTTTACCCCCTACCTGCAAAAAGCGCTCAGCGCGGCTAAAGAAGTTTTCACTTCAAAAACGTAAATTAAAGTTAATTAAAAAAAATTGCATCTACACGTGCTCGAAGGTCGCACTCCGCGTGTGAAGCCGGAAGACAGAATGGGCTTTATTAGCATAATCATTTTACGTGTAAATATTATCTTGTGAAAATAAAGTAGCGTCGTTCGGTGTTTAGTGTACCTTGGAAAGCCGCTAGAATCAGTCTTGAGACTTAACTTAAGCGAGTTTTTATATCCTGTATTTTGATCCCTGAAGTATAATTATTTAGAGAAACATCAAAAATTCAAAGCAGGAGTGAATAGCCATCTTATAAGCAAGCGCGTTCCTAGTTCCAACCTAGACCTCATCATTGCTTTGCCCTAAGCATGATTGTCGTCAAGCGCATATCTCGTAAAATAAAATAAAATAGCGCCCTAGTTATATGTAAGTATATCTTGTTTATTTAAGTATTGTCTACAAAAAATATTTATTGTTTTGTTTATTTTTTATTATTGTTTTACAAAAACCGGCCTAATCTTGGGAAGTCCTAGTAAAATCCCAAATGTTTCGTAAGTAAGCCCAAGCTTGAGGCTCAGGCCACGCCCTCATAATAAATTAGGGTGAAAAAGTTATGAATATCTACCATAGATAGGGTCGTTTCTGTAGATTTTTGAAAAATAAACTATTAAATAATAAATTAAATTTGCGTTCGAGTGAAAAAGAAAAAAAATCGCACGTTCATATTTCGCGTTGCAATTGTATCTGTCAACACACTGCATCAACCCTTGGATCTAGAAAGCTGACACTTTGCACAAAGGTTACTTTTAAGCTCAAAACACACAGGGAACGGGCGCGGGTCGGGCGCGGGCCGGGTCGGGTGCGTGGCGGGTTGTATTCCTTGTATTTATATGGACGACATCACGCAGCGTCACCCGCCACGCGCCCGACCCGCACGCGCGTTCTGTGTGTTGTCGTCCATATAAATACAAGGAATTCAACCCGGCCCGCGCCCGACCCGGCCCGCGCCCGACCCGCGCCCGCGTCCTGTGTGTTTTGCGCTTAATGTAGACAAGGAATATGACGAATATTTCGAAAATTGGGCTTTCGGTTCAAAACGATAAAATATGTTTCAAGATTCTTCGAAATTCTACTTTCTTCCCGATTTTCAAAAATTCCACTCAAGTAAAGTCAGCTAATTTATTTATGAGGTCGGAGTAACTTGAAAGTAAACAGTTGTTGGTAAAAGACTGACATGGTCAAGTGGCACGTGCTCCGTAAATAATTTATTTAGGTTGAGCGCAAACTCGTTTTGTTATCAATGTATCGTGCCGTCTCATTACTAGGTACTCGTACTAGCTGTAAGTACTTACCCAAATGAGAGAAGTTTTTAAATGACCATAATCTTTATTATTCATGAACTCTACAGTTCATGAATAAGAGTTCACGAATAAGTTCTTGAATAATAATAAATTATATAATAAATAATAATATAAATAATAAATAATAATAAATGATGGTAATAACTTCACTCTCACACTCTACAGTGTAGACTTACGAGATTAATCATTTTCCGATTCGGTTGTAGATTCGCTTGACGATTCAAAAGCGATTGATAACATTACTCCAATAAAAAAAAAAATATGATCTTAAATCCTTACAGTTTCCATCTAAATGCCGGTGTTTTTTTATTTTAACAGCATACTTGTACGGATTTGATGAAGGCACAGAGATAGCTTTAGAAATTCCGCCCTCGGGATAACTATATTTAGTTATCCCGAGGGCGGTGAAAGTCCTATGAAAAGTACTTTATTTGACTATGAGATTTGAAATGAAAGATTATGTAATATGTATCAATATTTTGGAAATTCCATCCCCAAAGGGGTTAAAAAGGAAATGAAAGTTTGTATAAGTCTCATTTAATTTGTATAAAGTTCTCCAAGTTAGGAACTACATATATTTACGAGAATATACGCCTTGCGTCCTTGCGGCAAACATGTGATTCTTATTATCCTGGATAATAAAAATAGAGGTCCCATACCTACTATTACCTATTCTGTGCCCATACGGTTTTGAAAACCCTCGCGGGCATTAGCTTATTCTTTATTTTTCTTTTTTTACAGACTTACAAAATTGTTGCTTTCCTACTTTGAACTTTCTTATATTTCCCATCACATAGAATCACATCAGAAATATAAGTTTTGTTTATATTGAAAGAATTATTTTATTTAGACTCATGTTACTTACAAGCGACAGTAGAAGCGTGAGATAATATGTACAAGAATAAGTAGAATAAATTACTATATTATTATATCAATAATGAAAATAGAGGTCATAAAGCACGTAATACAAGTCTAGATAGGCATTAGGGCAACCAAAATGCTAAGATAAACAAGTCGAACCATGATTCAACACCAAGCAGTTCTAAATTTGGTAAAATAAGAAAAATAACACTCGATTTCTCCATTACCGATTGCCTAACGAGGATAATTAAGTATCTACAATTTAATCGTTGCGCTGTTTACGTGCAACGTTACCAAGTCTCCTTTAAAACACTATCAGTAGCCTACCAGCACTCGACCTGTACGGACCTATGTTAATTCACATTTAGTATACATCGCGGATTCATAATAGATAATTCGAGTTAACTTCTTGCTAAATAGTAGTCAATTTAATGGTAATTTGTCATGTTATTGATGGTTTAAAGTAAAGTGGGATATGTAATACGGTTTTGATAATTTCGCGTGAGTCAATTTATTATTATTATCGTATGGAATTGCTTCGGTTACGTATCTTGTTATGTTTAATTTGAGTTTGAAATAAGCCTGTCCTCGCAGTTTCGTTTGTAAACATTTATCCGTCGTGCAAAAAATTGTTTTGTTGATTAATGCAATAACTAACTATGGATTCAGTTCAAACTGCTTTTTTTTTTAATCAACTAAAACGTCACTTATCATCAGATGCAGTCGTTATCGGGTGCAATGGGTATAGATTATGATAAAAAAGAAAACTGCTTATCTCGGGAGAGGATATTCATACTAATATTATAAATGCAAAAGTGTGTATGTCCGTCTGTCTGTCTGCTATGCTTTCACGGCCCATCTGCTCAACAGATTTTGATGAAATTTGGTATAGGGATAGTTTGTATCCCGGAGAAGGACATAGGCTTTAAAATTAAGGAATTAATCCGCGCGGACGAAGTCCCGGCATCATCTATTGTTATAATTTTTTTACGGTGATAAGTTACCCTCAATTTACTCAAATGATCTAAGATGAAGGCAGACTTACCTGGAATGGAAGGATTACTTTCCAACCCCCTTTTAGTAGATTTTATGCGGCATCGTACCGGAACACTGTGTGTTTGCGGGTACGATAGTTACACAGCCTTTCACCAGACCTGATCTGAGCCAATTCAAAAATAATGAATTACCAAACTGACTTCGGGAATCGGACCCGCTACTTTTCTTGTACCACAATGTTGTGTTGTTGTGATGTTATCACAATAACAAAAAAAAGATACCAGTTCCACATCTGAATACATAGTAACATTGTTATGCTAACCTAACGTAAATTATAGGGATTATTCTCTACAGTCTTGACAAAGTTGATTTTGGAATGAACATTTGGTTACCTAATTTTATTTTCCGAGATAATGGGGCTGATTCTGTGTAACACAATCTCTAAACTAAACTAAAAGGGCAGCTTTAAATCTAGTTCTGTCCCTTTCCGTAGGGAGTATTATGAAAGGGTTAGCAATATTTGTAATGCTCTAATTTTAGTTTAGTTTAGAGATTGTGCACTATAGAATCAGCCCCATTGTTTGAATAAAAGTTGTTTGAATAAAACGCAACGCCTAATTGCAGAGTGCGGCTGCGGTGTATTTTTTGCTTACTCAACTTAGCTTTATTCAGTTTCACATAGTGGCGCCCTTTGGCTACTCTCCGCGATGTCGGATGAAATGAAATGATTTATTTATTTCACGTAGGACAACTTGTGTCACTTATGAAACGTTAAGAGTCTACCACCGGTTCGGAAAGCTTTCTACTGAGAAGAGCCGGCAAGAAACTCAGCAGTTGCTCTTTTCTCAAAAAAGAAAAGGTTACAATAAGTAGACAATACAACACTTAAGTTACAAATATTACACTGACTTGTGGGTCACTGGATGCGAGGCCGGTTGCTTCCATACAACTTTGTCATTAATAAAATCATCGATAGTGTAATACCCTCGTCTTAACAAATGCTGTTTAACACAGTCTTTAAATCTATGTAATGGCAAATCCAGAAACTCTTTGATGTAAAGTAGGACTCAGACTAAATAACCGCAACGCGTTTGACCGGAGCAGAGTGTACCTACTTGAAAATGAGATAAAGAAAATTGAAATATAATAATAATAGTTTGGCGTATTTGAAGTTTATATTTGTATAGATGTAACATCCTGTAACAGCCTGCTAGAGCAGGCTGGTCATATGCCACTGTTGCCGCGAGGAGACCTGACGCTGTGATATCTACAGGCTACCGACAGACCGAGTCATTCCAGCGCACCTTCGACGGATGCCGCCACGACATACATGCGCATTCATCCCACTATTTTTTCACATCTACTCTTTCTCTACTTAGTATGAATCTTAGGTGTCGAGTTGAGCTGAGGCTTCCTGTCCACAGACTTCAAGGAGCCGTCGTCTTTCTCATGGGAGAGCTACCTGTCGGAGACGATGTCGAGCGCGGCGCCGCCCCGCGCCTTCAAGACGCGCCCGCCGCTCGGCTTTAAGCCGGGGATGAAGCTGGAGGTCGTCGACCGCAGGGTGAGTGTGACTCTATCCTCGCGGGAGAGCTAGGTACAAGTGTGACATTCTCTAATGTTCCTGGGTAGGTTCCTCCACTCTTTGACTGTCCGTCGTCTATGGTAAGAGCTCGTCGCCGTTCACTTAATCCATCCAGCTGCTATGCACTATGACCCTTTTTAGGGTTCCGTAAGCATTGCAAAAAACGGAACCCTTATGGATTCGTCATGTCTGTCTGTCTGTCTCTGTCTGTCTGTCTGTCTGTCTGTCTGTCTGTCTGTCTGTCTGTCTGTCTGTCTGTCTGTCTGTCTGCCTGTCTGCCTGTCTGCCTGCCTGTATGTCACAGCCACTTTTTTCCGAAACTATAAGAACTATACTGTTGGAACTTGGTAAGTAGATGTATTATGTCAACCGCATTAAGATTTTCACACAAAAATAGAAAAAAAACATAAAATTTTGGGGGTCCCGATACTTAGAACTGAAACTCAAAAATTTTTTTCCCATCAAACCCATACGCGTGGGGTATCTATGGATAGGTCTTCAAAAATGATATTGAGGTTTCTAATATCATTTTTTTCAAAACTGAATAGTTTGCCCGAGAGACACTTCCAAAGTGGTAAAATGTGTGTCCCCCCCTCCCCCTGTAACTTCTAAAAAAAGAGAATGATAAAACTAAAAAAAATATATGATGTACATTATCATGCAAACTTCCACCGAAAGTTGGTTTGAACGAGATCTAGTAAGTAGTTTTTTTTTTAATAATTTAAAACTTACTACAGGTTTGTACGGAACCCTCGGTGCGCGAGTCCGACTCGCACTTGGCCGGGTTTTATATCCTGACCACCTCCGTCTCCAAAAGTCTTTACAGTAACTTATCGCTAAATTATACAATCCATACAGCTTGAATATATTATTTTCAGCCTTTCGACTGTCTCTAAGAAAGCGTTTTCTTTCAGGAATTTAACTAAAACAAAGGTGAAGGTGAGCTATCTCACCCAAGATATAGTCTGTCTGCGTTAAGAAAATAGTGACTCATCATTGTCGCCAGGGCACATCACATCACATCACACATGTATCGCCCCCCGACCAATGAAGTTGCAAGAAAACTGAAAGCTATTTGATTTCTTGCAACTTAATTGGTCGGAATGCGTGGCTTAGGGCATTTAGGGTTAGGCTTGAGCCGGTCAGAAAAGCGTAAACTTAAGCTTTATGTATACGGTATTAAGAGTGCATCCTGTTGGTAGCCGTCACGTCGCGTCAGCCGAGGCGTTTCCAACCTTAATACCGAATACTTACAGCTTTTTCTGACTCGAGCTCAAGCCGGTTCCACGTCGATAGACTCGGGCCTGCCGACAGTGATGCGAGTGACCATTCTGTGAACGCGAACAGTCTATAGTCAATGTCAGGCTCAGAAGGGCTGGAACCCAGAGCCAGTTAAATTTTATTTTATTTTTTATTTGTGATAGGCTTGCGCTTGACGAAAAACATGCTTAGTGCAAAGCAATGATGGGGTCTAGGTTGGAACGCGCTTGCCTAGAAGATGCCTATTCACTCTTGCCTTGAAGGTACTTAAGTTATGAGTGGCAGGAAACACGTGCGCTGGGAGGGTGTTCCATGCCCTAGCGGTTCATATCAGAAACGTCGATAAAGAAAAATATGGTCAATGTCGTGTCCGTGTATGTGCAGGTGCCGTTCCTGATCCGCGTGGCGACGATCAGCGCGGTGAAGGGCCACCAGGTGCGCGTGTCGTTCGACGGCTGGCCCGACGAGCTCGCGTGCTGGCTGGACGACGACTCCCCAGACATACACCCCGTGGGCTGGTGCCTAAAGACCGGACACCCGTTGGAACCGCCGCTCAGTGAGCTCGCTTTTTAAAAAAAAAAATACTTGGGGCTAAGGACCATACTGCCGACGCTTAAGGCCATATTGTTAGAGTAGGGAATTAATATTAATAATAATCTATCAATATCATTTATCATCATATCATTTATCAGTCAAATACAGTCCACTTTAACTATCATTTTATCAACCCCAAAGAACAGCACCCCACAGGATAAAAAGTAGACTCTCCAGGTCCTCAACTATACCCATGCAAAAAATCACGTTCATCCGTTGCTTTGTTGCGGCGTGATTGAAGGACAAACCAACAAACAAACACACTTTCGCATTCATAATATTAAGTATGATTTGGGTAAATAGGCACAGCGCGATTCAAACTTTATGACCTCTCATCAACATCATCGAACATCGTGCGTTTCGATGCGCAGACAACAATACTACGTATCAGCGGGACGCATCAGTTGACTTACCTGTTACCGAACCTACACTCGCGGCTAACTTCCGAGACGTTGCCGAGATGTCATAAAGTTTGAATCGGACTGTACATATCATGGGTCACGTGACCAAGTGAGCCAGGACTGATTGTACATAATCTGACAGTACTAAAGGACCGCTTCCGATTGTGTACAGCGGCGGAGGAGCTGCGCATCAGCGGGCCGTGCGGCGTGGGCGGCTGCCGGGGGCTGGGCTCGGTGCGCGGCGGCTCGCACAAGCAGCACGGCGCCGCGTCCGCGTGCCCGTACCGCGCGCAGCGACCGATCTCGCCGCCCGACCGCCTGCACAGGTACGTGGACTAACCCTACCGCCTGCACAGGTACGTATACTAACCCGACCACCTGCACAGGTACGTGGACTAACCCGACCGCCTGCACAGGTACGTATACTAACCCGACCGCCTGCACGGGTACGTGGACTAACCCGACCGCCTGCACAGGTACGTATACTAACCCGACCGCCTGCACAGGTACGTATACTAACCCGACCGCCTGCACAGGTACGTGGACTAACCCGACCGCCTGCACAGGTACGTATACTAACCCGACCGCCTGCACAGGTACGTGGACTAACCCGACCGCCTGCACAGGTACGTGGACTAACCCAACCGCCTGCACAGGTACGTGGACTAACCCGACCGCCTGCATCAGTTAGTCAAAGTTTGGCGCGATGCTAAACCACGGTAATTCCGTGCCACCATGATCCACAGCCATTCTGCGTCATGACATTTGGCCGTGGGTATGCGAACTCTCGAGACCCCGTCGATCGAGATCAGAAGTCATTTGCACTGATGTTGTAAGTGGACAAAAATTTTAGCCTCCATCTATTTCACTTCAGTCTTTTGACATAAGTAAAATGACGTACTGAACGAACAAGATATCCATTTTTAATCCGAGATGACAAACTTACATTTTTGAAAAATCTGAATTTTCACTTCTTTCTTGGCAACCATTTTCTATTTGCTTACCTTGATATCTTAAAATTTTTATTGTACATACTCGTATATGTATTTGTAATAGGCAATATCAATTTGTGCATTTTGTTATTTGGATAGGTCTTCTTCATTCAGAATTATACAATTTTTTTAAAATAAATGTACAATATAAAGTGTAAGTGTACATTTAGTGTTATACTTTTGTTTCCAGGGCACAAAGCAAACCTAAATCAATCATTTCGACTAGTACACCAAACAGCGATGCACCCAAAGAAAAGTGAGTAGCCACATTGATAAATAACTTGATTTGAATTATCTAATTACTAGCTAATGCCCGCGACTTCGTCCGCGTGGATTGAGATTTTTGGTCCCCGCGGGAACTCCTTAATTTTCCGGGATAAAAAGTAGCCTATGTGTTATTCCAGACTATAATCTATCTCTGTGCCAAATTTCATCCAGATCCGTTCAGCCGTTCCGGCGTGATTGAGTAACAAACATTCATCCATCCATACAGCCATCCATTACATCACTACATCCATACATCACTCCGTCCATTCAAACTCTCACATTTATCGTCAAATCCATATAAATATTATAAATGCGAAAGTTTGGATGTATGGATGTATGTTTGTTACTCAATCACGCCCCAACGGCTGAACGGATCTGGATAAAATTTGGCACAGAGATAGATTACAGTCTGGAATAGCACATAGGCTACTTTTTATACCGGAAAATTAAAGAGTTCCCGCGGGAACCAAAAAACCTCAATCCACGCGGACGAAGTCGCGGGCATCAGCTAGTATTAGTATAGATATAAAAAGAAAAGGTGACTGACTTACTGATCTATCAACGCACAGCTCAAACAACTGGACGTATTGGGCTGAAATTTCGCATATTTTTCGGATTCATCGGATTTTATAAAACCGGCCAAGTGCGAGTCGGACTCGCGCACCGAGGGTTCCGTACAAACCTGCCCCCCCTAGCATGTGCCGAGAGAATTTTCTCCCCGAGGAAAGGATAAATTTTTTATTCCTAAATAAATAAATAAAAACGCTAAATAACGGTGGGTAAATAGTCCCCCGAGTCCCCGTGAAATGTCAAACGGGGATAAACTTCTCCTCTCCCCTGTTGCCGTGCTCTGAGAGGTGGTTATGTTAATTTTATCTCTTGTCAGTGGATAAAATCGGGGGATAAATGTTTTATCTCCGGCCCATGCTAGCCCTGTGTAGTAAGTTTTACGATTTATGACGTATTAAAAATAAAAATTACGTTTGTTGTATGGGAGCCCCCCTTTAATATTTACTTTATTGATATTTAATTATTTATTTTGAAAGGTAATATACAAGTTAATATTCTGTGAAAATTTGAACCGGCTACCTGTTACCGTTTTTAATATTGAGCAAAAAAATACGAAAAAAACACGTTTATTGTATGGGGACCCCCCTTAATATATATATTTTTTTAATTTTTAGTATTTGTTGTTATAGCGGCAACGGAAATACATCATTTGTGAAAATTTCAGCTTTCTAGCTATCACGGTTTATGAGATACAGCCTGGAGACAGACAGACAGCGGAGTCTTAGTAATAGGGTCCCGTTTTTACCCTTTGGGTACGGAACGGAACCCTAAAAATTCAACCCTTCAAGGGTTAAAAATATTGAAATTGTACGAAACTTAACGTGAGCGAAGCTGCGGGCTTAAGCTAGTTAATTAAATAAAGCTCAAAAACTTATTATATTTATTTAATTTCTAGGCTTCCAAGAGGACGACCGCCCAAACACAAAAGAGTTGAAGAAGTTTCCAGAAATGATCTGGTGAGAAATAATAGACATAACATTTACTTTCTTCATTATAAATTGATAACCCATAACCCAACTGACGACTTCTTTAGATGATATTTTTTCTAGACCAAATATGGTTTTAGTTTTGGAACTCTATCTGGTTTTTCTTTTGTTTAATGACTTTGAGTGGCACGGCATGAGTGCGACAATGCACTATGATATGGAATGCCATTCTGGCTTCCGTTTTGCCCTCCTCTTTTAATATGGGTACCTTCAAATCAAGAGTGAATAGGCATCTTCTAGGCAAGCATGCTTCACCTTAGAGGCTTAGGCTGTATCGCCACTTGCAGGCAGATCTGATTGCAGCCAAGCTCTAGCCTATATATAAAAAAAAAATCTTTAAAATTCTTCTTCAAAGTCGGTTTACTGTATATAAACCCGACTGAGTTTGTTGTGGGCTCTTCTCAGACCAGGGCGCGTTTGTAACCCTCGTAGCTTTAGTTTTAAGATACCGTGGCTAATTATCACAATCACGTCTTATATTTTTTAAACGTGACGTTCAGAAGGTGTACTTTTGTAGGTACCAATTTTGAATAATAATTAATATACTTTGAATTTGAGCTTAATATGTGATGGTGATAAGCTCGCCCCGCGGCAATCATTGCCGCTGTCAAAATAACGAAACACGAAATACCTATATCTTGTTATTGGTATCTTCACAGGTATCAGACGACGAGTCGGTGTCGAGTAGCGGCGGTAAGCGCTGGCGCGGCAGTGGCAGTGAGGAGCGCACTCGTGCCAGCTCGCACCGCGACTCTCCCGCGCTCCCCTCGCGCCACTCCGCGCCGCACCGCTCCGCTCCGCGCCGCTCCCCCTCGCACCGCTCCCCCTCGCGCTCGCCCGCTCCCGCCATGCCACGAACGCTCCTTGCGAGGCACGTGGCTGACCTCGCTCTGCCGCCAGACCCGGACTCATGGACACAGGTTAGTGTCTACGGCCGGTATTATGAGAACAACCGTACTTTTTTTTTATTTTTTATTATCAACGTAAGTACAAATTTACAAAAACACATATTTTATAATACATTGAAAAAACCACAGAGGTTTGCCCTCAATGTATAAAAGCGTCTGCGCCTTGAGGTAAAATACAAGCTTCTTAGATTAAAATAAATACATTAACTAAATAAATAAAAAAATAAAAAAACAAATTAATTAAAAATAGTAACAAATCCCACAATATAAATAATGAAACTAAAGATACCTAACATAAAAAACAATTACTTGAAATACCTACTAATTAATTCATCCCTGCAGAAACCAAGGAAACGTCTCGTAGGCAACAAAGTTAGTTAGTAAACAGAACTCTGAATGCTGGTTCATATTATGTTGCCCAACAAATATTCCTTTAGCTTCCGCTTCACATTCGCACGCGTCACTCCACTCGGCAGAGCGGGTGTCAACTGATTGATAAGTCGTGGAATAATATAGGCCGTAGTTCTTTCGCCGTACGCATTGTTAGCTGGCTCAGTACGCAACCGGTTTGCAGTTTTTGCCCGCGTATTTATAGGATGTTCTATTTTTCGACGTAAATTATCATTAAAAAATTCTTCTTTTAAAATAGTATATTTAAATTGTTCCTGTATAGGTAAAGTTTTGCAGTGTTTAAATAGGCCTAGATCATTGTCACTGTACTTCTGTCTAACAGAGTCAGATACGATGGTTTTTAGGATTTTGAGTTGAAGTTTATATATACTTCTCAGGTAGGTACTGTACGTACGCCCATAGCTTGAGCACCGTATTAGGTACTCAAGTACCGGAAGCATAGATTGACCGATACTTAATATGTTCTTATTGTTGCTTATAAACCCAGGATATCACAGTGGCGACGAGGATGGGATGCGAACCCCCGCGTGCATAGCATGATAATTTTGATTTATATCGCGATTCAAGTTAAATGACTAAACCCGTCAATACCATTGACAGTTGAAAACAAGTGAATATAACTCAAAGAATTAAAAAATACGACAGCCATAGTTAAATGATATTTTTGTGTGAATCACTGGATATTGAAATATAGTCTTATATATTTTTGGAATCTACTCATCATTTTCTTGATGATGACTAAATAGTTAATCTCATTTTGGAAAAAAAAATTAAACTTTAGTCTTTGATGCGGGACCATGGTCACCCCATCAATTTTTTTTAAATTTCACTAGCCTTTGTCATTCGGAATAAGCTAAGGATTCTAACGATACCTCATTCATCAAAATCCGTTCAGGCGTATAGAAGTTATGGTGGAATATACAAACTCACATACATACATACATACATGAACCCTGAAAACAATATACTCCTTTTTTCAGGCAGTCGTATAAATACACCAATTTTTGTGCATTCCAGAAGGACGTGGCGGCGCTGGTGTCGCGCGTGGGAGGCGCGGCAGCGGGCGCGGCGGCAGCGGCGGCGCGCGTGTCGGGCGCCGAGCTGGTGATGGCGTCGTGCGACGAGCTGGTGTCGTGTCTGCGGCTGCGGCTCGGGCCCGCCGTCAAGGTGTACGCGGCCGTGCGCCAGCTGCGCCGCCAGCTCTCCTGATCCGAGGCGCTGCGCCGCGCGCTGCGAGTGCTGGTGTGAACTGTGAACTGTGCTCCACATAGTGTTGTGATCCGCGAGAGTAGGGCCCGGTGTCAAAGTGTATGCAGCTGCCCGCGGCGCTGCGCCACGCGCTCCTAGTGCTGGTGTGAACTGTGTACTACCTAGCGTTGTGATCCCCAGGAGTTGGGTCTGGTGTCAAAGTGTATCCAGCCATGCTCCAGCTGTGCAACAAGCTCTCGTGATCCAGGGCTCTGTCTACATGCTAGTGGTGACTGTGCTCTATAATACCATCCTAGTGTTGCCTAACATCCCGAAGAGTGGGGCCTGGTGTCAAAGTATATGCAGTTGAGTCTATGTGCTACTTTGAATTGTGACTGAGATACCATCCTAGTGTTGCATAAGATCCCATAGACTAGGGCCTGGTATCAGTGTGTGTGTGTCCATATTCCATCTGGGAGACTGGCGTTCATGATCTAAAGCTCTGCAGCATCTACTCTATGTGCTAGTGTGAACTATGGTGTAGTGTTGGTTGTGAACCAAATTACCAGTATTGTGCTAAAGCTCTCAGGTTATGATGAATTATTTTTCTTTAAAGTTAACACTTATTGAACAGACAAAGACAATTTTTATTTAAATAAATGGATTTTTTAATATTAAATGTACAAGCTCCATGGCATGGACTGTACAACGAAATGATTATGAGACATGATGTACTTTTTGCTCATTTTCTATCTACTTATTTACGTTGATGTAGGATGTTTTTGCATATTTTGCTTTTATGTTAAATCTCAGATAAGAACAACTTTTTAGTTAAAACATCTGTGTTTTAAAACTAACTTGATATTATGAAAACCGTTTTATCTTGTAAAATCATTTACACAATATGGACTTCGATGTTGATTGACGTAAGAAATCTAAAATATCTGCATGACTATAAAAAGAAACGTACTTGGTGCTATAAAGCACAAAACACACAGGACGTGGGCGCAGGCCGGTCGGGTGCGCGGCGGGTTGTATTCCTTCAGTGGCGATTCCTGGTGGTCAATCTGGGGTTTGCGCTAGCTGATGGTTAGGTATTTTCTCAATAAAACACATTTACCTCATATATCACTGATTAGGGGTATAGGTTTAATATAACTGATAGGTAGGTATATCCCTAACAGGTTTGCCCGCCATCTTAGAGTAGGTACTTACATCATCACCCACCACCTGATGACATTGCAGTCAAGGGCTAACTTTTACTTACTAGAATAAAGAATACTATTTTTATTTATCTTACACTAGCAGATTCCCGCGACTTCGTCCGCGTGAAATAAGTTTTTTAAATTCCCACGGGACCTCCCTAATTTTTCGGGTTAATCTCGGTTCTCGTACCAAGCCTATGACACTCACAAATAATGTGGCTTTCTGTTGGTACCAGAATTTTCAAAATCGGTTCAGTAGATCCAGAGATTACCCCCTACAACCTCACAAACTTTACCTCTTTATAATATTAGTATAGTGCGCGTTACATTATCACTATGATGTCTTCTAAGATATTCATCTGAATTAAATGGTGTAAGGGCGAATTTGATCTATATTAAATACTTGAGATGAACAACCATTTTATTTTGATAAGGATTGATACTATGTTGGTAAAAACACCTTTGCGAGTAAAGCATTGTTTTAGACCAAATTTGAAAATCATAATGACGGTTATTGTGAGACGACCTTAAAACATAGCTATATGCTGTCGCGGACTTTTTTTTAGAACTTTTTGAGAGGAACAATTCCACCATACATTGTTTTCGTGTAACTTTTACCATTTACGCAGCGCACGCCACGGAAGGTCTCACATGAGAAAATTTTTTCCGACTTCATTCACATTATTGCCATTTTCGTAGGAATCTTTAATTTCTTTGAAAATAAAATACAGCCTATGTTACTTGCCGAGAATGTAGCTTTCTATAGGTGAAAGAATTTTTAAAATCGGTTGAGTAGTTTTTGAGTTTTGAAAATAATACTACACAGCACATGCGCAACTCACAGTGCACGCCTTCGGCCCGTAGTGAGCGGGATTAAGCGGACCGACGGAGTTCGAAGATTCTCGCAGTACGAGCCACGTGTCGATGTGGCGCACGTCACAAGTCACAACTCACAACCAAGGTACGAGGTGGTCATGGAGCGTGCGTGATTTTAATTTTTAAATTATCGATTAACGCAATCATTTAATTGATAAACTTATATGATTTGTGAATGGTAGGTTTTACCTATTTCATGATAAAAAATAAGTATTAGTATATTACTTAAATATAGATCTAGAATAATTGGTAAGTAACTTATTCATAGTTATTGGTATTGCGGCGCAAGCTGCGCAATCTTAGAGGAATCGCCACTGTATTCCTTGTATTTATATGGACGACATCACACAGCGTCACCCGCCACGCGCCCGAACCGCGCTCCGCGCCGCCACGCGCCCGCTTCCTGTGTGGTTTGCGATTAAATATTGACAAGTATTTTACAGTGCACCACTGACTAATGACTTGCTGATACACATATGAGCCAATCGGCAGGGTTTATATCTTGGCTGTACTTGAAACTTCTCAGCTTTCATTCACACAACTACAAAGTACACCAGTGTATGGTGTGTGAGTGAGGTGAAATTTTAGCATTGCTTTGTTGAAGTAAAACTTCTTGGGGAGTAAGCTGGTGAATGCATGACGACAGCGTTACGAAAAGTGCTAACGGAAGTTGAGAGGGAGATATAATAAGTTAGTGAAGATAGAAAGAGAGAGAATTATGTTTTGTATATAGGAGCAAGAGAGAGAGAGTTGTGAGCACACATTTTCTTTCTCTCATAGCCAGCCAGTTACTAAGTTTTACTTCAGTCGTGTGGTCTAAAGCACACTCGTTTTTTTTTGATTTGTGGAAAACAATAGTGTGGAAGGTGTCACTCCTTTTATTGTCCACATCAAAGAGATTGTGAGGAATATCCACTTTTTTATGTAGATGTAGTCATTTGTGGGCTGTCCCCGGTGAATGACCGTTGCCTGAGTGAAGATTGGCCTTTATAGATTGTGGTAATATTGGTCCTGTTAAATTTCTCGACAATATTGTTGAAGTAGGCTAGTACAGCTATTTATTTTGTATCATAAGCTTCTATTCTATTAGCACAAAATGCAAGGTTTGAGGTTGTGATTGTATACAATACGAAACTTTCTGGAACCTTTTAAAATCAACATGAGTTAGTAAAGAATTTTAAAATTCTTTAAAGTATTTGTTTAATTATGTAATGAACTCCATTTTATGATCTAAACCTAAAGTACATACTTACTCACTATGTATTAATCAAAAATTATGGACTTGACTTACTAAAATGTTCACTTTTACTAAAAAATTATGGAGTACACATTTATAAATCAAACCAAACCAAAGAAGGTATTGTTAAAGGGGTAAGAATAATTTTGTATAGAGCCTGGCCTACCTACAGTTCTACCATTTTTTTTTCCTAATAACGGTCACTCATAAAACCTGTAGTAATCAATAGCTGGCATCTATACAAGCAAGTATTATGAGACAAAATATAAGCTATTAAAGCTGTGTCAAGTATCAAGTAGTGTATAAGCTTTGATTGCTTATGTCTCGGGAACCTGTCACTTGATTTTGTCTCATATAATACTTGATGTATTAACACCAGCTATTGATTAATACAGGTTCAATGAGTGGCAGCTATTTTGACAAAAAAATAAAAATGACGGTAGGTAGGTAGGCCAAAATATTCAAACCTTTCTATGCTCTTAAACTAAGAATAGGAATAACTACCTGGCTTATCTTGGCCATCAATTCACAAACAAATGATTGAAATATATTATAGATTTAATTTCCTTGCAAAAGTCGAAAACAGATTTTTTCAAGTGACAAATCAGATTGAAATCATTGGCTTTCCTATTCTTACTTTGATCGCATTGGACTACTTAGCATGATTAAGAAAATAAAATATTATTGAACCGAAATCTATATTTTGGTGAAGTCAAACTTTTAAAGTATAAAAATATTTTTTTGTAAATATCTACTTTAGTGCAATCTAGTTATATAGTAGGTATTATAGTTAGGTATATTATAATAAATTACTTAATAAAATAATTTATAGACAAAGTTACATTTTAGTTAAATCCTTTATATTTTAACATTGATTGTATTTTCGTGTGTTCCGTATTAATAGCAAAAATTTCTTTTTAGTATGAATTTCTTAAACTATAAAAGTATCAATCCTTTATTTTATTACAATATGTGGATAGTGTAGTATATTTTTAATTTTAAGTCTCAACTCTCAAGTAGAAAATTATGGTAGGTTTATACAGTGGATTTCATTTATTACGACCATGGTTGTAGCGACCATTTACCTATAGCGACGTTAAATCTAAAGTCCCTTGAATTTAAAGCATACTTTAGTACAAAATTCATGTGGCTATAGCGACTTTGGATGTAACGCCGAGTTCGGGTGTAGAGACTGTTTTTAATGAATCATTTGTAACAAATTCCTAGAAATCCCATGCAGATATTGCGACCGAGAGTCGGCCGCCAAAGACACAAAAGATTTCTTTCTTTCACAAACATTTCTTACCTTTTGTTTACATCCACACAGATAGTCAGCAAGTGTGGAGACCTCATTGAGGAATTATACATAATAATTCAATGGGAGACCTTTACCTTTTGTTTATAGATATCAGCTAAGTAGGTAGGGAAGCGCGTACGTTTCGGAGGTAAATTGAAACAAACTATTATTACACATTTTTTTAAATGTACCACTTAATGTGTGCAAATATTTTCAATAATAAATGAATATAAACTATACATGTGTACGTGTCTGTATGACTGTATCTCTTTACCATTGCCTGTAACAACTTCCGGATATAACGACGAAAATAGAGTGGTCCCTTCATCGTCGTTATACCCGAAATCCACTGTATTTTTTTATTTAATAAATTTAAATAAAAAAATCACTTATAAAAAAAATTTAAACCTTTCAACAACATGATGAAAACCAAATTTTTACTAGAAAATCAATCTATTAAATTATGTAAGTACACCTACCTAAAACTTAAATGCTAAACTACTATTTTATTATTATTTCCAACTAATTAATATATTATCCCATGAATGTGTTACTGTTAAGGTACTCTTTATTAAAATTAGAACCTTTATTTTAAAATAGAACTGTAAATAAACTCTTCATAATTATGTATTCATAATATAGTATACATAATAGGTATATTGTAAGTTTTTACACACTGTCTAGTGCTAAAATTGTGCCATTTGCTTGGTGCATATTGTTCTAAAATAATTATAATAAATCTTTTAAAAGTCTTACTTTCTTTACATTTTAACTTTTATGTCCTCTATTCAAGTATTATAAATGAGTAGGTAAGTATGTATTTATTATAAAAACCGGTCAAGTGCGTGTCAGACTCCCGCGCAAAGGGTTCCGTACGACCACAATAAAAATTCTTTTGATAACTATCAAGAAAGATGTCATAACAATATTTATTCAGCTGTGAAATATTTGTAACTGGCTTACCTATGGCCAATGGCGCTAAACTGGTACCTAGCGCCTGCATGGTCAGCGAATATTCGGAATTCCATTTTTTTTTTAATTTTCCTGTTTTTCCTATACTTATGCTGAGAGCTCTTGCTTCTTAACTTCTTGCCAAATTACTTCAACGAGAAGTACCATTGAGGTTTTGATATAATGGAGAGTGTCAAAATATGGCAGCTTCTTTTTGGTTGCGTTGACGAAGCTTGATTTTTTTACAGCTCCAAGAGACCGTCGGCCTAAGTAGTTTTTGATATTAATTTCAACTTGATACATCCACGGGTTCCCGAGAAAATGGTGGTTAACTGACAGATTGACAACGAAGTAATCCTTCAAGGGTTCCTTTTTCCTCTTGGGGAACGGAACCCTAAAATTGAGTATTATGATTAGGTAGTTCATGGATCTAGAAATGAACTCGGATTTAGTTGTAGTGAATGAAATATTGCAATAACAATGTACTTTACCAATACCTTAAAATCATCTATCTGTTTTCGGGGGAATTCCACAATAAAATACCATAAACAAATATTTCGCTCTCGCTCTTTGCTGTAAGTAAAGTGAGAAATAATGTTAATAATGTTAATACTTGAGTAAAAACTGTGAGTAAAAATATTCAAAAGAGCTGCAGCCCAGAGCCGTAAAGCAAGTTATCAAATGATCAAAACGTATCAAAATAACTTTACGCTACTTGTCTCTGATAGAGTAGTTCAGTCAACTGTCAAATCATAGTACCTTTTGTTTCTGGTCGGTGTTGGGTCGGTGTCATAAGGGTATGTTCCGAAATACACTGCGAGCACTATAAGGTGTGACGTCAATTTAGTACACTGTGAAGCCGTGAGTTAGGTGTACTGGGTACTGCTTAAAAAGGAACGCAGTCAGCACTGAGACAAACACAGAGCACCTTACCTCGAAAACGCCAGTGCTCACAGTACAAAAATGGCGTCGATTAATGACGTCATATATTTCCCTAGGATACTGCGACCCCCCCACCCCAATTTAATTTCCAAATAATTTTGGAAAGTGCTATTTATGATACGTCGATTGGTTTTTTTTTTTTTAATATCTCAAATTTACAGGCTCCAGGGGGGGGGGTGATACTGCGGCAGTTTACTGTCAGTCATAACAGAACGAATTTTTCCACAGTAAAGAGCACTGAACAGTGCTCTCAGTCTATAATGGAACACACGGTGGTTCTATGGTCAGTACAAACAACTTAAACATGGGTAACTCACCAAAAATTCGTGCGCTGACTCAGTAACTCTAACTCAGCGCACGGAGTCAGCTCACTGAGTCAACTCACTGAGTTAGCGCAATATTGCCATGGCGCACCGAGCAGCATAGCGCATAGCCGCACACTCGTGACGCGTCACTCAGTGCGTACCTACTGAGTTGATAGCTGGTTGGCAGCTGTTGGTAAATGTTAACTTTGGTACTGCGTAATTGCGAGTGTGCAATGTGGATGTGCCCTCCGAAGGTTGATTTTTAATAATAATACCTATTAGAACTTTAACGCAATGCGCATTTAAGAAGAGACCAGAAATTTGGATTTTGGCTTATGGATAGCGCTAACCCATCACCTACCTAGCCACGTTTCAATTTTGAACAGGTTCCTAAGTAAGAACCTAAAAGTATGATCAATCAGCGCGAGCGAACTGCGAAGTCGTAGGATTACATAGTACACTACGGCTTACGAGTACGAGAGTCGCGACTCGCGGTCTCGAAAATACCTACAGTTACATTCTAACTTAAAATACGATCCATCGGATCGTTTAATTAGTATTCGAACACATTGGCGTCAAATTCAAAAGCAAAATACTAAAATAGACCCAATAGCCGAAACTTCAAGGACAACAGAGTTTTATTAGGAATCGCATCGAATTGAATCGAAATTGAGCTCTAAATCAATGTAAATATGGTGCATTGTGCGGGCACCTGAGGTATCGGTATTGTGTCGGTCAGTGATTGTCTATAAGTACTTAAGTACATAATATTAAAAAACTTATAAATTATGTAAAGACAATCCATCGGCAAAGTAAGTACCTACTTTTACCTATAGGTAGGTACTAGTGATTATATACTCTTTGATCTATACATTTTAAATGCGTAATATTGTGTTAGTTTATTGGTTTATTGACTGGATGATACTTTTTAAGTAAGTGCTTAAGTATGTCAAATAAAACAAATATTTTCTTAACTTTAATAAAAAAACATAAACAGAATGATCTTCACAATAATTGAGATGTTTAGTAGGTATGACACAGAGTCCGAATAAAGTACCTACCCAGCACAGACGCCCGGCCCAGCCAAACCACATACCTACTCCACAGAGACAGAGTCAAAGTACTTTTTTATAAAGCGCTCAGCAGTGAGCTCAATAATTCGTAACTCAGCGCTTGCTACATTGCACAGCGCCCGGCAGCGCTAAGCTGCGCTACCACTGAGTCGTGCGCCATGACTCTTTTGCAAAAGGAGTCAGAGCACCCAACTCAGTAAAGTGAGTTAACTCAATTGAGCGGCGTAACTCAGAGTTACCCATGTTTAAAACAACTTCAAACAAGTGTCAAATTCAACTTGCTTGAGTGCTTGACTGTTGCTTGATTCTTATCATTCTTATTTCTTGATTCCTCACGGAGGGAATTGTTTTTGTTGTGTTGTGATAATTATTCAATAATTTCAAGCTAAATTATATGAAATATCATGGCTCTTTATTGTGCAAGTAAGTATTTACTCTAAAGCTTTATTTACGGCATTAATATTTACATTAAGACGGTGGCGTGAGTAACCGGTTGATATTTGGAATTTTGGACAATACTTTGTGTTTTACCTAATACTTACTTAAACTTATAAGCTTGTTTTAACTGAATATTAATATATCTTGACAACGAAGGCGTTTCGAACTCAATTTTCGAGATCTCATCTATATATTGTGTAGACTAACATAACCTAATTTCTTTAGTATCTAATGAGGTGCCCGAAGTCCCCGTGGTGTCCCCATGTTCGGGAGCCGTGTTTGAGAGGCGTATTATTGAGAAATACATAATAGAAAATGGCGTCGACCCCATCAGTGGAAAGGAGTTGAGGGTTGAAGACCTTATTGAAATTAAGAGTGAGTACTTACATCAAAAATTAACGAAATACTCAGAGATAAAATTTTACATTTGAGAGTGTTTATTGTAATTTAAGTAATTTAATTTAAATAATGTTATAATGTACTTATATTATCATTTTCTTGTTTGAAACTATTCCAGTTACAACCAACCATATTTCTAATAAATTAGCAAAAAAAATGTTATAACTAATGAATGGTAAAACTAATGATTATCTCTAGGCATTTCAACTATACTATAGTTTAAATGTTAAAATCTCTAGGCATCTTGAGATGAAAGGTCCCTCCTGGAAAAAGAGCTTGGAAATAAGGAAAACTCAAAATAAATTAAATTAAATCATAAGCTAAGTCGTTCACTATAACACAGTAGCGATTCTTGTGTTCAGCTCCTGCAATAGTGAAGCCCAAGCCCCCCAGTGCCACTTCCATCCCCGCCACCCTGAAGAGCATGCAGGATGAGTGGGATGCTCTGATGCTGCACACGTTCACTCAGAGACAGCAGCTCCAGACCGCTAGACAGGTAATGCACACCAAAAGAGTTTCTGGATTTGCTATTGCATTAATTTTAAGATAGTGTTAAAAAGCATCTGTTAAGTCGAGGTTATTTTACTATTGATGATTTTTTCAATGACAAAGTTGCATGGAAGCAACCGGTCGCATTCAGCAACCCACAAGTCGGTGTAATACTTGTTACATAATGCATGCATTGTATATTATTGACAAAGTGTAACATTTTTCTGTTTATGAAAAGAGCAACTGCTAAGTTTCTTGTCGGCTCTTCTGAGTAGAATCGGCTTTCCGAACCGGTGGTAGATTATTGCGAGTTACACAAGTTACATAAGTGGCACAAGTTATCCTACGTGAAATAAATTTTTTACATTTCATCAAGGCAAGGCTTTGTCAGGGTCTGCATCTGTAGTGTCATGACACCAAATGGCTTGCGACTGGATTATCGTCAAATATTGGATAGAAGCTGCAGCAGGCGTTACTTTGCGGAAGTCCATGATAATGAAGGAACTAGAAGTTTAATTCGCTATAATTTTGGTAATTAAACTTTGGTTTATCCTTGTCGTCGCGCCAAAATTTGGCTCACAGATTTCACTGACGATTAAATATTAGTTTTATATCGCGATGCAACTTTTTAGCTATCAATAATAAATTAATATTTAAATAATGCCTTTATTCAGACTTTTTTTTTTACAATTTCTTGTTCTTAACTATTAATATGCTGCACTGCCTCGACAACACCGTCCAACACCTCCAAAGGCAAAAGCCTCCTCCATCATCATGGCCGTTCGGGACCATATGTCACCTGCCACTGCTCGAAGGTCGTCGATCTTTGCATTGGTCTACCCCTTTTCCTCTTGAAGTGACCCGTGTACCAAACTAGCTATCAATAGCCAGGATTAATTCCTTGATGCACCACAACTTTTAAACCATCGTGGCATATAAGACAGTGTATTATGTATCTGTGCCTGCAGGAGCTAAGTCACGCGTTGTACCAGCACGACGCGGCGTGTCGCGTGATCGCGCGCCTCACTAAGGAGGTGACAGCGGCCCGAGAGGCGCTCGCTACGCTTAAGCCGCAAGCAGGCATCGTGGCGCCACAGCCGGCGAACGCGGTATGGCTCTTTCACTCTTTCCCTATTTTGTTATGTGATACAGTTATAATAATAATAATAATAAGCTCTTTATTTCAGATAAAAATCCAACGTTACAATAGTATAAATAATAAATGAAAAAACAAATAAGATTAAAATATAAAATAAAATATTAAAAAATAGCTTAACAGTCCGTAATCCCGTAAACCGATATTTTAAGAACTTTTGATGAGCTTTGTGCATGAGATATTAGTATTATAACAAAAAGAAAATTAAAACATTAAAGATTAACCCCTCCTTAGTAGACTGTTGCAAAAAAAAATTAATTTTATTGAAATATAATAGTGAAATTCTCATTCTTGCAGAATACGTTTACCATTTTTACACTTTTGGGTGACACTTTTGACCCATATAAATCCACGAAAAATTATAATAAATGCCTTATAAAAAATACTAATATGATAAACACCCTCTTAAAATTGGACTGTTGCAATTCGTTTTTATACGTTCTATACAAAATTAGTTAATAAAAAAATCAAATCAATGTGCACGATTTATCAAAATTTATGCGTCACAATAACCTGTATTTCTTAAAAGTCAGGCGAAATTACTGATAAAATAAAATTTACCATGAATGTTTAGTATTCATATAACATAAATTGTAAAAAAATAAAGTTCTATAAAATACCTATATGTCCAAAAAATATTATCAAAGTCTGATCAAATTCACGTGTAAAATGGTACTGCAGATCGTACGACCGCACGTACGTCTGAACTTGACTACGCAAAGTATCAAAGTATCTTTACCGGCCTATGTCGTCTATGTGTGAGTGCAGCCTAACGGTCTACTGTGCGGTATACCTACAGATTCCAAAATTGACCGATGGCGAGAATACGGCCTCTTAAACAAACTTTCTGTGTATGCACTTTGTATTGAGACTTGCATTAGGTTTTCTGATATTATTTCAAACTATTTTAATGTGGTTTATGCGGTGCATATTAATTTTTGGAAATTTTCGTTTTGTTGGAAATTTTAAATATCAGACTTAGCATTTTTTTCTATTGCTTTGGTCTTTTAAATTATGGTCTAACCTTGTTTACTTTTTAAAAGGCAATAAGTAAATTAAAGGCGAAAATAAGAGTGATACACACGACGGAATTGCTCTGTAGTCGACGACTCCAGGCTTTAAACTTGTTGACTTTGTTTAGCTGGTTTGTGTGTGTATTTATGTCAACACGTGTGTTAATGTCAGGTGGAGAGCGGCGCGGGCGCGGGCGGCGCGCTGGCGGTGGGCATGTCCGCGGAGGTGGTGTCGCGGCTGCAGGAGCGCGCCACGGCGCTGACGCAGGAGCGCAAGCGGCGCGGCCGCACCGTGCCCGAGGGGCTGCTGGGGCCCGACCAGATACGCTCCTTCCTCACGCTCGCCTCGCATCCCGTATGTGTTCACCTTTATTCTAGAGTTCTAGACAATTAGTTTGCTTGCTTACTTGCTGTCATCACGCACTTGACAACACGCAAGTACGATTTTAGGGAGTAATCTAATAACTTTCATCCCTGCTCTCTATATTTGTCCGTTAAAACATCACGGACTGACAAACATTAACTGTAAAAACAGTACTTCGTGAATACATATTTCAGGCTTTTTATGAATACCATCCCCAAGGAAATTTCATCAGATTTTCCATTGAAGCAAAACAGGTGCAGCTGAACTAGTAATAAATGTGTATAATTTGCAATTTTCATAATAAATAAATAAAATATAAATGTTTTTTATTGAAATAAAATTTTAAAGTACTTTTGAATCGTTGAGTGAATCTACCACTGCGGTTTGTTGGCAGGGTCTCCACTCTGCGAGCGTGCCAGGGATCCTGGCGCTGGACATCAACCCGTCGGACCACAGCCGGCTGCTGACGGGCGGCAACGACCGGAACGCGACCGTGTTCAACAAGGACACGGAGCAAGTGGTGGCCATCCTCAAGGGCCACACCAAGAGGGTGACGCGCGTCATCTACCACCCCGACGAGGACACCGTCATCACCGCCTCGCCCGACCACACCATCCGCGTGTGGAACGTGCCCACGTGAGTGTGTGACCACTGTCCAGCCCCCTAGCCTCTAATAGTGACATTTGACCATAGGAAAATGACGTGCCGGCCCCCCCTGCCTATAAGACAAACTTCCATTCTATTGTCATTATCGATGTATAAAATGACAATAACTAGGGACATGGGGGACTACTATAAGTATGAAGTAAGTTCGTTAAATTCTGCCGGTTCCGAAAATTTTTGGTATGTATTTAAGTAAGCTTAGAAAGTATACTTGTATGGTTTGTTTTTTATTATTTCTGACCAATTAGTTATTAAAGCAAGTAAATCTATAGACCCACAAAATTGTTTTCGTTATCTGAATATGTCCGGGGTACTGTATGAAATTAATCTTTTGAACGCAAGTAGATACAATTCAAATTATAAATTACTCACCTATTTGAAATAACTTCACGTATAATAGCACGTGTAGTAAAAGACACAGATATTAATGTACATAATTTGATAATAAAACATGATGATCCTCCTTGGCGTATCCGTCAACGGCGGACCTGGCTATTGTGAGCGCAGATAACTGGCAAAAGTAAATTTTTTGTCAATCTGATCATAAAATACCTAGGCAACGATATAATATGTGGTCCCTTTAAGGTGGTACTGCACTTATTTCCTGTCATATTGAGGATTTTTTTGGACTTCTCGATATTTCTTTTTAATTTGATGTTGCGACTCCCTCGACTCTGTAGTGCGTCGGCTATGTTTGCGTACGCGCACACGGACGACTTTTATGCTGTCATGCGCAAACGAGTCGCATCGCTGATGCGCAGAGTTAGGGGGAGTGGCAACGTCAACTTGAGGGTGTTAAGTGATAAACCTGACTGCCCCATGCTGAGGCACTGGATACATACGCATATCTATGTACCCACCTAGTGACCCAGCACGCAACCGCAGATATCTAAATTTGTTGTTTTGTTTTTATCTTTTTATTTTGTGTATACTAATATAGTTTTTAAGTTTAATACTGTACTAACAACATTATATGGACTACAAGGGTCTGAAATAAACAAATTTTATTTTATTTATTTATTTATCATTCAAAAAAAGACGGTACTCAATTTGGTGCATAACTTATTTAAATTACAGGTTTATCTGTTACTAACGAATCTAGCTGTGATATAACTTCTCGTTTCTAGGTCTCAAACGACGGTCCTGCTCCGGTCGCACGACGGTCCGGTGACGGGCCTGTCGCTGCACCCCACCGGCGACTACGTTCTGTCCACTTCCACGGACCAGCACTGGGCCTTCTCAGACATACGTACCGGGGCACTGCTCACCAAGGTATATAACAGTTATTACTTAACTAGCTGATGCCCGCGACTACGTCCGCGTGGATTGAGGTTTTGGTTTCCGCAGGAACTCTTTAATTTTCCGGGATAAAAAGTAGCCTATGTGTTATTCCATACTAATCTATCTCTGTGCCAAATTTCATTTCATCCAGATCTGTTCAGCCGTTTGAGACATATTTAATGGTCTCAGGTTGCAGGGTCCTGTCTTCTTCTTTATGAGTCTTCGTCGCTTTCGTAAAAGGTGATGTCGAAAGCTACTTCAACTAAATTGTTTCCCAGTTTCCCAAGTAACAGAGGAGAACTAAGAAACTGTAACCACTATTATTCTAAAACTGTGTTTGTTGCATACAGTTTCTAAATTTCTAATTCCCTCCCTCCACAGGTTAGTGACGCATCAGGCGTCAGCCTCACAACCGCCCAGTTCCATCCGGACGGTCTGATCTTCGGCACCGGAACCGAAAACTCCCAGGTCAAGATCTGGGACTTGAAGGAACAGAGCAACGTAGCCAACTTCCCTGGACATATGGGCCCCGTCACCTCCATATCCTTCTCAGAAAACGGATATTACTTAGCTACAGCCGCTGAGGACGCCTGTGTCAAACTTTGGGATCTCCGCAAGCTGAAGAACTTTAAGACCATCCAGTTGGAAGAAGGTTACGCTATCAAGGAGCTATGCTTCGATCAGAGCGGTACATACTTAGCCATCGCTGGCACGGATGTGCGCGTATACTTGTGCAGACAATGGCAGGAACTCAAGGTCTTCAACGAGCACACAGCATCAGCAACTGGAGTGAGGTTCGGTAAGAACGCTCAGTACTTGGCATCCACCAGTATGGATAGGACGCTTAAGCTGTACGGTATTGATTTAGAGTAGATATTATCAAATGTGCTATAGTAATTCGAGTTATAAGTAAAATTAACTGATTGTACTGAAACAAATGAAGCGAAACTTGTTAACGGGCGTTTGGGCTTCGCCACTGGGGCGTGAAATAAGAAAAATAAAATAAAACCGGCCAAGTGCGAGTCGGACTCGCGCACCGAGGGTTCCGTACAAACCTGTAGTAAGTTTTACGATTCGATTAATGAATTTAATGAACCGCAAAAGTGACTTTGTTTGTAGAGGTTTATTGTTAATATCAAAAAAACTATGCTAGTTAGAGCGTTGGTTTTATTTTTCCTGTAAAATATACATAAGCTTCTATTGACCATAATTATTTCAGATTTTTCAATTGGTAAACTTCGGAGATAAGGGGGGGGGGGGCGGTATTTTTTTCGACATTTTGCCCGATAAATCAAAAACTATTATGGATAAAAATAAATAAAAATCTGTTTTAGAATGTAGAAGTATAGCCCTGTCATATGATATCCCACTCAGTATAGTTATCATACTTTGAAATTTCAAACCCCCGATTTTCCCCCTTTTTTAATTAAACTAAAAATAATTTTCGTTTTTTTTTATTTTAATGATGTTAGGCCACTATTATACACAACTATTCCAAATTTCATGTCGATAGCTTTAATAGTAACTGAAATAATCGACTGTGACAGACGGACGGACGGAGAAAGTCGCACCATAAGGGTTCCATTTTTACCATTTTGGTACGGAACCCTAAAAACATCTCCAGTATGCGTTAACTTCCCTGAGCACTATACAAGACAAAAATTTAATATTTTACACAACTGACTCACTAAAATGGTCCAGTCCAGTTTAGTCAAAATCACTATGATCGAAAAAGGCGTAGAAGCTTCGGTCATGTTGGGCGTTCTTCGATTGGGCGTTCTACGCCTTTTTGCCAATTCAAAAATTCAAAATTCAAAAGTTTTTTATTCAAATAGACTTTTTACAAGTGCTTATGAATAGTCGAATGAATCTACCACTGGTTCGGAATACCATTCCTACCGAATACATTCTTAGTGTACAATCCAATTAGGAGCAACAGATTAATGTTAGTAATAATAACATTTTGACTGGAATTTAGTTATAATGAGCGCCTTATCATATAACTGCCTCATTGGTCTAGTGGTTGGCATGTTTGACTGCGGCCGACGAGGTCCCGGGTTCGAGTCCCGGGTGGGGCCATAATTGAGTATTGGGTTTTTCTGACTAGAAATTCTCAGCACTAGCCTGGAGTTAGGAAGTTGGCGGTGTTTCACTTCCGTGCCTCGGAGAGCACGTTAAGCCGTCGGTCCCGGTTATTATCAATAACATGATAATAGTCGTTAAAGGCCGCCAACCCGCATTGGAGCAGCGTTTTGGGTCGGTTGGTAAGCTCTAATTCCCTCTCTCCTATAAGAGTGGAAGACTGTGCCAACCTGTGCCTGTGTGGAAGACGTTAATAGGCTGTAGTGGTGGAGCGCCTTATCAAACAGGTGTAAAGTCACTGCTGTATGCGTTATTGAATTTCAAAGTACGAGCACAAACTACATTCACAAAGTGATCTGAACAGCCCCTTAACAAATTAAAAAAAAAAAAAGTGATCTGACCCAGTGGCCAAAATTGGGACTAATTTATAGCCTTAGTTTTTATTTTATTTTTCATATATACTAGCGACGCGTCACCGAGTCGGATAAGTTTTCTCGGCCTACACATAAAAACTCTGCCAATTATTATCTGACCAAATTCTTCAGTTTCGAAATGAACGACTGTCAGTTTTCAATATTCCATCAGATTTTCATGCCTGTTGGATTTGGCTTGATATCGATGTATGTTTTTTTTTTAAAACAATACAATAGTTGTATATTTTGTGGTAGGTAAGAACTTTGTTGTACAGAAAACATTCTTATCTTAAATGACATAAGTAAGAGTCTTGCTTGAGCACGACTCCTACTTTGAGTATTTGACGATATTTGTAGGCTTCATTTATCTATCTGTTTCTTGCACAAGAGTTATATTGCATAATTTTAACGTTTAAACTATCATGAGTGATATTCTTTATAACAATACATAACTCCCGGATAAACTCACGTGTTATGTCGGAAAATGCCCGACTAGTTTCGAACCCGTTCGGGGCCCTTATTCATGAGCCTGTTCGCGCGACGCGGTGGCTGCTCGACTGCGGGCCGCATGTCGTGCAGCTCTGTGCGATGGTTGATCTCTGGGCACTTTCCGACATAACACGTGAGTTTATCCGGGAGTTATGTATAGTTATATTGAATAATGTTATTCGTTATATTTGCATCCATCGCAAGGGATCGTGAATCGTAACGTCTAGGATCGCCATAAAGGTGCTCCCTCACCGGGAGCATTCGCGTGTTATGTAACGTTACAAATTTGAGCATTACATCAGTGAAGGAGGAGAACCGAGCATTACAATGCGCACCTTGTAATTATACAAAACGCGGGCATACATCAGTGAAGGAGGAGAACCGAGTATTACAATGCGCACCTTGTAATGAATGATACAATGTGTAATATCTTGATACAACTTGTAACATCAATGCGCTTCACTGCCCCTAGCCCCCCGCCCGCCCGCTCAAAGTCGAATCAATATTACATTACACGCAAATACTCGTCAGTCAGGGAGGTAGTATTGTAACGTAATGCTCAAAGTCGAATCTATGGGTGCGTTCCGAAATACACTGAGAGCATTGGAAGTCCCCAGTAAAGAGCACTGCCAGTGCTCGCAGTGCTTATAACGGAACACACACTATATATTACATTACACGCCAATGCTCGTCAGTCAGGGAGGTATTATTGTAATGTGATGCTCAAAGACGAATCTATAATGTTACAGTACACGTGAATGCACGGTGAGGGAGCACCTTAACCCGTTATGGGGTATTTGACAACTAGTCAGTCAAACCAGTGGAAACGCGCGCTTAGTATGGGATGTTGTATGGAAATACTGAATTGTGACGTCATCAAAATTTGACGCACTTTTTTGCTTCAATAGATAGTTTAAAATGGTTTTCAAACATACAACTAACTGGGGGCGTGCATATTACGGCTTTTGGGAGATCCTCTATTTAATAATCACTAAAAAAATATTTATTTGACTAGTAATTGTCAAATACCCAATTGGGCGTGTAGTGTTTGCTTAGGATCCAAGCCGAATATTCTATCAACTGAGCATAAAACATGGATTATATTTTGTCTTTACGTTATTAAGATTTTTTATTATGATTTATTGAAGTCGAAATTGGTGTCTATTTGCATTGTGCTATTACACCATATAGTTATTATATATTACTTTAAGTTATATTTTAGATATAAGTAGTTAGGACTTCTAAAATTGAGACGAGAAGTTATTCTTTCCTAATTTTTTATAGTTTATAACGTGTGAATGATAAAGTTTCATTAAGTCTGTGATAAAGTTTTCTTTACTAATATTATAAAGATGTAAAGTTTGTGAGGTTGTAGGGGGGTAATCTCTGGAACTACTGAACCGATTTTGAAAATTCTGGTACCAACAGAAAGCCACTTATTTGTGAGTGTCATCCATATAAATATTATAAATGCGAAAGTTTGGATGTATGGATGTATGTTTGTTACTCAATCACGCTCCAACGGATGAACGGATCTGGATGAAAGTTGGCACAGAGATAGATTATAGTCTGGAATAGCACATAGGCTACTTTTTATCCCGGAAAATTAAGGAGTTCCCGCGGGAACCGAAAAACCTCAATCCACGCGGGCGAAGTCGCGGGCATCAGCTAGTAGGCTATATATTAACCCGAAAATTTAGGGAGTTCCCGTGGGAATTTATAAAACTTACTTCACGTGGACGAAGTCGCGGGCATCTGCTAGTATATATTATTTTGATATTTTTTTTAACCAGAGGTGATTAAATATTTGTCTGACTGTCTGTGCACACATCACACTGCAGTTCTACTGAACTGATTTGACTTCAAATTGGCAAAAGACGTTTTCCTAGTATGGGTTAAAATTTGGGATAATTTTATCCTGAAAAACGATCGGTAGCTTTCGGGATGGGGAATGAAATTATTTTACTAATAGCTGATGCCCGCGACTTCGTCCGCGTGGACTAAGTTTTTTTTAATTCCCACGGGAACTCCTCAATTTTCCGGGATAAAAAGTAGCCTATGTCACTCTCCAGATCCTCGACTATACCCATGCAAAAAAATCACGTCGATCCGTTGCTCCGTTGCGGCGTGATTGAAGGACAAACCAACAAACAAACACACTTTCGCATTTATAATATTAGTATGATGTTCAACGACGTCAGATTTAGTTCTGTATCAAATTACTTCAAAATCAGTTAGTCGGATGTCCCGTGAAAAATTAAAAGACGGACAGACAAACTCGCTCTTGCATTTATAATATTAGTGTGTACGGTTCACATATTTAGTTTATCGTACTTACTAATCGGGTAGTTCAACGAGTAACCCTAAACATATTATAATAATAAAATATTATAGTACAGCCTATAGGATCTTGATTATATTTTTCAACTTGTTATCAAGAGTTTTGCTGGTTAAAATAGATAAATAATCTGAAACACACTGGTCACTCGGAAGCAAACCAATAGGGATGATGCCTATATCAAAAATAAATTATTTCTTACTGATTATTAAATAGAGGGTCTTCCAAAAGACCTAAAATTCACATCCTCGGTTAGTTTGAAGTTTGATAACCATTTTAAAATATAGATTAAAGAAAAAAAGTGCGTTGAAATTTTATGACGTCACAACTGTGGATTTCATACAACTTCCATACTAGAAGTGCGTTTTTAAGTTTGATAAAGAGTTGCTGATTTGATTGAGTTGTCATCATCCATATTGAGCTGTGAATGTTTCAAGTGTATTTTGATTCGTAATCATTATTATTAATTTTTAATTAAAACCACAGAATAGGTATCTACTAGGTATGAATGAGTTCCTTACTATGATAAATAAATTGAGTGACACTAAAAATGTTTGTTTGATTTCAATTATTATCACTGTATAATAAAATACCTATATAAAATACCAACTTCCACGGATCTTGGGTGGTCTGTAAGTACAGTCCCACAAACTTATCTGAGACGGTGGCCAAATTTGGAACAAATTTATATGCCTGCTTAGTTTCTGTTTTAAACACATAGTATGGTTATTAGGAGACGGTCCAGATTTGTATGGAGCGTCGGTCCGGTCCTTTTACAAGTAGAGAAATGAAAGAAAAAAAATACTAAACCAATTTTGATCCTTCAAATCTACGAATTCATCGTAATTTCAGTGGTGTAATTATTTAATTTTTCCACGTTAAGCAACACTAAACACGAGTGGGTAACACTTTGGTAACAATGGCGTAAGTATTCATATTTTTTGACGTTTGCTGTCAAGTGTCAACAACAGATTTGTTTACCGGAAAAACCGTAGGTACTTACCTACTTCTTATTTTATTAAATAAAAAGTAGATACGGCGGTAGCGGGATAGAGCTGTTGACTATTCTTAATTCTAGTACCTATTCATTCGTATTATTTTGCGTGCTTTGGGGTACTATGTTTTGTTACTTGACATTATTTGTTCGTTAGGTGTCCTCTACCCATACATACCACTATAATCGTGCGCCGCGCTATGCCAGATCGGTACGCTTACTCCCAGTTTTAACATTGCAGATACGATTGATCGACGTGAGCGTTCGATCACATTTTCGTCAAACTAAAATGAATCTTAATTGCATTGATTTAGAGCCACAAATCCAGTGCAAAAGATTTAAATTTCGAAACGTACCGTTTGGAGCGCTCACTGTGAATGCATACACGAAATTGAGCTCTAAACCAATGCATTTAAGGTTCATTTTAGTTTGACGCCAACGCGATCGAAGGCTCACGTCGATCAATCGTATTTGCAATGTTAAAACTGGGAGTAGGTAAGCATACAGTTCAATCCCCAAAATTATTATAATTTTTGAAGTGAAAATTTCTTTAGCAGCGTTGAGCACTTTTTGGAAGGGGGAAAAAATGTGGATTCGCGGCGTCATCGATGTGCATGTCGCCGACATGCTCGCGTTGTTACGAAGACAAAAGGGTCTTAAATATACTTACTACATTCAAAATTAAACTTTAATGCTTTAGTGTTAAGGTTTAATTTCGAATAAACTTTACATAAAAATCTTACTCCACGCATTTTCGTTACGGACGTTTTTTTGCCGGCTAGGGTACCTATCCCTTCGCATCGTCCCATGAGGAACTTCGTTCCAACAATAATATACTTTACACATACAACGTTATTGTTTAGGAACAGTCGACAACACTACTTCATGTCGGTTATCGATATCACGACCCATTCCCGTATTAGAGTTCGTAAAATTTTTAAAATATTTTTATGCAAAGTACCAGGGCGACAGAACTGTATGGCCGGCCATACACAGACAGCTTGAAGCAGTCAGGACTCAGGATGGACTGCTTCAAGCTGCGACTGCATATAGGTAGAACTAGTCTAGTCTTCTACGCACACACATACATGGAACCTCTCGAGCAGTTCGGGCGGTTGGCAGCAGTTATCAATGGTAGCTTCAAGCTGTCGACAGACTGCAAGAGCGGTCCGTGTATGTTGATCACTGGCTTATGGCTAACTGCTCGAGCAGTCCGTGTATGGCCGGTCCACAGCTGATCGAATTTGTTATGAATAGCCAAATCGTTGAGTTAGTTTCTAGTTTAAATAATGTACTCTGTGGTTAGTTTATAGCGAGCGATACTTACAACTTTGTTGTGGTTGCATCATTTATGTTCTACTTCCATCGAAAGGCACAATAAATTGAGTGATAAAAATGCCTATTTTAAGGCGCCAGCGGAGAGTGAATTGCTCATACAAACGTAATACCAAAATAATTAGTAATTCGAGCAGATTTCCTCCATATTATGCGATTATTAAGATTGAACTTGTATTTATCTAGGTCCCTGGATAATTATTTTTCCAAAATACTTTCCCAAAATTAAATGTAAGCACTTTGCGTTTTGCATGTTTTTGCGACATAAACGACATGTTTTCTCCTTATTTGTTTCATATTAAAACCAACGATATCTCACGTACTAATTGATCAGGAACATAGCCTATATTGTCAAGTTACAGAATAACAACACGAAGTTAAAAACACAACAATTTTTCATTCATCATTTTTGGTATTCACGGAACAAGACTAAATGTATAACAAATTCTGTACGCTCATATTGCTATCGCGCTTGCACTCGATCATGTGTCTTCAGCCAAATAGGGATAGCAATATACCGGCAAATTTATATTTGCGGTTCGAGTAGAAGTTGCGAGCGGCGGTCGCCGGTCCCTTAACTTACTATCAGACGAGTTTATAAATAAAAATCACAAAGATGATAGCATGTTTATTTTTATTTAAATATTTTACATCAAAACATTTGCAAATCAAATATATACACTTATATTACAGGAATATTAAAAATAAAACTTTCTACCGAATTAAAAACATTAATAAAAAAGTGGTATTTTCACACTTGGGAGCTGTACATTTTAAATATTAAATCTGGATGATGTCCGCGGCCGCGATCGTTTGGGCTTCAGCTTTTTTTTCGAATACCGTGCAGACTCTGGATATAAATAGGTATCCTTATTGGCTAATTCTGTACGCAATACCTAAACTAGCAGCTCTAGATCTAGTACTGCCCCTTTCCGCAAGGAAAAGGATAACAATATAAAGAGCTGTCGTTTTAGTTTAGAGATGGTGTATAACAGAATTGGCCATCTTTGGGATGCAATCTCTAAATCAATTAAACGAAACATGATAACAGGCAGATAGACACACTTTCACATAGTTTATAACATTAGTATGAATACATAAATTAATGCAGATAAAATAGTGTCGTTCCGAGCCAACTAAAGTTCTTCCTTACAAAGAACCCTTACTCTGTCTATGTCTGATGAATTATTATTTCTTGAGGGGCAACGTGGCTTATTGCGTTTTGCTACTCGTATGTCCTACGTCAATTTAAAATTTTATCAATTTTTAATTGTTTATTATTAATTTTTTTTTAAAAATTACTTACTTTGTAACGACTTAATTTGAGTCTAAAATACATATTAAATTCAAATACCCAATTGTGCATACATTAATAATAAATGCCTTCTATTCTACCTAGTTTTTACGAGTGGCGCTGGCTAATAAAATTATGAAGGAATTATACAATTAACTGTATTTTGAAAACTATAAAAACTCTAGGGTTCTAACTTCTAAGGACTACTTTATATTCTAGTTTCCCCAATACAAGCTCGCTTCTGCAGGCAACTGAACACATTTGTGGCCTCCTAGCAAAAGTTGCCTAACTAAAAATGTAAGCGAATATATTTTATACATTTAAGTTACACCACTTTTGCTAATGCATTTCAAAGGCGAGAAGGTCAAGGCCATTTATTATTGCTTAAGAAAACGTGGGTTAGGATTTAGGCCACTTTTGTACTGGCGGTCTGAATACCCAATTCGCTAAATGATACACATTTAATTATAGTAATGTTGTAACGAAATATACAATTATTATATACATATCAGTAAAATGGCCGCATGATTTTAAAATATAAAAATCAAATCAAACTATCTTTAATTTTTTTAAGTAAAGGTGAAGTAATTCATCCTTAATTACAGTTGCGGTGAGCTGAGACGAAATTTTCAATCGCATCTTAATTTTTTAATGAATAAACTATTAATCCATACTAATATTATAAATGCCTGTCTGAAAGTGTGTCTGTCTGTCTTATGCGCTTTAAAGGACCATCTTTTCAACCGATTTTGATGAAATTTGGTCAAGAGATAAGTTGCATCTCGGTTAAGGAAACAGGTTACTTTTTACAACGGAAAATTGAAGAATTTCTGCGGGAACAACCTAATCAACGCGCACGGAGTCGCGTTTCAGAATCGCGCGCAAAAAATTTTTCAATTCCCGCGAGAACTCTCGATGAACCCGATTAAAAGTAGCCTGTCACTCTCTGGTCTACATCTATACCCATGCAAAAAATTACGTCGATCTGTTGCGGCGTGATTGAAGGACAAACCAACAAACGCACTTTCGCATTTATAACATTAGTATGATGGGAACGGAATGGGAAAAATTCAATTACGTTACGCCACAGGAAAGGAGAGAAGTAGATTATACATAAATTAGTTGTGATCCAGCACATACTTGTATTTATCATCCAATCCAAACTAACAACCCACCCAAGTATATTTTGCATCCAAAAATAAAAATAATAAATTAAAGTCTAGCTTAAATTAATTACACATCAAAATTGCACATCTGCATGGGGGTTATTGTTGCTGTAAATTGCTCGTCAATTTAATTCAATTTCTTTAGCAGCTGGAGAAAGGACATGACTGCCCTCCGATTCGGGACAATGTGCAGGATTTCCGTTTTTACAGTAAGGTTTAAAAATTAAAACCGAAATTACTATGGATTTATTATTCCGAATAAGGTCAAGGTTAAAATGTCTATAAAAACAATACGTTTATTGTTTAAATCTTGAGCGTCCGGTTTCCTCTTTAAGCACTACTCCATTTTGACGTTCCGTTTTATCCATGCCTAATAATAATCTTGTTACCCTACATGAATACCATATAAGTACCTTAGTCACTATATTATGAGTGATTTATTTTTGATCAATTAAAGTGTAATGAAAACGAAATGTATGTTTTGTTTTTATTATTTTTGTTAGTTGACAAGCCTCAAACGAACAAAGCATTTTCAAATAACCACTGCGTTTAAAGGAACGTAACGCCCTCTGGCATTGCATCTGTCTGCCATCTGTGGTCGAATAGTAGAATAAACTCGCTAACCAAAACGTTTAGCGCCATCTATTGTCGAATAGTTGAAAAGACTCGCTAGCGCCATCTAGTGTGGCAGCAGTACAATGTAGCGTGATTTTTAAAGGAATTAAATAATTCTTGCAAATATAGTTTTATTATTCCAGTATTATCCTCATCCATGCCCAAATAATGCAAAGCTTAATTATTTTCGTGAGAAACGTGGTTAGCAATACTTAAAATATTTTTTTAGACTCGCTCACCACAACAACTAGTGCCATCTAGTGTGGGAAAGCAGTTTTTTGGTGAAACTTCTTTTATTTATTTTCTCAGTTTTCAGAGCCTTCAGACTCCTGAAGCTTTTTTATCTGAAAACTATAAAATATAAAAATTACAATAATAAAGTGTTCATTGCTGCACATTAATTTTTGATATCTAGGCAATCTCCCATAGTTGCGCTGGTCAAGTCCTTTAATTGGGTATTTGACAACTAGTCAAATCAGCATCTTTTTTCAAACGTCAAAACGTGTTCTTAGTATGGAATCTTGTAGAGTCTGGCCACGCTAACTCTGCCACGGAATAAAAGGGCAACACTTAAAACAAAATAAAAACATTCGTCTAATCTGTGTTCTTACATTTGTCACTGATTTGTCAATTCAGCTATCAGGTTGTTTATGTTCGTTTTAATATTTCGAAAATAAAACTGTTATAGTGAAATAATGGATAAACCTATTCAAAATAATGTGTGCAAGTTATTTTATAACATGATTCTTAAATTCTAAGAAGTAAAGGAAGAACACGATGCTGTCCTAAGCCAAAAACAACAATGTTTACAAGAAATCGAAGAGTCGACAAGTAAGTTGACCAAACGGTTTTGATATTTTGCCTTTCGATCTTTGCATAAAATACTAGATTATTTTACTTTTTATTAATTATTGTATAAATTCAAGGTGGAATAAGCGAAGAGTTAAAGCCTCATCTCCAGGCTATCCTCCAAAAAACTTAAAGATTTGGAACAACTCAATCTATCCATCTCAAATTGAAATTATGTTTTTTTTTGGGTGGGATTTAGAAACGTGCTGCCTTGATCAAAAGCTGTCGCGTCTGAGGAGGGGTCAAAAGAGTCTAGACGGAATTCCCAACATAGGTAATTATTTTTTGCCGAAAATGCGAAAAAATTAATTATTTTCATTTATTTCCAGGTGTAAGCGAACGAACCTTAAGAGTTATTAAAAATGAGGACCAATCTAATCAGGGAGTCTGGAAGACTCTCGGCAAAAAGCGTGCAGCACGGGAAACGAAAGTCAATATTGACAATCTCAATTTGAAAAATATTTAGATTCAGATTTTGATGAATAAAATACAAAAAATATAATATAAAAAAACCCGACTTGAGTGTACTGTGTGCTTTTCTCAGCCCTTTACTGCAGTTAATTATCACAATCACCGTATCACGTCTCGTATTTTACTGACGTTCAAAAAGTGAACAGTGTTGGTACATATTTTGAATAAAACAGCTTTGACTATTGACTATGTTTCAATTCATTTATACTGTCTTTAAGTAGGTAGTTCAAAAGATCTCCACTGATCAAGTAATAATTTGTTGTTAATCTTTAGCGTCAGTAGATTAACACTAATATTAAATTCGAAAGTAACTGTTTGTCTGTTACCTTTTTTGACTCATCCCCTGAACAAAACGTACGGTTTCTGCGTGAGTTTAAAGCTGAAATCCACGGAGACGAATTCACGGCGAATATAATACTATACAAAATTTGTATAAATATAATATATAAATACGGGGATCGTATCTTATTATCGATCTCTACCTTATTACGCTGTCAAAACTGTGCCCTATATTTCACTTTGAAATGTACTAAAACGACCAATTACCACACTCCCAGGAAAGCAGATTATAAACAAAAAACAATTAGTATCAAATGCGTTTTTTCGCATTACAGTCTGTGTTTCCATCAACAGATTTTCAAATTCTACCATTTTCTTACTGCTGCAGAGTTAGCTTAGCCAGTCTATATGGAATACTGAATTGTGATTCGCGACGCAATCAAAGTTCGACACACTTCTTTACTTTAAACGAGAGTTTAAAATGGGGACAACAGGGAACGTGTATATTACGACTTTTGGGAGATCCTCTATTTAATAATCATAGTATATTCGTTGTCAAATATCCAATTCTGCTGATGATCCAGCATTTAAGTTGCAGGAAAACTAACCCGTTTATGAATATTGATCACTTATACATTGCTTACTGTAAGACGAAACAATATTATTGGTTAAAGCGAAAACATACTACAGACGAAAAGTCCGCGTCATTCACTTTTATATGGAGTGCGCACACTAGGCGACAGGTCAAAACAACGTTCCCTCCGACGCGTACTTTTATCTAGTATGTTTACGCTTTTACTGAAAGCCCTGGTGTTATGGGCAGCTAGGCAGTATTTAACATACCAAAATCACACAAAATAAAAAAATTGTGCATCTTTTTTCTTGTATTTCAACATTTTATAGGTACATAATTGGAAAAGGGCGCAATGTATTCCAACTTGTACTACAGGATATAATAACGATAGCTAAAAAACCAGTAAGGATATATTTTTATAAGCATGAATTTTTAAAACTTTATAGGAACGAATGGGATTTTTTTCATTAATTTTAAATAAGTACCTATAGTAACTTTTACTGATACTGTAGTCTGGTTTTGTTACAATTTAAAAGGCAAAGAAATACGTTCGCAGTGCGAACGTACCCTTGGTGCGCGGTAATCTCGTATCCGCCGTGTGAAGCGCGTCTCTTATGCGTTTCAGCGAGAATTTACTTGTATTTTTTTTTCTAGTTAAGGAAAAAGAGGTCACAATTTAGTTTAGATGCATAGATTGGAAAACCGAAAGAGAATATCCTTATAATAGTACTTATCGTATTTTAACTAGAGCGGAACGAACGCGAAAATTTTCATTAATTAAAAAAAACACTTAGCTAATGATGGAAAGATTAGTTGAAATGCAGAATTTCTGTTTTGTATTTTGGTATGTGTCCGGCGCTGCACGGTAGTGTTGCGTGGTCCATGTCCCGCGAGGCACGCGTTGAGTCCCGCGAGGCACGCGTTGAGTCCCGCGAGGCACGGGTTGAGTCCCGCGGGGCACGGGTCGAGTCCCGCGAGGCACGGCGGTTGCGTCGCAGTGGCCGTCACGCGAAGACGAGCCACAGCACGAAGAGGATGGCCACCCACAGGAATATCTTGGACAGGAACTGCTCTTCCTCGAACTGGGCCGTGCCGCGCGGTGCTGCAAACAAAACAACACTCTTACAATCGTGCATTGTCGAGTCAACATCTCCTGAAGATGGTCCGGTGTCGGAGTGAAACGTACGTTGAGAATAATTTGGAAGATTTATGTGGTGTGGTGAACATTGCAAGCTGCAAGTGCAAGATGCACTGTACCACATATATTTGCCTACTGTATCGGATTATAGCAAATCAAATTTCTAGTTCCTTCATAAAAACAACACTGTTACCCGCTGTCCTAGCTGAGCGATGAAAGCGACACCACGCGATACGACTCCATAGAAAATGACTATGTATGCGACAAAATAGGTCTAGTCATGTGGCCACGTCAAGGGTCAGCTGTATGATACTGTCGCGTCGTATTGAGTCGCGTTTTCGCGTTTGTCGTTGGCGTTGTGTGTATCGGGCGTTAGTGTAGTTGACACAACTGCCAACCGATACGCGCAGTCCGCGTGCAGTGTTGGGTATGCCTGCGATCTCACCGGATGGTAAGTGATGATGCAGTCTAAGATGGTAGCGGGCTAACCTGTTAGGGGCATGACAGTCATATTAAATCCATAGCCCTATTCGGTTTCTACACGGCATCGTACCGGAACGCTAAATCGCTTGGCGGCACGTCTTTGACGGTAGGGTGGTAACTAGACACGGCCGAAGCCTCCCACCAGGCCAGACCAGGGAAAATTCAGAAATTATAAATTCCCAAATTGACCCCGCCGGGGATCGAACCCGGGACCTCCGCACGTTAAGACAACAGCGCTACACACTGCGCCACGGAGGTCGTCAAGTAAAGCAAAAACTGCACATAAACATTCTGGCCGTCTGAATACACCGCTGTTTTATTTTACATAAGAAAAGTATCATACTGCATACTAATATTATAAATGCGAAAGTGCGTTTGTTTGATGGTTTGTCCTTCAATCACGCCGCAACGGAGCAACGGATCGACGTGATTTTTGGTATGGATATAGTTAAAGACCAGGAGAGTGACATAGGCTACTTTTTATCCCGGAAAATTAAGGAGTTCCCGCGGGAATCAAAGAAAATTATACCACGCGGACGAAGTCGCGGGCATCAGCATAGTGTACAATAAATTATAAATTCTTTGTAGGACCGAGTAAATTACCCCTAGTTCTACAAAATCGATAGCTTTCGATCATAAATTTATGTCTACCAAGTTCAAGAGTTTGCGCCTCTTATAAAACCCTAGTAGACCAGTTTCCATTTGAAAAAAAAACAAGTTCAAGGTGATCGTACTAACACAGATGTTAAAACCTTTCACTGAGAAAACAAGTCAGCCCAGTTTAATGAGTGACATTTCACAACATCCAAGAATATATGTAGATGTTAAGAAATTCGGATGTACAGCCGGCATCTGTTTAATTAAATGTCATTTCGAACTTTCAAATGTTTTTTTATTCAAATAAGCTTTTACAAGCGCTTTTGAATCGTTATAATATGAATCTACCGCTGGTTCGGAATGACATTCCTACCGAGAAGAGCCAGCAAGAAACTCGGTGGTTGCTCTTTTCCGTCAAAACTTACAATCATCATAATGATACAAGTAACTGCAGTCCCACGCATAGCTGGAGCGAATCAAATCCACGCTTTTTTTTATCATTTACGTAATCTTCGATTGTATAGTATGCTTTTTTCACGAGCATACAATATTCAATACACGCCAAGACTGGCAGACAGAGGCAGCCCCATTTCCGACGGTGGCACCCGTTCACGAGCATGACGCATGATCCAGCCATTGCTTCGCTCAACCATATTTGAGGGAACGTAACAACCCGCACCACACGACACCACCACAGAAACGTTAAAGAGAGTGTGACATACCCGACTTTGAATAAGTTTATTTGAATACTAGGAGATGCCTGCAACTTCGTCCGCGTGAAATAAGTTTTATAAATTCGGGTTAATATATAGCCTTTGACACTCACAAATAATGTGGCTTTCTATTGGTACCAGAATTTTTTAAATCTGTTTAGTAGATCCAGAGATTACCCCCCTACAACCTCACAAACTTTACCTCTTTATAATATTAGTATAGAAAAAAATATGAAAGTTTTTTAAATTCGGGAGCCTATGACACTAACAAATAATGTGGCTTTCTATTGGTACCAGAATTTTTAAAATCGGTTCAGTAGATCCACAGATTACCCCTCACAAACTCACAAACTTTACCTCTTTATAATATTAGTATATTGAAAATAAATATGAGTTTGAGTAAATACCTAATCATGTATAGGCATTGACCTCAGACTGTACACATTGGCCAAGGCCGCTAATTAAGCATTGCTCGCCGCTTTTGGCGTGCAGGTGTCGACACGTTGGCGGAATGGCTTCACAATTAGCTAGGCTCTGAATTTTAAGCCGGCCTCAGGAATTATACGCTTACATTTGAATATCCTATGTACGTTTTACTCATCACTTTTTATAGTTAGTGCTAGCCAAGTGAAAGAATGGTCTAGTGGTTTAGAAATGCGCCTCTTTTTCGGGTGATCATTGGGCATGCACTTTTTGGAGTTATGTGCGTTTTAAGCAACTTAATAGCATTGATATTAAAAACCAGTTAAGAGCGAGAAAAACCGGTTAAGTGCGAGTAAGAAGCGCACACGAAGGGTTCCGTACCATCGTATAAGTATATAAATTACAACTTTATTTTATTTTCATTGTTATACCAGCTAAAGTTTGACGCACTCTTTGAAAATTTCATGAGATACAGTAAAATCGACATAGCGGCATTACTTACTAGTTTATACCGGTTTCTAGCAAGTCCATTTTGTGTATCCCCTCTATCGTAATCATATTATAAGATCTTAAAACGTATAACTCGAAGTGTTTAAGGAGTTCATAAGTATGCTTCCAAACACGCAGGCGTGTATAATTCTTTCAATAGTTCGAATTATACGTTTGACAAACGATTACGATTAAGATTTTCTTACACAATCAGGGGGCAGGTCTATAAAGATGAACATTGTGTTTCACAAAGATTATATTATGTCGTAAAAAACAATACCGGCGCTGGGCCTGGGGTCGCCGAAGTTGAATGTGGATGTGAAGACGCCGAAGGGGAAGGCGCCGATGCCGAAGGACATGTGGAAGCCCTCGCCGAAGCCGAAGCCCGGGAAGCCGCCCGCGCTCTCGGGCTCCGTGCGCTGCCCCGCCGGCCGCGGCGGCACCTGTGCACGGGGGGACACCTTCAAAAGTTAACTTCTCTCAATAGGTCGAACTGCCTAAAACCAACAAACAAACAGACTTTCGCATTTATAATATTAGTATGATTAAAAACGTGCCTAATCAGACGAGAAAAGGCATTCAGCTACGTAATTACTGCGAAGTTATCGTAAGATAGATCCACGAGTCAATACGTCGCGTTTCGAAATTTCGATTACAATAATGTAATTGATGCCCTTGAAAATTGGAATGGGTCACACATAATTTATTTCGTGAATTACTTTATACACAAATAAGTAAATTATGTACGTCACTAATAACGCGCGATGTTATTTAGCCAATAAGGATGATGCCATATCAAAAATAAATTATTTCTAACTGATTATTAAATAGAGGGTCTTCCAAAAGACCTAAAATTCACATCCTCGGTTAGTTTTAAGTTTGATAGTCGCTGATTTTATTCTGTTGTCATCATCCCTATTGAAAAATAGTCATCTTTTGCTCATATGTTGTAACCATGGTTGTAGATTAAAACTTTATAAAATACCCTTGGGATTCAAGCTATCTTTGTAGCCAAATTCGCCATTTAAAAACGTTAGCCACAGATAGACAAACTTTCGCATTTATAATTCATATTACTTACTTAGTATGCAAAACATTTTTAACATGTGATTGTATAGAACACTAAATACTATACAACTCGCAAGACATGCTAATAATAATCATAAAGCAGAGGTCAATAACTGTTTAAGTGGATACCTACTTACTTCTATATTCGTAATTAACATAATGCTAAATTATTCAAATTATTAAGCTGTAAAGACAGTGACTGTGAAATGTCTCCTTACTATAATAATAGGTGATGGCCGTAACTGTGTCTGCGTTGATTTAGTTTTAAAAATCCTTTGGAACCCTCTTTATTTCCAGGATAAAAAGTCGAGCCTTTAGTCATTCTCCAGATATTTGGTGGGAGACTTATGCTGCGGATAGTTACTACTCTACCGGCAATGAGGTACTGCCAAGCAATTTAGCGTTCCCGTACGATAATGTGTAGAAACCGATTAGTGGTATGGGTTTTAATATAACTACCGTACACCTTACAGGCTAGCCGCTACCATACATACAAGGGCTAACTTGTAGTGGAACAAACAAAAAATTACCTACATGCATAGTCGCATAGTGGCATTGTGGGGTGATTGAAGGTCAAACCAACAAATAAACCCACTTTTACATTATGGGTAGTTCTTACATGTTCCTGTGTTACAAAAGTTAAATTTAAATTAAACAATAGAAGCCACTTGGAAACCCCAGTACACTACTACCCCAGTATACCTACTGTCATAAGTCATAAATATTTATTCAATTTAGGTAGATATACTACACTTATTGACGTCCAGTTACATAAAAATATGATGGTGATAATATGTTACGGTATCTTAAAACTAAAGCTACGAGCTACTGTGTTACGAATGTCATCAGGTTCATCCAAAATGGTTGTAAATAATAAATGTCACCTTATTTCTTGGGTCCTCTTGCTTTGTATTGCCTCTGCCGTAGAGGGGAATGACCTTCTCCCTGCTGATAGCTGCCTTGCACACCGGACACACCTGCCGACTGGGCCTCGTCTCCAACCACTGGTGTAGGCACGGCCAACTAGAGGAAATCAACACAAATTAATTTATTTTATGCAAAAAGTACCCCACAATAAAAGAGCAAATAGAACTTGAGCAGTACAAAACAGCCTAGACATCAGCATGGACTTTGCCCACGTTGATTAGCATTTATTAAAAAAAAAAAAAAAATGAAAATGATGATGAAATGAAATGATGATTAAAAATGAAATTCAAAATTCAAATGTTTTTTTATTCAAATAAACTTTTACAAGTGCTTTTGAATCATTGAATGAATCTACTACTGGTTCCGAATGGCATTCCTACCGAGAAGAACCAGCAAGAAGTTGAGTTTTTTATTCTGCAGGAACTTCTTAATTAAGTAGTATATTAAAAAGTAGTATATGTCCTTCCCCCGGCAGCCTATCCTAACCTATCCCTGTTACAAATTTGATCAAAATTTGTTGAAAAGATGAGCCGTGAAAGCGTAGCAGACAGACACTCACTTTTGCATCTACAATATTAATATAGATTCTGATAGAAGTCGTATTCTACAAACTCACAACCAAGTGACTGACAAATCAACTTACATTAAAAAAAACTTGTGAGAAGTGGCAAAGGTGAAGTCTTCAAAACCTGGTTAAAACTTTGTCCTACTATTCTGGAAGTCAAGATCCTGAAGCCTTTGCATAACTATGCAAAAGACCTTTAATTTTGCATAGTTATGTGCAAACTTTAATGGTAAAGGAAAACATTGTGACAAAACCTGCTTGACTGAGTTCTCTTAATGCTCTAATGTGTGAGGTGTTCATATACTCATTTATCTAGTGGTGAGTGAAGTATGGCCTAATTCCTTGTCATCAATAATTATAAAAGGCTTTGTCCTGAGTGACTGACAAACAACCTACAGCTCAAATGGCTGAATATACATTTGAGAGGTGTACTTATGAAGGATGTTTCTAAATACCACCCCCAAGGGGGTTAAATAGGGGGTGAGAGTTGATTGTGATTAAAGTCCATTATTGTTCAAGTTAAATCCAACTTGTTATTTAGGGTTTTGTTAAAAATTCATACTAAGTCTATCTAAAAGTGCTACACTGTCACAGCCTATCTGTTCAACCGATTTTGATGAAATTTGGTATTGGGGTAGTTTTTTATCCTGGGGAAGGACATAGGTTACTTTTATCCTGGAAAATAAGAGAGTTAGGTACTGCGGGAATTAAAAACCTTAATCCATATAGAATCACAGGCAATAGCTAGTACTAAGATCAGGCCCATGGTCAGGAGTGGGCTGGCAATGGATTTAGATGATGATCTAGTACATTGAGGTGGGATTATATATAATTTCAGTTTGTATCAAAGCAACATGTAGACTGTCTCAGCAGAAATGAAGTTTCAATCAAATTATTTAAGATTTCATAGTTTTACTCAAATATCACACATTATAATCAGATCAGAATTATTTAGTATTTGTGTATATATGTATGTATGCATGTCTGTATGTATGAATATATATAATATATTATATGTACATGTATCTTTGTATGTATATTTATTATATATTTTAGTGTTTAGACGTTGCACTATCCCGCACTCGTTTGTTAATCTCCTCTCCCCAAAGGTGGTCGGGAAGAGATTGCTTTAGCAATAAAACCGCCTTTGCACCTTCTGTATCTTTGAATCTTTTTGTTTATTGTCCTAGTTCTAAGTGTGTGCAATAAAGAGTTTATCTATCTATCTATCTATAGACACCGTTTCGTATAATTTGATAAAAGCTACTTATCATGAGCATCATGCGGGTGTAGATTAAGGTAAATCTCACCAGAACAGATGTCCACACATACTGACGACAGCATCTCTAGCTGTGTCGAGACAGATGTTGCACTCCAGCATCCGCTCGTCCCGTTTTTCCTCCTCGCCCCCAGCGTCGCCGCCGGGCGCCGAAGGGCTGGGTTTCGCCTCACTCGTCTCAGCCATTACACCGCAAACTAATTTCTATATTACGTCACTCACAGAACTGAACTATTTTCTTCCACAACACTTTATCAACGACACAGACAACACTTCGAAACTGAACCTTTTGAAATCCAATTAGTTCGATTGGCTTTTAATGTTTATGTGAGAAATACGCCTAGCTATTACTTAGCACTCATTAATTTATCAGCGATATGGCAACGCACAGCGATCATAAAAAGTGACAAAACATTTTATTTTTACCCCAGAATTTTACTGAATTTTACGTTGATCACCACAAATGACCACAAACACCGACCACAAATTACAAAATCAGAGACAAGTAAATATATCGTATTCGTAGCACAGAACACATAAACTCCTAGTTTAGTTTCCTTTTTCTGTGTTTTTCATTCTTTTCATTGTAGTCGTAGGCAGCTGCCACTGTGCCAGCTTACTCCATGATATCGTAGACAGAGAAAGAGATATAGACATGGCTGAGGACATGGCGTCAGCGTATACCTGTGGCGTATACAGTATGCGATAGTGATATAGATATATATAGATATGGTAAATTTAAGTATTTTTGGCTCAGGTTTAGTGATGGAACTAATAAGTAACGTAGTACTTATTAGTTCCATGGGTTTAGTTTAGTGACCGCGGAGTTGGACGTTCATATTTTTTTTACAGAAAGACCTTGATGTTGTAAGCCTTGCACTAAAATATTTTACGCCGGAAACTAATACTTTTCGAGAAATGATTTTTTGAATTCGCAATTCTTCACCACTTTTCACTATTTCTTACGACATTTGCCATAGATTACAGACTCATTGACGTTTAGTTGGCGTGCTAAAGTTTCGTTTACGTAAACTCATGGACGTAATATACTAAACAGGACCAAGTACTTCCAAAATTTGTATTTACGAAAATGAACCAAATTACAAGATCTTAAAGTATATTTTCTGTTGCGCCTTACACAATGGCTAATCTGAGCCGAGAGTGATAGTATTAACTAATAACGGAGGCCGTGTGTCTCGTTCTTTCATATTGCCAGCTTAAAATTTTTTTTTAACAAAAATACTTTTTTTTCTCAAAACTTAGTTGAAACACTTGTATTGTATTGTTATTTTAACAAGCTTAAGTCACCGTATTATAATTGCATTAATTTCGTTATATATATATTCCAGAAATAAATAAAAGTATTTATCTATCCTATTTTTTTTCTAATGGTAACCCGTTAAAGCGCCATATGTCATCATGGCGTCGCGTCGGTGAGATTCATTTGCGTTCGTTATTAAAACAATTCTATGGAATAAAATCAGTTAAAATGGTGAAAAAGTGTTGCGTACGCGTCCAAGTGAATCTTACAGTGGTTGCAATATATCGTTCCACAGGTAAGCTACAAATAACATTATTGTAAATCTAACAACTGTGGTGACCATGAATTATACATTCTTGTATTGTCTGTTCGAGTAAGGTTCTTACTATTGTACTATTATTCCAGTTAGACATTTGAAATTTTCGCAGAATATGTATTTCTGTTGCTGCTATTACAACAAATACTAAAGAACAGATTAAAATAAATATATAAGGGGGCTACCATACAACAATCGTGTATTTTTTACTCGTTTTTGTTCCATATTGACCCTTACGTGAGTCCGACTAGCACTTGGGCGGTTTTATTTAAATGTTTATATTTTGTTTCGAGGAATACCTTTTAAAAATTGTATTATTTGTATGTTATACACTGGACGTAATATCGTCGCTTATCTAACAACACCGCGCATGTCGAAAATTGGCGGTTTTTAAAATGTCATTGGATAAAAACATAAAAAATAAAAAAATAAAAACATTTAAAAGGTCAATTAATAAAATCGATATCTTGTAGGTACTATTTGTTTTATTTATTTCGTCATCCATTCCTAATCCCTGAGTCCATTGCTCATGAAATATTTCAATACCTATGTGTTTATAATAAACTAGTATGGTGCGTGGATGCGCGGCCCGCTGGAGTGGACCGCGTAGTAGACCGCGCGGCCCACTGTCTACTTACTTGCTCTCCTTCTATCCTAGTGTTTACTGCCTACGCGTTCTGAAGTAAACAACACAACAACAACAACACTGCTAGCGAGCATAGTGGAAGCGCCAGCGTGCCAAGCGTCCGACAGACGTAAAAAAAATACTGGCTGGTGCTCTTCATCCGTCTTCCAAATCCTCAATCATCAGTTCTCTCCGTATTTTCCTCTGAATGAATTTTTGTCTTCTATACGGAACGATGAGTGAAAAAAAATTTTTTCATACAAAATTTTACAGAAGAGGTGATCAATGAGTGAATCAGCACGAGCAGCTATATATAATATATTAACTAGTAGTCGAAAGATTGCAAGATTGAATTTGTCTCACATAATCAAAATCTTATTGTCACCCTGTTAGAAAGGGACACACGGCCTCTGTACTACCTATCTCGGTCGGCTCGTTTTTCAGCTGCGAGTAGTCGGTCCTGTTTAGTATACGTAAACTAGTACATAATCTGTGATTAAAATCACAGAGATTAAAATCCGTTCCATGGAGCGGAGCGAAAAAATTCTTTTTTTATAACTTTTCTTTTTTTAATTTATTTTGCGGCCCTGGATACAAGTCCTTTAAGGCTTTTTTTTAAAAAATAATCTTTCGAATATAACACAGAGTTTAAAGGTTAAAGGTATAATTAACTAAAAATTGATCACAAAACCGAATCGGCACGCCCCGACTCCACGCAGTCTTGTCTGCCCTACCCGTAGAGTGTTTTTTTTAAGCGCGAAGCCAGAAGCTCGAACGAAGGTCGAGTAGGCGAAGTTTCATTCAGGGGCGACGAAGCGAGTCTTCTGGCGTAGCCCATTCTATTTTCCTCCTCTTCCTCCAAGAACCTCTTCCACTACCTGAAACAAAAGGTATAAAGGTAGGTTAAAGTAGGTATAATTACAAGGTATAAAGGTAATACCCCTCCCCCTCCCTCCAAGCTACTTTTACCCATCCTCCGTTTTAACTATCAGAGTTAACAGAAATTTTGAGAACCTAACCTCAAAATTTTAAAAAAATAATTTTTTGGAAACTAATAAAATTCGGAACGTCATACTTGGAGGGGGGGTATACACCCTCCCCCCCCCCCCCCCTTCCCCCGCCCCCCTACCCTACCCCCTCCGTCGCGGTCACTAAACTAAACCCCAGCCGTATTTTTTTGTTATTTCTATACTTTGTAGTTTGTAGCATTCATGCGAGTCTTTACAATATAATCTGTTTTTATGTGTAACAATCAGGTCAAAATTGTAAACTTACGTATTGTATTAGGTTATGTTTTACTACTACTGTGCTACGAGCACCGTTACCACTTTGTCCAATTCCGATTTCTTACGAATATGGGCGAGTAACAAAAATGACACAAGATTGTCTGACCTAAACTGTTGGTTAAGTCAAACAAAAAATAAGTGACACGCTGAGCAGGACAAGAGACAACATGTTCGCTCTGTCACTCCTTGGCTAAAGCCGTCTACTATTATATACTACTTGTATTGTATTTATCGTCAACATACAAAGTTTTCATTGAACTGTCTCTGATGTTTATCTCAGCAGGGCGATCATGTAAAACCTGCATCAATCATTGTTACATTCTCAATTGTTTTGATTGGCTGAATTTATGATATTTTGCTGCATCAATGGATTTTGGCCAATAGTGGAAGAATGCTAACCAATCACAGTTGATTGCGATCGTTACGTTGTAGCTGTCATTTTTACTTTTTATGCTGTATGCAATCGCCCTGCTGACATCGTCCCGTCGTCCACCAAGTATATTCCTTGTCGTCCACCAAAGAGTATAATAATATTCGTCCACTGTCCAAGTGTTTAGTGTCCAGAAAAAAGTAAAATTTCATTTCTGAGTTTCGGATCGTCAGGCCATCTGTGCATCTCATTTTCTAAATATGCCTATTAAAGGCTAAGTATTCTGAGAGTTTTTGAAAAAGATATTCCACCTTATGACAATATGAAATGATTGGTGTTTTACAAAAGATAGATTGAAAAACAACTGTGACGTCACAAATCGAGGGTGAAGTTTTTGGGGCGAAGTGCGAACATACAAAATGGGGGGCGCCGTGAGTTCGGGCCGCGATAACGATGAGTTGATAGACAATTTAATGAGTGGGAACTACATCCGATCGAAGGAGGTAGAGAGGGTGTTCCGTGCGCTCGATCGGGCTGAGTACATGACGCCGGAGGCACGGGAGCAGGCCTACAAGGACCTGGCCTGGCGGAATGGGCCACTGCACTTGTCTTCGCCGTGTATTTATAGGTACCTAGGCCTCATAGTTTAATGCCTTAAGGCATCTTACATTGCTTTATTGTCTGGGCTTCTAATGGTTTTGTTGGTTTATTTTATTACTATTTGTAATTTTTTGTATTGCTGTTTTATTAAAATGTAGGTATGTTATGCCACAATATACAAAGATGGAATTCTTCTTCATTGCTCACTTTTCTTTGACTTAAAAATATCAACTTTGTACAGAATATTATTCGTAGTACCTAGTCAATCTTGTAAAATATTTGTAACTTAATAAATTAATAATATGGTTAAATATAATTGTTAAATGTTTTGGGTACCTATGGAACCACTTACTTAGATATGGAATGGCTCCATTTCTAAGTGCATTTGTTTCCTACTTGCCTGACAGTGAGGTGATGGAAGGACTAGAGCTGAAGCCAGGTCTCTCCTTCCTGAATGTTGGGTCAGGGACTGGGTATCTCAGCACCTTGGCAGGCCTGATCCTGGGCACTGCGGGGATCAGCCATGGAGTGGAGGTGCACCCAGCAGTGGTGGAATATGCTTCGAAGAAGATAAGACTGTTCTTTGAAAACTCAGCTATATTGGATGACTTTGATTTCTGCGAGCCAAAGTTTTATAATGGTGAGTTTCTCAGGGCTGCCAAAATAACTATTTGGCACTGTAAATGATGCATTTTACAGACTTACAAAATTTGACGATTTTGCTAAACTCATAGTGCTTGGCTGATTGATGCAGTAATGTAAAAATATTGGTATCCTGAAGATATTTCAAGTGAATGTTTAATATGTGTGTTCTGAATATATATGGTTACCAATCTGATTATCCAATTTTGACATTATGTTGTACAGTGAGTTTGAATCCCAGTATGGAGAAAGGCTTGATTTTTAACCCAAAGAAAAACAAAGTGTTCCCACTGGATTTTAAAAAACCATAGTCCACAGGCATCAATAAGTACTCTAAGAAATATTTCGTGACCCTGCTTGTTAAAAACTGCTTTTGGACAACTTGGTTATATGCATTACTACCTGATGCCCGCGACTTCGTCCGCGTGGATCGAGGTGTTTTGGTTCCCGTGGGAACTTCTTAATTTTCCGGGATAAAAAGTCTATGTGTAGCCTATGTGTTATTCCAGACTATAATCTATCTCTGTGCCAAATTTCATCCAGATCTGTTCAGCCGTGATTGAGTAACAAACATCCATACATCCACACATCCATCCAAACTTTCGCATTTATAATATTTATTTGATATAGCAAGCTTTTATGATTTATCATGATATAATCTAGACTTTGGAACAATGATAAATTATTTATTTATTTCACGGAGGTCAACTTGTGTTACGTAGGTACACTTATGATACGTTAAGATTCTACCACCAGTTTGGAAAGCTGATTCTACTGAGAAGAGCTATGCATATAAATGGGCTCTGGTCTGTCCTGGTAGGCCGCTCATGGCTAGATACTGTACTTACCAGCAAAGCCGTGCCGCCAAGCGAATTAACGTTACAAAACATTGTTTTGTGTGTCAATTTTTAAACCCCTATTCCCTTAAGAATTAAATTGATTGTATGTAAAATTATAATTAAAAAAAAAAGAATTTTATAAATAAATGGTTAAGACTCATGAGCAATGCAACAATAGCCTGGTTTTTGTTAGTGCACAATAAAAATATCAAATAAGCATTACTTTCCACTCAGGTAACGGGTTGTGTCTGAGCCAGCTCCTGTGCGGATACGACCGCGTGTACTGCGGCGCCGGCTGCCCGGCGGAGTACGAGGACTATTTCAAGAGGCTCATTAAAGTAACTGATATTGTTCCTCTGTGTAGTTTAACGACCTCCTTGTCGCAGTGTTTAGCGCTGTTGTCTAAACGTGCGGAGGTCGCGGGTTGATCCCCGGCAGGGATTTGGAAATTTTATAATTTCTGTATTTTCCCTGGTCTGGCCTGCTGGGAGGCTTCGGCTGTGGCTAGTTACAACCCTATCAGCAAAGACGTGTCGCCAAGCAATTAAGCGTATAATGCTGTGTAGAAACCGATTAGGGGTATGAGTTTAATATAACTGCCATGCCCCTATCAGGTTAGCCCGCTACCATCTTAGACTGCATCATCACCATCAGGTGAGGTCGTAGTCAACGAATAACTTGTAGCGAGTAAAAAAAAGTTCCTCTTGTGTCTTCTATTAAAAATATATTGGTAGGGTTCTGCTTGGGATAATAATTCAGTGGGGCTCTAGATCTTTTTGTCTATTTTTATTTTGTAATTTTACTTTCGTCTTTGACTTTGTTGTTGTTGCTTTGTATAAGTCTTAACAAAAATGTATAATTTTGACCCAGGTGTTATTAGACTAGCTGTCATACCTTGGCGTGTTGTGCCACTGCAAATTTCTGGCTTAATGGGCGGTTAATATCGCGAGCTACATATTATGCAAGATACACACTGTACCCAACGACTTATTACAAATAGACGCGGCATACGCGAACATCATTGCACTAAAAACGGCGTAAATATTACGTACGCGTAGAGAGGGAAAGAACATAAAGGTCAACATACGCTATACCTGTTGTTAGAAAGAGATGAATATAGATTGTGAGTTACACTGTTGTTAACTGCAATGTGCACAAGTGAGGGCAAGTGCCTTCTTAAATTCTGGCCAAAATAAAGCGCGGGGAACGTATCTAATGTTTTAAATATCATAGACTGTACCCCATAGATTTGTCTGCTGTGGCGGATTATAGCGAATGAAACTTCTAGATCGTTCATTACAGCGTATGTGTAAAGTAACGTGTGTGGTGCAGGTGGGAGGAATACTGGTGATGCCGCTGAACGACACCCTGCTGCAAGTGCGGCGCGTGGGCGTGGACGAGTGGAAGTCGCGCAATCTGCTCAACGTGAGCTTCGCCACGCTGCGCGTACCCACCGCCGAGGAGGCCGACGACAAAGTGACGCTAGGTATGGACACTGCGGACTCTTTAATCTAATTTTAATTTATTTAATTTATTTATTTTTCGGAATTCCTTAAATAAAAAATAAAAAAATAATAATATTTTATTTGCAAGAATATGGGTACAGATGTAGGCCTTAAAAATAATATTTCCCTTACATATTCTACCATACAATGTTGTGCAAATAGTTAAGTATTTTTAAGTTTAAATTTCAGAAATCATTAAAATTTAATTTCAGAAGAACAGAAATTATATTGCTCCTCTGCATTTTTGGACGTGCAACAAGCATTCGATAAGGTCTGGCACAATGCCTCCTCTGTAAGCTAAAATCGGTCTTACCACACAGTTATGTCCCACTCTTAGCTTCGTATCTGTCTTCGTAAATTTCTACAGTGTAGTGCTGGAGTGCCATAAGGATCTGTTCTTGGGCCTACTCTGTACACAATATGCACTGCAGATCTGCCAACCATGCCGAACTACAGCAACTTTTGCAGATGATACAGCTATCCTAGCTAGTCACAAAAATGCTGCAACTGCCTCTGCTCTATTGCAACAAGGACTTGACCAGATCTCTACCTGGCTACAGAACTGGAGGATTAAGGCAAGCGCTAATAAATCAGTGCATATAACATTTGCGCTAAGACAAGGAAACTGCCCACCAGTTAGTCTGGGTGGTAACACGCTGCCACACAATGATATCGTGAAACACCTGGGTCTCCATCTTGACGAGACTGACGTGGAAAAAGCACATCAAGACGAAAAGAGAACTTAACATCCAGTACAAAACATTCCATTGGATACTGGGTAGAAACTCCATACTATCAGTGGATAATAAGCTATTAATATACAGGTTACTCTTGAAGCCAACCTGGGCCTATGGCGCACAACTGTGGGGCAGTGCATGTGACTCCAGCCTTAACATCCTACAAAGAATGCAAAATATTATCCTACGCTCAATTGCTAACACGCCTTGGTTTATCACAAATGAAGAACTCCACCAAAACGTAAACCACGAGCACGAAGTCGCGGGCATCAGCTATAGTTAAGAATAAAAATAAGTAAATTAAATTAACAGTGATTAGATCCAGCAAGCTGTGGCCGACAGCTGTTGTGGTTTATTTTTCTTTTTGAATCTTCTAGGTACCTCATGAATGGTCTGTATTCGGTTTGACAAAGCATGTACTATAGGCAAGGTTTATCTACCCTGTGCTATAGGGATGATAACAATTAGGTCTTTTGGAAGACTATTTAATAATCAGTAAGATATAATTTATTTTTGACATAGGCATCTGACCGCTAGACTGTTCGTGAACGTCTAGCGGTTGTGGGAACTATGTATTGTATTGTTACTTCAGTTGTGAACCCCTTTGAGCAGTTGTAATAGGAAGCGTGGTTCCAGACAAGCAGACGCCGGTGCGGCTGATGTACCTCGCTCGCGCGTCCATCCGCGAGTCGATGCGCGGCGGCCTCACGCGGCGCCACCCCGTGCTGCGCGAGAAGCCGCGCCCGCCGCCTCCCGCCGCCTGCCCGCGCCGCATCTGCATCCCCCTCGAGCCGGAGGGCGAGCTCGGTGAGTCCACACCGTCGCTATCACCCGCGAGGCGATGCGCGGCGGCCTCACGCGGCGCCACCCCGTGCTGCGCGAGAAGCCGCGCCCGCCGCCTCCCGCCGCCTGCCCGCGCCGCATCTGCATCCCCCTCGAGCCGGAGGGCGAGCTCGGTGAGTCCACACCGTCGCTATCACCCGCGAGGCGATGCGCGGCGGCCTCACGCGGCGCCACCCCGTGCTGCGCGAGAAGCCGCGCCCGCCGCCGCCCGCCGCCTGCCCGCGCCGCATCTGCATCCTCCTCGAGCCGGAGGGCGAGCTCGGTGAGTCCACACCGTCGCTATCACCCGCGAGGCGATGCGCGGCGGCCTCACGCGGCGCCACCCCGTGCTGCGCGAGAAGCCGCGCCCGCCGCCGCCCGCCGCCTGCCCGCCGCCTGCCCGCGCCGCATCTGCATCCCCCTCGAGCCGGAGGGCGAGCTCGGTGAGTCCACACCGTCGCTATCACCCGCGAGTCGATGCGCGGCGGCCTCACGCGGCGCCACCCCGTGCTGCGCGAGAAGCCGCGCCCGCCGCCGCCCGCCGCCTGCCCGCGCCGCATCTGCATCCCCCTCGAGCCGGAGGGCGAGCTCGGTGAGTCCACACCGTCGCTATCACCCGCGAGGCGATGCGCGGCGGCCTCACGCGGCGCCACCCCGTGCTGCGCGAGAAGCCGCGCCCGCCGCCTGCCCGCGCCGCATCTGCATCCCCCTCGAGCCGGAGGGCGAGCTCGGTGAGTCCACACCGTCGCTATCACCCGCGAGGCGATGCGCGGCGGCCTCACGCGGCGCCACCCCGTGCTGCGCGAGAAGCCGCGCCCGCCGCCGCCCGCCGCCGCCCGCCGCCTGCCCGCGCCGCATCTGCATCCCCCTCGAGCCGGAGGGCGAGCTCGGTGAGTCCACACCGTCGCTATCACCCGCGAGGCGATGCGCGGCGGCCTCACGCGGCGCCACCCCGTGCTGCGCGAGAAGCCGCGCCCGCCGCCGCCCGCCGCCTGCCCGCGCCGCATCTGCATCCCCCTCGAGCCGGAGGGCGAGCTCGGTGAGTCCACACCGTCGCTATCACCCGCGAGGCGATGCGCGGCGGCCTCACGCGGCGCCACCCCGTGCTGCGCGAGAAGCCGCGCCCGCCGCCGCCCGCCGCCTGCCCGCGCCGCATCTGCATCCCCCTCGAGCTCCTCATCCCCCGGGCGAGCTCGGTGAGTCCACATGGGGGAAGACAAATATTAGCTGTTTGCCATTTTTCTCTGTATTTGGTACATTACAATAAAAATCGAAGTCTTGACATTAAGATTACTGACATTTTGTCCGGACATTGGCTACATTTTGTCCGGACATTGGCTACATTTTGCCCGGACATTGGCTACATTTTGTCCGGACATTGGCTACATTTTGTCCGGACATTGGCTACATTTATCAAAGGTATACTGAAACTTTTAAAACCTGGATTTATATTGCCACAAAATGCTGGAACAACTAGCCCTCTCCCTTTCGCGATATAAGTTATAGACTAAGGGTACAGACCTTTACTTTAAAAAAGTATAAGAGCGTTCCAATAGCTAAGTGACTGTATTTTGCCATAGGTTTTTTATATTGTCAAAATATAAAAATACAAGGCCCACTTATACAAGGTTGTTCAAGTGTGTTCAAGTTAAATTTTCTGTACGTGTCCTTTCCATGTCAACCCCGGAATTAACTAATCAAAAAGTGACAGCATCACAAAATTAAACTTCAGTTTAAAAAGTTTCAGTTTAAAATCAGTTTAAACAGTGTTGTGCAAGTCTGCCTTAAAACTAAAACTGCTTTTAACCGTAAAGAAACGATTATATGCCTACATGAAACAGATAATTTCTAAACCTCGATTTCTTTTCCCAGAGGGCCTCAATATACTCCACGATTTGGATAGCGAGAATGGAGCAAACGAAATGAATGCTCTGCTGAGCCTCGTCATCAGTATGGGGCAGAACCGCGGCGCCGGCGCCCTGCGCTTTGACCGTCTCTCGCGTTCCGACTCCGAGGACGAAGACGACGGCACCCCAGACCGCCCCGACCCAGACAACGATCCCCAGGATAACCCCAACGAAGATAATGATAACCAAGATAATCGCAACCAACACAATGATAGCCAAGTCGAGAACCGCAACCAAGGCAATGATAACCAAGTGAACCACAACCACAGCAATGATAACCAAGTTAATCACAACCAAAACAATGATCACCCCGTTAACCAGAACCGAGTCAATGATAACCCAGATAGGCTTCCAGCCGCAGAACGATTCCCGGACTTCCCGAATGAAGATCCAGGTAGCAGGCGAATAGATTCAGACAATGTAAATGATGATCTTCCTAGAATTCGAGGGAGCGTTCTTAGTAATGGTCTACTGGGCGGGGGCTGTATAGACTCAGACGAGGAAGAATATATAAGACAAACATTTGATAAAACTTTGGCTGAATATCCATATATTAACACCACTGGTATGCGTTTGCGGGTTGGTAGTAGCAATGCTGATAGAGGTTGTAGTAACAATAATACTACTGATTCAAGACCTGATGATCCAGATAACGCTGCTAGTAGTTCAACATCTGATAACAAGTCAGGCGGCGTCGCTGTATCGGAGGCTGGTAATCCGGACGACGATAGGCCAAGTGCGAATAGTACAGATGAGGACAAATGTAGCAACAGTCGCAAGTCGGGGCGCACCAGGACGCTGTTCGGTGCACCGCGCGATCCCGTGCTGACGTTTCAGTGCGAGAGTGACCCTGAGCCGTCCACTTCGAGCGCCGAAGCCGATAATAGCGTCACCAGGACTTCTCTAGACACGATGGTACGGGAAGCCATTGATAATTATGCAAATCGGGTAAGAGATTGTTTATTATCTATAATTAATTATAATATTACAAGTACACAGATTATATATGTACAGAGAAAAGTAATTTGACACTGCCAAGGTTATGCCATAGACAATTAATCAGTCAGAGTCCGAAACAGACTGTCTAGTTCTTAAGTTATGTCTTTTTCTTTCTACTGATAAGGTTGTGTTTGTAACTTCACTGTGTCTGGTAATTACAAATAAAGATTTTATTTAATTATTTATTTATTTATATTCTTCAATATAATATATAAACAGCGTAACTTTAAGTAATTCAATTTTTTTTTCAGAAACATTTTTGGTATACTAGCTGATGCCCGCGACTTCGTCCGCGTGGATCGAGGTTTTTCGTTTCCCGCGGGAACTCCTTAATTTTCCGGGATAAAAAGTAGCCTATGTGTTATTCCAGACTATAATCTATCTCTGTGCCAAATTTCATCCAGATCCGTTCAGCCGTTGGGGCGTGATTGAGTAACAAACATCCATCCATACATCCATCCAAACTTTCGCATTTATAATATTTATTTGATTAATACGGTGGGTTCCCAGGTCCTTCCACATACATCCAACTCTACTAAGGTGTTCTAGTTGAGCGACAGAAGCGATTCGACGCGATACGACGCCATAGGAAATAAACTTTACTGTTTGATACTTTCGCATCGCGTCGCTTTGTCGCATTTGTCGCTCACCTAGGACAAGGGGTGTCTTTAGTGAACATTGTTTAAAATTCGTAATATGTGTTGTCACAAATAGGCCCCTCATCCCATCACTAGGCCACTTGTACCTCGTGGTTTTATATAGATTGGTTCAAAAGTTATGATCCATGCAGGGTCCACAAAGAGCCCAGCCCCGGCCAGACCCGCCCGGCATGCCCTCAGAGGTGGAGATAGACCTGGGCAAGATGGCCGCCACCGCTGAAGAGATGGCCTGGGACGAGACCAGGCGCGACTCGGTGGAGGCCAGCGAGGAGGACACCGACACAAGCAACAGCAAGCCCAAGAGGCAGAAGCTGGATAGCGGGATAGGTGAGTCCAGTGATGCTTTTAGCGTGTGCTCAAGACGTTTGAACCATACTAATATTATAAATGCGAAAGTATGTTTGTTTGTTGGTTTGTCCTTCAATCACGCCGCAACGGAGCACCGGATCGACGTGATTTTTGGCATGGGTATAGTTGAGGAACTGGAAAGTGACAAAGGCTACTTTTTATCCCGGAAAATTAAGGAGTTCCCACGGAAATAAAAATAAACTTAAACCAACAAACAAGAAATTAACAAGCCCTCCCTCTCTTTATTCCTTTCTTCCTCTTGAGCAGGTTTCCGCACTTATTACCAGATTTCAACAGAATTCCTATTTGCCAAGATCTCCTGTATCGTTCAATAAACTGGTAAACAAGAATACGAAGCTAGATCTCTTGTGCACCGCGGCCACGTCCATGCGTAGTATTCTAGCCAGTGAATTCTTTGAATCTCACAGCCTGAGTTGAAGTGGTTTGCTCATTGCTGACTGGTAATCAATTTTTTTTACTTAAATTATCCCAAATGTACTCTGGTTCTTCTGAGCTAATAATTAATCTATTTGATTGTTCAGGGGAGGCTTCGCCCAGCGGGTCGTCAACCGAAAAGACCAAGAGCGAGAACTCTGACACTGATAGTCCTCTGCAGTCCGACTGCCCCAATGAAGACATCGAGGGGTCCATAGACAGTAAGTAGCCTACTATAGTTCTTGCAGTTCACGAGCGCGCGTGGACCTTATTTGTGGTTATGCATATTGCGTATGTGTGCGTGCCGCTCGTACGCGCTAACGTACACGCACATATTTACACGTATACACATGTTAACACACTAACACGACCATGAGCCACGCGCGCTCGTGAATTGCTATAAAATTATATCATCACTAGCTGATGTCCGCGACTTCGTCCGCGTGGAGTTAGGTTTTTTGGTCCTCGCGGGAACTCTTTAAAATGGTTTTAATGTTTTATTTATTTAGGTACTGAAAATCAGATAAATTAAACCAAACCAACTAAAAAACATAAAACCTTTGATTTTTTAAACTATTTTTGTATTGCAATATATAATATACTAAAACATTTGATATATATCGTCGAACCCAGTTTGATATATATCGGATATATATCTTGATATATATCCTCGAACCCTGGGCCCAATCATGTAAGAATGGCCGATCAAACGTTAAAGATTTTCGTCAAAGTAAAATAAACCATAAATGCATTGAATTAGAGCTCAATTTCGTCTGCCCATTCTTATACGTTTAGGTATGTACGATACCCTAAACGTATAAGAATGGGCAGACGGAATTGAGCTCTAATTGAATGCTGTCATGGTTTATTTTACTTTGACGAAAATCTTTAACGTTTGATCGACAATTCTTACGTAATCGGGGGGCTGATTTGAATAGATTCGTCTGTTTTGGCGGATTATAGCGCATTAAACTTGTAGTTCATTATTAGGTGTGGTTTGCCCGCTAGGGGTGGTGAGGGGGCGCGCGCGCTCGCCGTCCTACTGGTCGGCGTCGCCCGAGGAGATGGCGCACCGCGAGCGCGTGCTGCGCCGCATCGCGCGCGGCGGCGACGCGCGGCGCGCGCGACTCTCCTACCTCATGAAGCAGGCCGTGCGCGAGCTGCCGCTGCCGCACGCGCTCAAGAAGTGAGTACACCCCCACACGCACGACACGCATACACTACACATCCACCAATACAGCCATCTATTTACCAACTAAGGATACAACATTACCTACAAATTAATACTCAAAAAGCGTCCACAATCGTTTATACAAACACAGCTATAGATAATATTGACTGAGACACCAAACGGTTCACAAAAACCAACCATATAGCTTTATATTTAGGGTTCAATTTTGTAATAACAATTCGACACATACGACATTTTGTCGCGTAGTGTACTCATGCGCGACTGAGGCGAAAATTGTTCACAATATCTATTTGTGCACAATTTGACCGTGCCGTTTTTTGCGTTTCGATGGTGCGTCTAAGGTATTGGTAAGTCAATGACTACAGCCCATTAACGCCCCACTGCTGGGCACAGGCCTCCACTCTCATAGGAGAGAGGGAATATAGAGCTTAGACCCACTACGCTGCTCCGATGCGGGTTGGCGCGGGCGGGCTTTAACGACTATTATCATGTTAGTGATAATAACCGGGACCGACGGCTTAACGTGCTCTCGAGGCACGGGAGTGAAACACTGCCAACTTCCTAACTCCGGGCTAGTACTGAAAATTTCTAGTCGGAAAAACCCAATACTTATTTTATGTCCCGTCCCAGGACTCGAACCCGGGACCTCGTCGGCCGCAGTCGAACATGCCAACCACTAGACCAACGAGACAGTCACACTACACATACATACATATTTAATATACATGTGTATAAATCCATACTTCCATACTAATATTATAAATGCGAAAGTGTGTCTGTCTGTCTGTCTGTCTGTCTGCTACGCTTTCCCGGCCCATCTTTTCAACCGATGAAATTTGCTATAGAGGTAAGTTATATCCAGGGGAAGGACATAGGCTACTTTTTATCCCGGAAAATTAGGGAGTTCCCGCGGGAATCAAAAAACTCTAATCCACGCGGACGAAGTCGCGGGCATTATCTAGTATATATATATATGTGAATGTGAATATGACTCGTTGGTTGGTGGTTGGTGGTGGTGGTGGTAAAATGTGAATAAAATTGTTGTGCTTTTTTCCTTTCACCAAATTTTATAATATTCCTATCTTTAAGTACATATTTAAGTACTAGCTGATGCCCGCGACTTCTTCAGCGTTTATTGAGATTTGTGATTTACAGTTTTAGTTATTTTTTCTAGATTTGTCAACCTGGGTCGCTGTTTCGAGTTTTAAAGCGGAGGTTACAACAAATTGAAAAGTTAACCATTTCTAGATGTTACAGTAAGAATATAATGAAATATAATATAATATTCAATAATCGAGAAGGAATTGTTTGAAGAATGCTCTTAGGATTGTATAGATAAGTCTCGATATTTGTAGGTAGGGCTCCTTTGCACTTGTCTAATTCGAAAACGAGAAAATGGTGTCCGAAATAACTGGAGTACTTAAAAAAAGAAAGTACAGGAGTACAGAATTTTCTTCATCCTTATCCTCGTATTCGAATCGGTCAAGTCCAGAAGCGCCCTGTACCCTTACCACAAGATTTAAAATACAAACCGACGATGAACATCGAAACACTTTGGCGTTGAAGTAAAATAGACCTTGAGGACCTTGTATCAGAGCTCAAGTTCGTCCATACATCTATAGCCAATCCAATCGGAAACGTTGCGAAATTAGAATCGGTGGCACCGTATTTTTCGCTTGAATACACTCAACGTCGGTGTGATTTTAAATGTCGTGGTAAAGGCACTGAGAGTATATTTGTATTACACGTAAGGACTGAATAACTAGTGATTTATTATTTTTACACGGCCATAGACAAAGAACGTCGAGAGAACGCAATTGGGTATTCGACTACTAGTGAAATAAATATTTTTTTAGTGATTATTACATAATGGATCTCCCAAAAGTCGTAATATCCACGTCCTCTGCTAGTCTTATTTTGAATAACCATTTTAAACTATCGATTAAAGTAAAAAAAGTGCGTCGAACTTTGATGATGTCACAACTTAATACCTACATAACCCATACTAAGTACGCGTTTTGACGTTTGAAAAAAAAGTTGCTGATTTGACTAGTTGTCAAATACCCAATTCTACTTCGCCGACGTTTAATTCTTCAAAATACTTTTTACCCAAGCTTTGACTGTGCAAACCAAATTCAAATTAACTCACATACGTGTGTGAGTGAATTTCAAACTCCTGAGCCAGTATAAGTGAATGAGCGAGACTTAATATGTGGCAGAAAACGCCGAGGCCGGATGGTCATTCCGTATCTTAGCAAATCATATCAGAAACATTGAACAAAACCAAAGATAGAAGATATAGATAAAATAATTGCGTATTCTGCGTTCTATGTATATGTCCGTGTATTGTATTTATGCAATTTACTATCTTGTCATTGATTTATTGTATAAGTATGTTTAGTTTAGCATAAAATTTATTTAACGGTGAAGTTTTAATGAATTTATCTCACCTTTTTCTGAATACCCATTTAAAATTTCGTGTAGCTCTTCTAAATATCATCAAATATCCATACAAATATGTATTTTTTATGATTTTTCATTCGCTTATTAACATGATTGAAGAATTTGATGTTTTTGCATTAAATCTGGATCAAAATATTGGGTAAAGTTTATTTTGAAATACCATCCATATGTTATTTTTGTGACTTTGTTAAAAAATACTTCAATCCATTAAAATCGTTTAGACTTAAGACGTACACATGGTTTAACCTAAATAGACATAAATAGGTGTAACCTAATATACTTTACAATTTTAGCTGCTTTAACCAATCTACCGGAGGTCAATCTAATCGTTTCAGATTTTCTGAAAACCGATACTTCAAATTGTTTTCTTAAAATATCTAAAATAAACTGTGTGTTAGTTCTTGAGTTCTACCCACTCACACGTGAGTGTTATAGTATTTTTTTTGTCAACAAGCATGCGTAAATTGCGTTTTTGTTGAATATTTGTCTCGATTTAGATGATAAACTAAGTAGGATATGTAAGGGTATATCAGAATGTAGGGATCCACGGTAAAAATAAATTATAATCAAACACAATTATTAACGGCATCACAGCCCGACTATAATATTTAATGTAAGAATTTTTCTGGTAGCCAATGAAAAATATGTAATTCTCAATGTTAACTTTAATACGTTTTGTAAGCCTAGTCCTTATCACGTTAATTGTTCTTAGGAGAGTTTGTATAGTTTTACGAATTTTTCAAAGGTCCTGAAACTGATTTAGTTTCGGATCTTTCTCGATATTGTAGAGAAATTTCTTGAGAAGCTGCAGTTTTGTAGAACAATAATTTAAGAATTACTTTTCTTTGTGACGTATTCTTCTATGGTCTACTAGGAAAGCGGTGCCGTGGAGGCCACGATAATAATATGTTCTCACGATAGTCTTTTAATTAATTATAGTCTGTTCGCGTTAAGAAAATAGAGCCTCATCACTGTCGGAAAGGCTTAGCAACGACCCCCGATCAATCAAGTAGCGAGAAATATTCTTGCGCCTTCTACACAATAGATGACACTTTTAAACTTTAAACAATTCATCCATCTATCTATCCATCAGCCTGTATGCATCCACAGCTGGACATAGGCATTTTCGAGAGCGCGCCACCAAACACGGCCCTCTTCCTTCCTCATCCACCCGCTTCCTTGCCACCTTCTTCAGGTCATCGGACCAGCGAGCTGGTCGAGATCGTCCTACACAATATAAGCAATTATTATGTAATTTCGCATGTCTGAATAATTATATAAGGTGAAACATTTCTACTGGAAAATTATTAATAAATAACATCTCATTGTAATGTACTGCTATGGTGCGGCATCGCTGTCCTATGAAACCATAGCTTATCTGCATTAAATTCTTTATGGGGACGACGTTGTCGTCCAGTTCATTTAGTGCTAATAAGGCCTGCTCGCATAGACGCCGGGTTACGTTTAACCCAGGAATAAATTTAAAATTTTGAAAGAAGTTTTATACGAATTCTGTCAAAGTGCAATTTCTCTGCTGGGCAATCGGCTAAAATTGACAGCTACAGTGTAACGATTGCAATCACCTCTGACTGGTTAACACTCTTGGACAAAATCCATTGGCGCAGCAAGAATACCATAAATTCAGCCAATCACAACAATTGATACTGTAACAATGATTGATGCAGGAATTACACAATCACCCTGCTGCTGCTGGGTTAAAAGGATAACCCGGCGTTTCTGCAAGTGGGTCTTAGAGCTATTGATGTTTCAGTCTACACAAACTTATGTTAGAAATTAAGGTTTACGCACACGGGCGGACCGCAACGCTCGGCATGTCACTCCTTAGTCTAGATACAGCTATTTTGTGGTAACTTTTTTTTTATTAACTGGCTTTACGGCTCTGGGTTCCAGCCCCTCTGAGCCTATTTTGTGGCCACTAACGCACTTACTTTTAGCACACCGATGCATTCGCACGCATATCCGAATGGATATCGGATGACGAAAAGGTTTACCACGTCGCGTTGCGGTCCCTTGTAGTTTGCGCCTACGGAGAGTTAAGAATTTGTTTATATTGATGTAAATATTATTAATTTTTAGTCATTTGTTTTCGTTGCAATTGTATAAGTTTATTGAATTTGTTTAGTTGCTAAATGATTAATAATGAATTATTTTGTACTGTATGTAGTAAAGCTGGAGGGTCATTTTTTGAGTGAAAACTCGCTCACTAGAGTAAGCGTTAAAGTAAATAAAGTTTTATCAGATCAGTAATGAAAAGGCGCGAATTTTCTTTTTCTGTATTGAAAATGCAGAACACCTCAACCATATCTGCATTTCTCCCGAGATCCGTGTGACGCGGCCGACTTGTAATGCTGATTTCAATAGCATCTAAAGTATAAAATTGGGTTGCGTGCGGCTTTGCGTGCACCCAGAATCTTTCAGATCTTTTAATTTGTGAAGTAAGTATTGTGTAAGCGGCTAGTATTACTTCAAAATGACAGTTTCATGTCACGTACCTTGACGTCCTTAAAATAAGGATTATCACCAATATTAAAACAATACGGATTAAAGCGATGGTGGTATGCCTCCAGGGGCCATAGTGCCACCGCCTAAAGCCATGCATATTGTTTCATTATTTTTGTTTCATGACTATCGTGTTTTAAAACTCAAATCAATTTTTTTCAAGTAGACTGACAAGTGCTTTTGAATCGTCGAGTGAATCTACCACTGGTTCGGAATACAGAGAAGAACCAGCAAAAACTTTCAGAATTATAATTCTTATTTTAGGAACGTCAAGGTACGAGAAATCAAACTGTCTTTTTGAGTAATATTGCATAAGCATTGCTTTATTTAGTATGGCTCCAGCTGTCCCGACACGGACGCGGGCGCGGGCGACGACCGCTCCGTGGAAACACATGCATAGACACCAACTGCAGTGGTGAGTTTATTTCTCTCACAAAATAAACGCTCGTTTACACGGGCGCTTTTCTAACGCGAAAAAATGCGATAAAATGAAATAAATAAATTTGCACCGTTTCAATTGCGTATTGGAGGAAATTGGCTTGTGTTTTTAAAAAGTAAGTACTTTAATGCGTTTAACGTTAGAACAGCGGCCGTGTGAACGGGGGTTAGTGACTCTGAACAAATTTAATTTAATATTATGTATATATTATACGTTACGAACAGCTATGAGCTACCTACTCTATTGGAATGAAAGTTCAATAAAACGCTGATGTTGTCTGAAATACTGTTTTCTTTTAATTTTCTCTATAAATATATTTTACAAAGGTGAGTATGTAACGGTGGGTGCTGAATTTATAATTTATATTTACAAAAGTTGATGTCGTGTATTAATTGTATTCGGGGACAAATCGCCCGCGACACGTATCAAGAGATATCGCGCGACGTCGCCCGACTAACCCGTTGTCCTGGGTGAGCGACAAACGCGGCAACGCGACGCGATGAGACAGTATTACACAGTAGCTGACCCTTCACGTGGCCACGTTTGTTAGACGGAGAGCTGGCAACGAATTTCGGGAAGGTCCTTTTGGCAAGCTGAAATTGTGGAAAACATAACTTCGTCAATTGGCGAATCCAGTCCTGTCAGTCTGGTAGAGCGTTTGCGGTTATTTCGCTGCTGCGCAGCATTTGCAAACAACATTTGCGAAAAAATAAATAATCTTTTAATTTAGTACTTATGGAATTCGAAAGAAAAATCCCAGACGTTTTTGTCGGTTATAAAGTAGGTATAACCAGACCTTTTCAAAAATATTTTATTAAAATTTCCAAAAAATATACTTTTGGCAATCTGAAATTTTAATCACGTACTTACCTATTTATTGATTAATTTCCTATATACATAATCAAAGGTAATTTCAATAATGCCTGCAAATCGCCAGACAAATTTTGCGGTTTTAAACAATTCCCAGACGTGGATAAAGTTTTCAAATGAGCACGACATACGAAATAGGACTGGATTCGCCAATTGACGAAATTATATTTTTTCACAATTTCAGCTTGCCAAAAGGCCCTTCTCGAAATTCGTTGCCAGCTATGTCGTCGTATCGCGTCGCGTCGCTTGGTGTCGCTCACCTTACACCTATAGGACAGCGGGTTACGCAGCACGATTGATTATGTAGAAGTCAGACATGTATTGCGAAGTCTAGCGAAATCTGACGCCGAAGAATTGGAAGTCCGGCGAAGCAATGTGAACGAGAAAAGCGTTAAGACCCTGTATGCATGTTAGGGTAGGTAATTTAAAAATTTGCCGGCAACGGCAACATCTCTCTCTCTCGTCGCGAGATATTCTCGTTGTGCGCATGCTAAGCACACAGATGTCGGGCGACGTTGCGTCAAGTTGCGTGACGTCGCGCTTTTTCTGTAGACGCGTGTCAAGGGATATTTGTCCCCCTAATGAATACACATCTTTATTATTAGCCTCATTAGGTACAAACACATTTGCTACGTCCGAGTCGACACATTAACCGACAACACGACGCCTCAGGTGTTGGCAGTGTGCTTCTGGTAAAAGCAAATACTAATAAAAAATCCTGCACCTTAAAAATACCTCAATCGTCTATGGTTTTTTAGGTTAATTTCTCTTTTTTTGGTCACTAAGTACTGAAGTATAGTCCCACAAACTTATCTGGCCCGGTGGCCTAATTTTAAAACTAATTTTTATGCCTTTTTGTTTTTATTTTATTTTTAATATTTACTAGCGATGCTGTCACCGGAAAAGTTTGTGGGACTATAATACTTATTATGACGGGAGTCGTGTACGGGACCGCAAGTATTTTGCTTGGGCATGTTTGAAAGCGCATTTGTTTTAAAGTTGTTCTTATTTATAAATTGCATTAAAACTTATATAATATGTAAGTACCCTAAATATATATCTAGATCTATTATTGTCACACAACTATCAGCACGCGCTGAAAAAAATTCGAATGACATGCCCTTTTACCATACCACAGTGTCGCAATTCTGCGTCGATGCGTGCTGCTCATTCATTAGAAATTGTAGTAAAATGCTGACAGATGTAAGCTTTTAGTGTATCAATCGGTCGCTAGCACCATTTGCCATGCATCCTGGTGGTGACGTGCATAGACTCAGGGTACAAGTCGTCGGCGGCGGGCGCTTCGCACGCCGACAATCCGTTCAACACTTTCCGCCCGGGCCGCGGCGTGGCTCGACCACCGTCCCGGATCCTCTCTCGCGCCCATTTGTCATTCGCGTGCGTCCTTTTCACTGGCCTTTTACAATGCGACATCTGTCCTGTATCCCCGTTTTGGGCTTCCGAAGGTGGTCTGCTAGTTGTCTCGGATTCACTCCCGTTCATTAGAGAATGGGCACTCCTCGCTTTATGTAGAGATAATCGCATCGGTTTTCTTGGAGGGGTAGGTCTTTTGAGTTCTTCGCGGTCTTCGTTTTTAATATAATGGCTTATCCTTGAACAACTTTCCGACCCGCAGTCTAACCGCGGTGAACTGCTGTAAACATCGCCGTTTGGATAGTCTGAACATTCAGATTCGAATTCTGAAGATTTGGCACTACGAGAGTGCAGTTTCGACGATCTCCGACTGGATTTGTGGGCGTTCTCTAACACTTTGCCGTCTATCCTGTTGTAACTGTGATGCATCTCTGATTCTACCTGTATGTTTTCGATGCTTTCGTTTTTCTTTATTTTACGTAGGCGTTGCGAGCGTTTGAGTTGCTCAATTATTGACATAGTCTTTCTTTCTGCCCAGTTTGTTTTCTTGATGCTCTCCTCTATTCTTTCAGCCGCTTTCTTGATTTCGCTACGTCTTTGGTCGCACACGATAGGTTCTTCTTTATATCGCGGGTCTTTGTCCAGATCGCTGTCAGATCGGAAATTTTCTTCTGTTCTGGATCTGCTGAATCTATCTGTCTTCATGCGCTGCTTCTCCATGTGTCTTTGGTTTCTTTCTATCATTCGGATGGCTGCGTCGGTTTCCGCGCTGTAGTCGTGTATGCAGTGATGTGATAAGGAATGTCGTATGCGGCCCGCTCTGTGCTCGAAACTATGGGAACTGTGCGATCTTCTATTAGGCGTTGGTGATGTTCTCGGGGAAGTTGCTACCCTGGAGGAAGCGCCGGATGCATTGGACCGCGGCCTTAGAACTGGCAAGTTAGCCTCTGCGCCGTCCAGTCCCGGCAACTTGGCGACAATAGCTGTAATGTCTGGTCCTTTCTGGAAAACCTGTACTTCGGACTTCGGGCTCGTTTTTTGGTGCGGTTCCGTTGTTATGTTGATGCTGGTCACATTTTTCTTAGTTTTGTTCACTGTTATGCAGCTGTCGTTACTGCTTACGGATTGTAGCTGAAAAGATACATAAATGTTTATTACTTACTATTATTTCTGAGAAGACTTGCTCGAGTAGTTTATTACAATTTACAGTTCATGAAACGCGGGTTGAAAATTGGAGAGGACTCCTTGCAGTTTGGCCTCCGCAAAGTTTGTAGCCTTACCATACACCTCTGGCCAAAAAATGTTTCATACTTAGCGTTTAAGTGTCAATACCTGTGGATGCCTGTTGAGCAGCTCGGCGACCTGCTCCTCGAGGTAGGAGATGCGGTGCGTGAGGCGCGTGTTGTCGCAGCGCAGCCCCTCCTTGGCGCGCTCCGCGTCCTCCGCCGCCGCCCGCAGCGCCCCCAGCTCGGCGCGAAGAGATGCCGCTTCATTCTGATTAATTACAATTAATAAATAATAATAAAAACTTTATTTTGAAACATTAACCGAGGACTTAAAAAACATAGGTATATATGAACGATCATCCTGCAAAAGTTAAAAACTGCGTTGCAGTGATGATCGCCCTCCTCAAACATTGTACCTACATTGCACAGATCTACTACTACATTGTTTCATCTAAAAATAATGGTTACAAAATCTAAACTAAATTTTTAATATTAAGTAAAACGTATTCACAATTTTTTCCTAATATCTAACAAATAAATTTAGAAGCAAAAATACTTATAGAGATTTGCTTATCAATAATTAATTATTTTTTAATTAATTATTGTTTGCTATACAGGACATAACTACTTAGCCAAGTGGGAATAGCTGTGTTAGCTCGAGCAATGAAATTTAAAATATTACGTGAGTGTTTTATGATGTGTGAATGAGAGTGTGTGTAGATGTGTGTCTGAAGTGAGTATGTGTGCGTGTTATGTGAGTAAGAATTATTTAAAAGACCAAGACCTAATAAGTTTCTCTGATTCATCAACCCCCCCAATTCACTAATTGAACCCCCTCACAGCGTCTGCATCCCCCCAACTGTCTTTCCACCAGTGCAGCACGTATTTGCGTTGCGAGGCCTCGCGTGAACAGGTTGACCCGTTGTCCTCGGTGAGCGACAGGAGCGATGCGACGCCATAGAATGACAGACGTCGCGTAGATACGTCGGTTTTCTACATGGAGGAAGGAATTACGACTGCCGGTTTTCTATGACATCGCATCGCGTGGCGTCGCTTCTGTCACTCACTTATGACAACGGATCATGACTCATGAGTAAGGCTGCTAGATGGGGTTCGTATAACTATTATAGGTGTCGAATTAGGTTCAACGCGGGTTTACGCCTAGAGAGACAGGGAACCGTATTTGATACATGGTTAATATTCTTTAAAAAAGAAATTAGAAGAGGAAGTGTAATTTTAATCTAATAACACTTCTTCTCAAGGCGTAGGTATGTTTTTTTTATCAACTACCCTTTTTTAGCCCTTGACTGCGATCTCACGTAATAGTAAGTGATGATGCAGTTTAAGATGATAGCGGGCTAACCTGTAGGGGTATGGCAGTTATATTAAAAACCCATACCCCTAATTGGTTTCTACACGGCATCGTGCCGGAACGCTAAATCGCTGGGCGGCACGTCTTTGCCGGTAGGGTGGTAACTAACCATGGCCGAAGTCTCCCACCAGGCCATATGTTATATGAACAGCGGTACAAATCTGTGCCAACCTGTGTAAAGGCCAGCGCTTGTGGTGTCGCGTGCTGCGGCCGCAGCAGCACGAGGCGCGCCGGGGTCGCACTGGTTGCGGCGCGACGGAACTCTTCCTGACTGCAGCACAGAGTCGGTGTGCCGTTCACTTCCAGTATTCTGCAAGGCCAAATTGACAATGTAATGGTCTAAGATCCGAATCTAAATCGAAACGTACCGGTTTGATAATAGAATCAAATTTATTTTATAATAAATTTCATATATTAGAAAATAAATTAAAAATGGGTAGACAACAGAAATCCTGGACAGAATATTTTTAATTATTTTTTGAAAAATGATTTTTCATAAAATGTCGCAAAATGAAGATAATAATAAAATTTTATACTGGACTTAAAGTATAGAGCATATAGAATGTGCAATCGTAGGGTAGACTATTATTTACCTGGATAAATAATGGAAATAATAGTCTACTCTATTATTTACCTGGATAAATAATGGAAATAATAGTCTACCCTACGATTGCACATTCTATATGCTCTATACTTTAAGTCCAGTATAAAATTTTATTATTATCTTCATTTTGCAACATTTTATGAAAAATCATTTTTCAAAAAATAATTAAAAATATTCTGTCCAGGATTTCTGTTGTCTACCCATTTTTAATTTATTTTCTAATATATGAAATTTATTATAAAATAAATTTGATTCTATTATCAAACCGGTACGTCTCGATTTAGATTCGGATCTTCTACTATAAGGAACCGACGTAAAAATAGGCAGTAATCGACGCGTTTCGCTGCTACTTAAATAGGATTTTTTTATGGACTCTATGATGTCCTACACCTAGAGTTGCGCTTTACTGCGTTCACACCATTTTAAACGCTACTAAACTTACTAATAAATCCATGTACCTAAGTAGATTACCACCTCCAAAGAGGGTATCGATAAACTAGAATCTCGGGAATATAATGTGTTAGGTAAGTACTTTGTTTGTTAGTTGAACCCTCACTGCGCGTGGCTCGACACGCACTTGGCCGGCTTTTATTTTATGGAACCTACCTGTCGCCAGGCTTCATTGCATGGTGCTCCGTCCAGTCGACGGTCACACCGGAGCCCCTAGACGCGGCGCTCCACACATTCTCGCGTGCCTCCGCTGCGACCACCACGGCGTTGCCCCCGCACTCTCGAACCGTGCTGTTGGATAAAATAAACTTGAAAAACACGTTGAATATGTGACGTCATCATAAATTAAATATGGCGGATCGAAGACCTAAAAAAGGTGGCGGGAAGCGGGTGGATGAGGAAGGCAGAGGGCCGTGTTTGGTGGCGCGCTCTCGAAAAGGCCTATGTTCAGCAGTGGATGCATACAGGCTGATGGATGGATGGATGGATGATGGATGGATCGAAGACTCTACATAAGTTTCGATTGTCATAGTTTATTCTAGAAGGGGAAGAACCCTGACTTTCGCAGCCCAAAGTGGATTTTTAGGTGGTTAAATCTAAAGTTAACCAAAACTATATACCTATGGTGAAATTGAGAATGAGAAATGAGCTTTTCTCAGTAGAACTGCTTTCCAAACCGGTGGTAGAGCCAAAACACGACGCAACTTATGAGACACATGTATGTCCTTCATTTAATAAATAAATTGAGTATCTAGTGAACCTAAGATAGTGAGCTTTTTAAGGAGACGCCGCCTGCTTGTTCGGGGCGCCCACAGAACACATAATGAGGTGTTCTGTGGGGGCGCCTATAGTCAGCTTTCCGCGTGTGACATATCTGCTTCGGCTACGAATTCTCCCCATTTTACAACATGGGCTCGTCAACGTTAGTGTGCTAGCCCTGTTGTATCTAAAGGTATTATAGTCGTGAGTCGTGACGCCTCAGGCCTCGCGGAGCACTGACCGCGGGCCCTGGACCAGGTAATTGCCGATCCAGTCGCGATACTCTCGTTACGAGGCTATGATGTGTTATGTTCAGGCCTCGGGGTAATGCAAGGACCTACTTACGAAGTGGAGGGCACGTTGGGGCATTCGGTTCGCTGACCGCAGGGTGACCATGTTTTGCATGGGATATCTAGTATTGTAAAACTATGCAGTTTTCATGGTGATATTCTCTATACTAGGTATATTATAGTCTATTAGGTATTCTATTATAGTCGGCTAGGTGGAGCGACGACTTCCGGAGAGTGGCTGGCATCAAATGCAAACAGCCACGGATAGGCAACGTTGCCGCAATCTAAAAGAGGCCTTTGTCCTTTGTCAGTGGATACATTATATTGGCTGATGATGATAATAGTCTATTAAAACTTGATTCGATCTCATGACTCTTTCAGACCAGCACGATCAGATTGCCTAGCAGTCAAGGAGCTCAGGGCACGATAGCCAGAGAGGCACGGTTCCTGCCGGTTCCAAACTTTTTTAGTTGTTTTATATCGTTATAAACATTTTTATAAACAAGCTTTTATCCGTCATGTTGAATTTAGTGTGACGCCATTTTAATTTTCGCGTTCTTCTCATCAAAACCTTTTAATTGAACCCATACCATGGGGGTGCATAAAAAATAACTAGTCCTCCATATTGGATTTAGAATGACGTCACTTAGCTATGCATTGTCATCCAAACTAAACGTGTATGCAAAATTTCTTCTTACTAGGTTGGGGGCATTAAAGGGAGTTGCATCTATGAGCGGCAGCATTACGGACGTGTTTTGTGTACTTACTTATTTACCTAAAGTAAACTTTTCAGTTATGTGTAGTTTGTATATAATATTTTCCTAATAAAATGGAAGAAAAAGTGATTATTAACGAGTTTTTAACATTCGTCCAGAATAAGATAGATGTTATTGACGAGTTGAGCATCGTACAAATATGTGCTACGAACTTTACAGCTGACGAAATTGAATTAGGGAAGACTGAGCTGTTTAATTCTCTAGTGACCGAAGGCGTAAAACTCGTTCAAAGAAAAGGTGAGGACAAAATCAAGAAAAATATAAGGGACGTGATAAAGGCTTTTAAAGAAACCGATCCAGCAAGACAACCTACATTTGTAGCGAAGAATCTAAACAAATTACCACCGGTCTCCTTCGACCATGTTGACGTGACGCGCCTGCTCAAAGACATTGTTTTTCTAAAAAACGAACTACAATCACTGCGTATTGACTCTGTCACAAAATCTGAGATGTCTTTATGGCAAACGAAAATAAGTTCCGATATAACAAACTTAAAATCAATGACGAAAACCGATCATGAAAACAACCGTCAAAGTCCGGGACGTATTCGGCAACTAAGTAAACAAAGCGCACCGCAACATAATATTATGCATAAAAAGTGTACTTCAGAGCTAATATGCAACACGGGGACTCGAGACTCGCAAGAACCGGTTCGCGAAGTAACGTGTACCTACGCACCGACGTACCGTGATATTACACAGACAAGTGCAAATGCATCTGCGCCAGCGCCTGTGACCCAGGCAATTTTGAAGCGTAATAACACTTTCCAAACGGACGATAATGGTTTCACGCTAGTTGAACGTAAGAAGTCCTACAAACATAGGAAAACGAACATGCGCGGATCTCTTGCTAGCAGTGGGCCTATTCAGGTAGCGGAAACGCTCTGTTCTATTTATGTTTCGCGGGCAAAAACTACTGTTACGGAAAAAAATATTAAAGACCATATTTTGGAAAGGGGTCAGGAATGCATTAGTGTGGAAAAGTTAAAACAGAACTATACAACTGCTTTTAACTCCTTTAAAATAATAGTTACCGCCAGCAATATTGATAAGTTTTTGGATGCAGCTTTCTGGCCTACGGGCTTAGTATATCGCCGATTCCGAGAACGACCTGTATCGCATGCAACAAATAAACAAATCAATGGTTGATAAGTCTACTAACATAATTAATAATACAGGGCAAAAGCCTGCTGTCAACACGAAAGGTGATATGATCCTATCGTCGTTTAATTGTAAGTCTATAAAAAGATCCGCGCAACACGTACGCGACTTATGCAGTGAATCGGACATAATCGCCCTGCAAGAGACTTGGCTTTTGCCACACGACCTTACCTATGTAGACAGCATTAACCATGACTTTGGATGTACAGCAAAATCTTCGGTGGACACGTCAGCAGGTATCCTGCGTGGAAGACCTTATGGCGGAGTAGCGTTACTGTGGCGTAAGTCCAAGTTTCATAATGTGTCAGTGATTGAGTGCACGAGCGATAGAATTGCCGCAATTCGTGTCAGTATTGGTAAATACGATTTTGCTGTTTTCACGGTGTACATGCCCACTGACAGTGAAGAAAATCTGCCATACTTTACTGACTGCTTAGCTAATATAAGCGCAATAATAGAAGTAAATAATCTGACGAAAGTGTATATTTTAGGGGACTTTAATGCCCACCCCAATACAAGGTTCGATATCGAACTGTTATCGTTTTGTACAGAACAAGAACTGATGTGTGCAGATTATGAGTTACTTAATAGTAACTCTGATAATTATACTTTTATTAGTGATAGTCATGGCAGTCGTAGATGGCTGGATCACTGTGTCACAACGAAGTCTGCCTGGAGCACAATAGTATCAGTGGAAGTGATGTACGGCGTTTACTCGTCTGATCACTTACCTTTACGTGTAGCTTGCAACCTAGGCGACATAGAATTGAGTCCAGCTACCTACGGCTGCATGAGAGATGACAAGAGTTATGATCGGAATTCTTTTGAGAGAATTCGGTGGAATAAACGCGATGCTAGTCAGATAGATATTTATTTTAATTATTGTAATTCTAAATTAGAGCAGTTAAATGATTTTTATTGTTTTAAATTTACAAATAAGGAACCATGTGACCTTGTAACCGAACACTGTAAATATATAAACGATTTATACACATGTATAATTAATATTCTCCAGACGGGTGCTATGATTACTTCCAATGTGCGTTCTGGTGGACACAATAAGCGTAAGCCTATAGTTGGGTGGAATTATCATGTAAATGAAAGTCATAAGAATGCACAAGTTTATTATAATAGTTGGTTGTTAGCAGGCAAGCCTTCCTCAGGAACAATATATGATAATATGTACGAAAGTCGTAAAACGTTTAAGAATAAATTAAATTGGTGTCAGCGAAATGCAGAGGCGATTAAATTAGACATCCTAGCGACACATAGAAAAGATAAAAACTTCATAAAATTTTGGAACGCGACTAAAAATTTGAATTTCAAACAAGGCCTGCCAGTGAATGTCGAAAACGTACAGAAGCCTGGGGAGATAGCCGATCTCTTTGCCAAAAAATTTAAACTAGACCCTTTAAAAATAGATTCAATAAAAGATGATATACAAGTTTTGCCCTTGAATTATAATTTAAATAATGATATACAGTTCACATTAAACGATCTAAAAAACGCAATTAAAGAAATCAAAAGCGGTAAGTCACCAGGTCACGACAATTTGAGTATAGAGCATATCGTATGCGCGGGAGATGCTCTGTACTCAATGCTATGTAAACTATTTAATATGTGTATGAAATATTCATATCTACCTACCGATTTGATGAGAACTACAGTTGTTCCTATAGTAAAAAATAAGACTGGTGACTTAAGTGCTACAAATAATTACCGGCCTATCTCCTTAGGTACTGTACTAGGAAAAGTCCTGGAAAGATTGCTGCAACCTGAACTGCAGAGAAATATAAGAATTGATGATGCGCAGTTTGGTTTCCGTCCCGGTCTCTCGACAGACTCTGCTATTTTTAGTCTTAAACATACAGTGCAACATTACACCCAACGTAATACATCCGTGTATGCATGTTTTCTAGACCTGAGTCGCGCATTTGATCTAGTGAACTATGATGTTCTCTGGAACAAATTGCATGCGGCTCAGGTCCCGAACGAAATAGTGGATCTGTTGAGATACTGGTACGGCGGCCAAATTAATCATGTAAGGTGGGGCGACGCGACCTCTAGTGGGTATAAGCTAGAATGCGGGGTTCGCCAAGGTGGGCTTACCTCTCCGGACCTTTTTAATGTCTACATCAACGACCTTATACGGGAGCTCAGGGGCACTAGGATCGGCTGCCATATAGGAAACGTTTGTATCAACAACCTGAGCTATGCAGACGACATGGTGCTCCTGAGCCCATCGATTAGTGGACTAAGAAAACTTCTTTCAATCTGCGGTCGTTATGCTAACGACCATGGATTGAAATACAATGTTACAAAATCAGAAATGATGGTATTTAGAGCAGGAAAGGGTCCGGAGAGGGTGCCTCCGGTATATCTGAATGGTACTGTGGTTCGGGAAGTGCAGCAATTTAAATATTTAGGGCATGTTCTCACCGGTGACCTCAAGGATGACTTAGACATAGAGAGAGAGAGAAGGGCCCTCTCGGTTCGGTGTAACATGCTTGCTCGAAGGTTCTCCAAATGCAGCAAGGACGTCAAGCTTACATTATTTCGTGCATATTGTCAATGTTTTTATACATGTCAATTATGGACGAAATATAAGCGATCGACTATGAGCACCATTAGGGTGCAGTACAATAATGCATACCGCATCCTAATGAGATTGCCGAGATACTGCAGCGCATCGGGCATGTTCGCCGAGGCGGGGGTCCCTGACTTCTTCGCGATTGTTCGAAATCGTATAGCCTCCTTCTGGGACAGATTGCGACAGTCGAATAACGTAATTCTTGAGATCATCGGTGATCATATGTCAGGACAGATATTTGACCACTGGCGGCGTGTCCACCGGGACGCAAATAGGAAGTAGCTAGAAATAAGTTTTCTAGTTTAATTTTAACCTAAATTTTATTCACTTTTATTTTATATTTTTAATGTTTTATATTATATTATTATACTGTGGATTTTTATCTGACAATAAAGAATTATTATTATTATTATTATTATTAAACGTTTCAAATTCAGTTGCAAGATTTGACCGAAACAAACAAACATTTGGCTAGATAAATAAAAGCTTGGAAAAATATTATTAAATAGGACTTATTGTTTCAAGTAGTTCAGTATTACTTTAGCAGAGTTAGGTAATAATTAATCAAGCACCTAACAGTCATCGCTAAATCTTGTAATGAAATGCGTTGCAATCGATTTGTTACACAAGGTTAGTAGGGGTTTTGCCAATAGTCATGAGAACAAAGTAACTACGTGGGTACCTATAATTATCGTCATGACTATGAAAAGCTGATTTATTATGAATTTTTGTAGCATTTCCTGGGCACAAACTAAGTAGGTACATATATAAAACTAGTATGGCGCGTGGTTGCGCGGCCCGCTACAGCGGACCGCGTGGTGAACCGCGTGGTCCACTGTCTACTTACTCGCTGTCCTACTATCCTGCCCCCCGATTATGTAAGAATGGCCGATCAAATCGTCAAAGTTCAGCGTCAAAGTAAAATAAACTACAACAGCATTGAATTAGAGCTCAATTTCGTGTCTCGAAATTGAGCTCTAATTCAATGCTGTTATGGTTTATTTTACTTTGACGCCGAACTTTTTCGATTTGATCGACAATTCTTACATAATCGGGCAGCTGGTTTACTGTCTACGTGTTCTGATCTGAACAACACACTGATATGCTAGTGAGCACAGTGGAAGCGCCAGCACGCCAAGCGTCCGACGTAAAAGAAAATTCTCATAAAGGAAAAACATAAAACAAAGACCACCAACCCCCCGCCCCTCCCTTTTTGTTTGAGCAGCCCCTAAGTAGGTACCTATCTTTAATACCCTGACCGTGCTCCTCACCCATTATCCGAACCTTCGATCATCATCTCTCTCTATATTTTTTTCTCTGAACCATTCGTTAAAATGAGATTTCTTCCACAAAAACAAATCTTGAAAAGGAACCGTAGTCTTGCATAGTTCTACACTTGTAGCCTCTTCAATATTCGCCATACATTAACTATGGAAAAATAAATTCCGCCATCTTGAATTTTTTTTCCTGTTCATCAAGTAGACCTTCATGTCCTGATCATCTTTTGCCAAGAAACCACTCTTCCATCTCTGATACTCTCCGAGATAGAAACCGACGAAATTTGTATGGAGGCCATCTTAACTCCGCCATTTTGAATTTTTTTTCAGCTCACTGTCAATTGGATGAAGTTTCGAGTGACATTTGGTCGAGCACCCCCCACCTATCTTCAATACCCTTTTCTATGGAAAAATAAATTCCGCCATCTTGAATTTTTTTCCTATTCATCAAGTAGACCTTCATATCCTGATCATCTTTTGCCAAGAAACCACTCTTCCATCTTTTATACTCTCCGAGATAGACACCGATGAAATTTGTATGGCGGCCATCTTAAATCCGCCATTTTGAATTTTTTTTCAGCTGTCAATCGGATGAAGTTTCGAGTGACATTTGGTCGAGCACCCCCCACCTATCTTCGATACCCTGGCTGGTGCTCTTCATCCGTCTTCGAAATCCTCAATCATCAGCTCTCTTCGTATTTTTCCTCTCCATGAATTTTTGTCTTCTATACGAAACGATGAGTGAAAAAAAAAGTTTTCATACAAAAGGAGACTGAGCAGCACTATATGGAGTTTGGGCCAGTAACAAATATTTTTGTGTCTCGATAAAAGTTTGCTTAAAATAAAGTTTGATAACCCTTCTTTCATAAACAAAAAGAATTTTTAATTTATTCCTCCCAGTTCTTGAGAAAAACAATTTTATGTAAAAGGTTAGGTTAGGTATGGTAGTAGGTACCACACGTCACCAGGACGATTCTACTGCTGCCTATGGTAAAACCAGTAAATAGTTATTCCCAATGAATCATTATGGGATTAAAATATCTAAATTCGAATCATCTTTGCTGTTGAAAACCAAAACTGCAATATGCTATAATCATAGATTTAAAAGACGCTCGCTGACGCTCTAGCGAGACCAAATTAAGTCTATGGCTATAATAGCAAAAATGTCAGTAAGCAAAAACCACAGACAACTAACCTGCAAGTGTTGCAACCGAGCACCGAGTTGAGTCGATTCTATCAAAATTGTTTGCAAATAAATATCGATATTTTTTATAGTACTATGAACATGATAGTTTTTAATCGATTATAAGTCGATCACCGCCGATTTTTATTTCATCGATTTCGTAAAATAACATCACTAGGTATGTCTACGAATAAAAATGGACTCTGGATTTATACAAATACAATTGGAGTACTTTTAAAACGATGAAAGAATCTCGGGATAGGCAGCACTTTGTTTTTTGTGCCAAACTGAATTATAAAATTAAACTTAAATTATGAAAATAATTATCTTCTGACACAAGCATAGCCTGTATATGTTCAGTCTCCTTTTACAGGAGAGGTGATCAATATGTCAGTCAGCACGAGCAGCTATATATATATTAACTAGTATGGCGCGTGGCTGCGCGGCCCGCTGAAGCGGACCGCGTAATGGACCGCGCGGTCCACTGTCTACTTACTCGCTGTCCTACTATCCTGCCCCCCGATTATGTAAGAATGGCCGATCAAATCGTCAAAGTTCGGCGACAAAGTAAAATAAACCATAACAGCATTAAATTAGAGCTCAATTTCGAAACACGAAATTGAGCTCTAATTCAATGCCGTTATGGTTTATTTTACTTTGACGCCGAACTTTGACGATTTGATAGACCATTCTTACATAATCGGGCAGCTGATTTACTGTCTACGTGTTCTGATCTGAACAACACACTGCTATGCTAGTGAGCACAGTGGAAGCGCCAGCTCGCCAAGCGTCCGACGTAAAAGAAAATTCTCATAAAGGAAAAACATAAAACAAAGACCACCAACCCCCCGCCCCTCCTTTTTTGTTCGAGCAGCCCCTAAGTAGGTACCTGTCTTTAATACCCTGACCGTGCTCCTCACCCATCATCCGAACCTTCGATCATCATCTCTCTCCATATTTTTTTCTCCGAACCATTCGTCAAAATGAGATTTCTTCCATAAAAATAAATCTTGAAAAGGAACCGTAGTCTTGCATAGTTCTACACTTGTAGCCTCTTCAATATTCGCCATACATTTTCGATGAAAAATAAATTCCGCCATCTTGAATTTTTTTCCTGTTCATCAAGTAGACCCTCATGTCCCGATCATCTTTTGCCAAGAAACCACTCTTCCACCTTTCATACTCTCCGAGATAGACACCGTCGAAATTTGTATGGCGGCCATCTTAAGTCCGCCATTTTGAAATTTTTTTCAGCTCACTGTCAATTGGATGAAGTTTCCAGTGACATTTGGTCGAGCACTCCCCACCTATCTTCGATACCCTGGCTGGTGCTCTTCATCCGTCTTCGAAATCCTCAATCATCAGCTCTCTCCGTATTTTTCCTCCGAATGAATTTTTGTCTTCTATACGAAACGATGAGTGAAAAAAAAATTTTTCATACAAAATTTTACAGGAGAGGTGATCAATCAGTCAGTCAGTCAGCACGAGCAGCTATATATATATTAACTAGTATGGCGCGTGGCTGCGCGGCCCGCTAAAGCGGACCGCGTACTGGAGCGCGTGGTCCACTGTCTACTTACTCGCTGTCCTACTATCCTGCCCCCCGATTATGTAAGAATGGCCGATCAAATCGTCAAAGTTCGGCGTCAAAGTAAAATAAACCATAACAGCATTAAATTAGAGCTCAATTTCGAAACACGAAATTGAGCTCTAATTCAATGCTGTTATGGTTTATTTTACTTTGACGCCGAACTTTTACGATTTCATCGACAATTCTTACATAATCGGGCAGCTGGTTTACTGTCTACGTGTTCTGATCTTAACAACACACTGCTATGCTAGTGAGCACAGTGGAAGCGCCAGCACGCCAAGCGTCCGACGTAAAAGAAAATTCTCATAAAGGAAAAACATAAAACAAAGACCATCAACCCCCCGCCCCTCCCTTTTTGTTTGAGCAGCCCCTAAGTAGGTACCTATCTTTAATACCCTGACCGTGCTCCTCACCCATCATCCGAACCTTCGATCATCATCTCTCTCCATATTTTTTTCTCCGAACCATTCGTCAAAATGAGATTTCTTCCACAAAAACAAATCTTGAAAAGGAACCGTAGTCTTGCATAGTTTTACACTTGTAGCCTCTTCAATATTCGCTATATATTTTCTATGGAAAAATAAATTCCGCCATCTTGAATTTTTTTCCTGTTCATCAAGTAGACCTTCATGTTCTGATCATCTTTTGCCTTGCTTGGTTTCTTGAAACCACTCTTCCATCTTTTATACTCTCCGAGATAGACACCGACGGAATTTGTATGGCGGCCATCTTAAATCCGCCATTTTGAATTTTTTTTTTCAGCTCACTGTCAATTGGATGAAGTTTCGAGTATTTTTTGTTTGAGCAGCCCCTACCTATCTTTAATACCCTGACCGTGCTCCTCACCCATCATCCGAACCTTCGATCATCATCTCTCTCCATATTTTTTTCTTCAAACCATTCGTCAAAATGAGAATTCTTCCATAAAAACAAATTTTGAAAAGGAACCGTCAATATTCGCCATACATTTTCTATGGAAAAATAAATTCCGCCATCTTGAATTTTTTCCTGTTCATCAAGTAGACCTTCATGTCCTGATCATCTTTTGTCAAGAAACCACTCTTCCATCTTTTATACTCTCCGAGATAGACACCGACGAAATTTGTATGGCGGCCATCTTAAATCCGCCATTTTGAATTTTTTTTCAGCTCACTGTCAATTGGATGAAGTTTCGAATGACATTTGGTCGAGCACCCCTCACCTATCTTCGATACCCTGGCTGGTGCTCTTCATCCGTCTTCGAAATCCTCAATCATCAGCTCTCTCTGTATTTTTCCTCTTAATGAATTTTTGTCTTCTATACGAAACGATGAGTGAAAAAAAAAATGTTCATACAAAATTTTACAGGAGAGGTGATCAATCAGTGAATCAGCACGAGCAGCTATATATATATAAACTAGTATGGCGCGTGGTTGCGCGGCCCGCTACAGCGGACCGCGTAGTGGACCGCGTGGTCCACTGTCTACTTACTCGCTGTCCTACTATCCTGCCCCCCGATTATGTAAGAATGGCCGATCAAATCGTCAAAGTTCGGCGTCAAAGTAAAATAAACCATAACAGCATTAAATTAGAGCTCAATTTCGAAACACGAAATTGAGCTCTAATTCAATGCTGTTATGGTTTATTTTACTTTGACGCCGAACTTTGACGATTTGATCGACAATTCTTACATAATCGGGCAGCTGGTTTACTGTCTACGTGTTCTGATCTGAACAACACACTGCTATGCTAGTGAGCACAGTGGAAGCGCCAGCACGCCAAGCGTCCGACGTAAAAGAAAATTCTCATAAAGGAAAAACATAAAACAAAGACCACCAACCCCCCGCCCCTCCCTTTTTGTTTGAGCAGCCCCTAAGTAGGTACCTATCTTTAATACCCTGACCGTGCTCCTCACCCATCATCCGAACCTTCGATCATCATCTCTCTCCATATTTTTTTCTCCGAACCATTCGTCAAAATGAGATTTCTTGCATAAAAACAAATCTTGAAAAGGAACCGTAGCCTCTTCAATATTCGCCATACATTTTCTATGGAAAATAAATTCCGCCATCTTGAATTTTTTTCCTGTTCATCAAGTAGACCTTCATGTTCTGATCATCTTTTGCCAAGAAACCACTCTTCCATCTTTTATACTCTCCGAGATAGACACCGACGAAATTTGTATGGCGGCCATCTTAAATCCGCCATTTTGAAATTTTTTTTCAGCTCACTGTCAATTGGATGAAGTTTCGAGTAACATTTGTTCGAGCACCCAAAACGTATCTTCAATACCCTCTTCTATGGAAAAATAAATTCCGCCATCTTGAATTTTTTTCGTGTTCATCAAGTAGACCCTCATGTCCTGATCATCTTTTGCCAAGAAACCACTCTTCCATCTTTTATACTCTCCGAGATAGACACCGTCGAAATTTGTATGACGGCCATCTTAAATCCGCCATTTTGAAATTTTTTTCAGCTCACTGTCAATCGGATGAAGTTTTGAGTGACATTTGGTCGAGCACCCCCCTCCTATCTTCGATACCCTGGCTGGTGCTCTTCATCCGTCTTCGAAATCCTCAATCATCAGCTCTCTCTGTATTTTTCCTCTTAATGAATTTTTGTCTTCTATACGCAACGATTAGTGAAAAAAAAAATGTTCATACAAAATTTTACAGGAGAGGTGATCAATCAGTGAATCAGCACGAGCAGCTATATATATATTAACTAGTATGGCGCGTGGCTGCGCGGCCCGCTAAAGCGGACCGCGTATAGGGGCGCGTGGTCCACTGTCTACTTAGTCGCTGTCCTACTATCCTGCCCCCCGATTATGTAAGAATGGCCGATCAAATCGTCAAAGTTCGGCGTCAAAGTAAAATAAACCATAACAGCATTAAATTAGAGCTCAATTTCGAAACACGAAATTGAGCTCTAATTCAATGCTGTTATGGTTTATTTTACTTTGACGCCGAACTTTTACGATTTTATCGACAATTCTTACATAATCGGGCAGCTGGTTTACTGGCATAAAGGAAAAGCATAAAACAAAGACCACCAACCCCCCGCCCCTCCCTTTTTGTTTGAACAGACCCTAAGTAGGTACCTGTCTTTAATACCCTGACCGTGCTCCTCACCCATCATCCGAACCTTCGATTATCATCTCTCTCCATATTTTTTTTCTCCGAACCATTCGTCAAAATGAGATTTCTTCCATAAAAACAAATCTTGAAAAGGAACCGTAGTCTTGCATAGTTCTACACTTGTAGCCTCTTCAATATTCGCCATACATTTTCTATGGAAAATAAATTCCGCCATCTTGAATTTTTTTCCTGTTCATCAAGTAGACCTTCATGTCCTGATCATCTTTTGCCAAGAAACCACTCTTCCATCTTTTATACTCTCCGAGATAGACACCGACGAAATTTGTATGGCGGCCATCTTAAATCTGCCATTTTGAATTTTTTTTTCAGCTCACTGTCAATTGGATGAAGTTTCGAGTGACATTTGTTCGAGCACCCCCCTCCTATCTTCAATACCCTCTTCTATGGAAAAATAAATTCCGCCATCTTGAATTTTTTTCCTGTTCATCAAGTAGACCCTCATGTCCTGATCATCTTTTGCCAAGAAACCACTCTTCCATCTTTTATACTCTCCGAGATAGACACCGTCGAAATTTGTATGGCGGCCATCTTAAATCCGCCATTTTGAAATTTTTTTCAGCTCACTGTCAATCGGATGAAGTTTCGAGTGACATTTGGGCGAGCACCCCCCACCTATCTTCGATACCCTGGCTGGTGCTCTTCATCCGTCTTCGAAATCCTCAATCATCAGCTCTCTCTGTATTTTTCCTCTTAATGAATTTTTGTTTTCTATACGAAACGATGAGTGAAAAAAAAAATGTTCATACAAAATTTTACAGGAGAGGTGATCAATCAGTGAATCAGCACGAGCAGCTATATATATATTAATTATCCCATTTAAGAATCGTAGTAAATATAAATAATAATTAGTGACTATTATTTAACTTGGTGTTGTTCCAACGGTAGCACCTTCCTGTACAAATATTTCGAAATCAGCCAAATAGAGAGTCTGTTTTAGGGCTCCATACCATAGTTCAAGGTACTATAAAAGTCATTCTGCTGACCGTCTGTATGTCCGTCCGTATTTGATTTTGCAAACACGGAGGTATAGATTAATGCAATTCGCTAATATAAATTATTGTAATAGGGTGTTGAAATAAGTTTATTCATCGCATCTTCCCACGTGTGTCTATTATGTAGGCGCTACCAATCACTCGTGGTAATTGAAATAATATTTATTTATCATTTGTCGAAATACTTACTTACTCAGTAGGTAGGTACTCCGAATTGTTACGAAAAACAAGTCCCCTCTACTGATTGTACGAAGGTCTAGTGCCAGGCACCTACGCCCCATTCTCAGGGCCTTGTACCTTGTTAGTATTTATTGGGGTTAGGGCTGCCACCTCTACTCGACAAAATCTAAATTCGAGAATATGAGATCATTAATAATATTATTATCTACTACTAGCTGATGCCCGCGACTTCGTCCGCGTGGATTGAGGTTTTTCGGTTCCCGCGGGAACTCTTTAATTTTCCGGGATAATAATAATAATAATAGATAATGATAATAATAATAGATAATAATAGATAAAAAGTAGCCTATGTGCTATTCCAGACTATAATCTATCTCTGTGCCAAATTTCATCCAGATCCGTTCAACTGTTAGAGCGTGATTGAGTAACAAACATCCATACATCCATACATCCATCCAAACTTTCGCATTTATAATATTTATTTGATTATGTCAGGGCTCAGTGGGCCTACCATCATTTAGAGCAGTCTTATTTTGAAATTGACGTTTTATATGACGTACCTTGACGTCCCTAAAATAAGGAGTAGGTACTATGCTGAAACAAGGGCGTCAATAAGATTAAAATGATACTGCTTTAACCGATGGTAGTAAGCCTTCAGGGGGGGCTACTATCATCGCTTAAAGCAGTATTATTTCATAAGCACTATACTTCAACAACACGAACGTCAACAATATTAAAACAATACTGTTTTAAGCGATGGTAGTATGCCCCCTGGACTCTATATCCCGACTCGGAAAACTGAGACGAGCGGGAAAGCGATGGTAGCCCTCAGCCTCCTATTTGGGCGGTGCGTGGTTCGATTGAATCCCGGTCCCGGTCCCGGTCTTACTTGTAAGAGGACCTCCGGGAGCCCGTGGATCGATTAACCCTGAAGGCTTACTACCATCGGTTAAAGCAGTATCATTTTAATCTTATTGACGTTTACGAGTATACAGTGCCCTTCTTCGAAGTTAATGTGCTTTTTGAGTTAAATATCACTTTCTATACCGGAAGGCACTCCAAAAAAGCTCCCTGCAATGAGCAATTTATGCTGTTTTTTAGAACATTTGAATAGTAGGCATCTATCCAGTAAGTAGGTACTATTTCTTATTTCTTCATGATAAACTTAGGCTTTAAATCTTTAGCACGGCCCTATGTAGCAATAGGTATATTATGTGGCAGCCCTAAGTAAGGCTTTAACAACTTGCAATGTAATAAGAGCTTCATGCGAAGAATTTGAACTGTTTACGTGCGGAGCTATAAAATATTATAGCTCAGCTTAGCTTACCTACGCATACAACCTAATGCGTTCAAATATGTTGATAATCATTTTCACTTTTATGCCGATTATATGCTAGATGATGCCCGCGACTTCGTCCGCGTGGTTTATCAAAAATCTCGTGGGAGCTTTCTAATTTTTCCAGATACACCGTCTCCGGGATTTAACTTCCTATACCCAAGCTCTCTCTTTACCAAGCTTAGGCTCAACGGATGGGACGTAAAAAGTAACAGACAGACAGACACACTTTCACGTTTATAATAATTAATACTAATTATAAGACCCGAAACTCTCGATAGTCAAATCAAAAACGAAGAAGGTAATGTAAGAAAATAAAATATAAAGTATTTTTTACACCAACAAACTAAATGGAATCTTTCTACAAACAATGTTTATTGCTCCAGTACTATTTTAACCACATTAGTGATTATTTATCGAAGCCCCGGCTATTTGCGGGAGTGGTGTTAAACCATGCTAAACGTTACAAGATATTTAGACGATATATTTGCAGTAGACCGGACAAAAGAATACACTGAGAAAAGAAGCCATTTGGCGCATTTTCCGTATCGTAGTTCAAGTTTTATGAACCCGTCCCTACCCTCCTAGTTGAAAAAGTGAATGTTACCTATAAACTATTTATACTTATTTTAGAAAACCGGGACCGGCATTCTTAACTTAAAATCGAATTACAGAAATTGTTATTTCCATGAAGAGAACCCCGTTAGAAAGTAGCCATCTAAAACTCATGTTAGGAGCATCTAATACTTGAGTCATTGCGCAAAAGCTGCAACAATCGTTGTTACAATCTCAATCGTTGTTTATGGTTTTCTTTCTATTATAATGATTTCACTGCAATTCGAGAGTGCGAGTGTCGACAATCAGAGGTGATTGTGATCACACTGTAGCCTAGTTGTCAAATCAAAGCGGTTGCCAGGCCGCCAGGTTCCAGTACTACTGATACTGTAGCCAACTCGCAACTTGGTGGCCCGGGCTACACTGGGAAAGACCGGTAGGGTCCAACGATGACGATATTACACTCGAAATAGGCAATAACAATACAATGCACGTACGTACCTTGGACTGCTACTTGCACTCGATGACTTCCACCACGGTCCAGGGATTTTCGCTGGGTAGATTTGGGTTATTGTTGAGATGTTCGCGCGCGATGTTTTCTGTGCAACGGTTTTTACACGAACAGACAAGACCTTTGACAGGTGACAGTTTACGTGCGTTCGCTCCAACTTTGACGAGAACGTCGTGCATGACAGCTGATATGAGCTGCGTGTTGCCATTGCACTAAACACGAGTGCCAGCCATCGTTCATCGGTGGTGCGAGGTTTGAAATTGTATAAACTGACGTTACGGTGACGGAACATACCGCCCACCAAAATGCCTATGGTATTTTCTGGTTAAAGATGATAACAGATAATCGATACAAACGGTATAATAGAAAGGCTATAAACTACGCGTTAATGATGAAGCAAAACTTAAAGCTAAAATTAACTATGGTATGCAAAAAAAAAGGATATAAAACTTGTACGATATAAGTTACGCTTCTAGTGGAAGAGGACATAATCCTATCCAACCGCGTTGAAATGTGTTACGAGATGCGTTTCTTAGAACTCCAATCCTAGCTGCTCCAAGCCCATGAGGAAAAAGGCACGTGGAATGATTCAGAAGCACGTGGAACGGAGAATTATAAGCCCATTTGGATCGATAAGTGAGCCACAAAACATGCTCAAGTTTCAACCTGGACTCAAAGTTCAGATGAAAAATCAGTGACAACTGCCAACGATGAAGCCGATGTTGATCAACACGAGCGAGATCTTCGTCGGAAACAGTTGTTGGACGATTTACCGTAGTAAACTGTGACTGGTTTATGCGGAACGGTCCGCTTAGGCTGATGCGATTTTTTGTGAATGCGTTAGCTTGCTTTTTGCAGTAAGAACGTAGGTTACTCCTAAATAGTCGCGATATCTGAAGGTGTATTCGATCGCAATGCATGCATCTGGAATTACTACTACTGATTATTCTAACGTTAACCGAACTGGTTTGGAATTGATTTAGAAACATGTAGTAAGTTGTGAAAAGATAGTAGCGATGGATCGATTCGATGATCAACACGGGTAATGGATGATCAGGCTTAGGGCCAGCATGATAATATTTGTGCTCATGTATATTATATAATTGCGATGTCCTTCCGCCCACCGTGAGCATATTTTGATGATTCAAATAACTGAATTTCAAGTTGTGAGGTCGGTTCAGCGGAGTATCCATAGGTTTGACATAACTGGTTACTGCTTCGGAGGGAGATTGCCTATGGTCTATTTGTTGCATCAGGGTAGTAGTGTTTTGTTTAACAAAATTAAGAAAGTTGAAACGACTAGCCTTCAGATGATCTCGAGTTTTGTTGACTATGCAAGGGATGTAAGCTAAATCATCAATAAAGTTTTGTAATGGAAAGAAACAGTTGGACGAATTGTCTACCACGTTAGGATCACATTTTCTATATCCTTGCGGTTGTTCAGTAGTTGAAGAAATTGAATTGGATCGTTCTGTGGTATGAATGACTTCCTCTTTGAGAGACGTTGCGTTTAAACTCAACGACCGAGACTCGGGAAACAGGTAGTGATACACCGCCCACCATGAAGGGTCGTGAAGGAGGTCACTGGTATTCTTTTCCGATGAGACATGTGTCTGACATTTGCATAAGATCGTCTCGTGAGTATTCTCAGCCGTTTCTTGTCCACCATTTGCGTTATAAGTAAAAACATGAGATGCGATTTGTCGTTCCACGATTATTTGGGGCACTCCGTTATCTTTCGTAAATCGTTCACACCGAAGGCAAGAACGATTAGGCGAAGGAACCTGAATGTGCGGGAATGTGGCTAGCCGAGATGTCCGAATCTGACCTTGACTATGTTGACTATCGTGATCGTCTGAAGAGATGATAGGCTGTGAGTATAATTGAAATCCGTCAACTGGAGTCACGGTACAGTGTTTTTGAAAATGCGACTGATTTGCCACGTTATCCGGTGCTAGTTTCGATGGTTTAACTTGCAGATCGCTTATGGAACGAGGAATGATCGATGTTACGTCAGGTACAACGTTATCATAAGCCTGTGACTCAGCGAATTGTTCACAGAAGGATTCGGGTTGAGTTTGGGTCAACGGTTTTGGTATAGGTTTTGACAGCAGCACCGCGCTTGTATTAACATCAACATCGATCGCTGGCAGCCAGCTTGGCTGGCTGGCTGGTTGTACTAGGCTAGTTTTCCCTAGAAGGAGCCAACCGAATATAGAATTAAAGGCGGTAGGTTGATTTGCGCCTCCCTTAATGTTTTGACCAAGCAGTGATTCTGCAAAGACGTCTGCGGCGAATAAAAGGTCAATAGGCCCCGGCGTATAGAAATCGGGATCAGCTAACTGCAACGACTCTATATGTGACCATTCCGATGTGTTTAGTCTTGCGATAGGTTGATCACCACATATTTTTGGCATTATGTGTAAATCTATAGTGAAGATCGTTTCATTTTGCGTACCGATGCTACACGTGACGTCTCCTAGAATAGACGTCTTTGCTTCACCAAGTCCACTAATACATGTAACGGATGGTGAACGTGCTAAGTTTAAACGGTTAACTGCCGATTCGGTGATGAAGTTGCTTTGGCTTCCGGTATCAAACAGAGCCCGACAGGGTTGCATGATTCCTAGGGCATCCTTGACTTGGACGATAGCAGTGGCCAGCAATACGGTTGTGTTTGACGGTGATCTTGAGACCAGCGCGGAGACTCTTTCGCTCGGTTCGTTTGATGCATGGCGGTGCAGCAGTGAGTGGTGTTTGCGCTTACAGGTGCGACAGGAGAAAATGCTGGTGCAGTTCCTCAACTGGTGAGACGATTTTAAGCAGTTGAAGCACCAGTTTCGGTCCGTTGCGATTTGCATGCGCTCATCAATAGATTTTTTCAGAAATTCCTGACATGACGAAATGCTGTGTGATTCGTTACAGAATGCGCAGGTTACGGGCCGTGTCACGGTTATCGAACTACTCACTTGTGCTTGACCCTCATCAGCTGCTATGAGGGCGTGCGACGTAGGTACACGCTTTGATTGAGTTGACTGAGATGATATTAATTTATGTGTAGTCTTGTTTTGCTTATCTTGGTCAGTGAAATGTGTGTCGCGCAATAGAGCCTCGCATTTAGAATGTAAGAAGTCTTTGAGCTGAACATAAGAAGGCAGTTCGGTATTTGAATGTTTCTCTTCAAAGTCACGGCGCATGTTTGTATCCAATTTCGACAAAATATTATAAACTAACACGAAATCCCAATGATTAACCGGTAAGTGTACTGATTTTAGGATACACAAATTTTCATCGAATAGATCAAGTGACTTCCGGAAATCATGAGCGTCTTTGAAGTTGAAGTTCATATTTAGGATCTCCCTCCAGCAAGTAAAAGCTAATTCTCGCTTACATTTATAGCGTGCGGTAAGCGCAGCATACGCGTCAGCATAATATTCGCTGCTTAGCGGAAAAGTTTTCACTACAGTCAAAGCATCCCCGCTCAAAGAAGAAATCAGATAATGGAACTTTTCGGTGTCGCTAAGTGAGTTAGAGTTATGTATCAATGCATTAAAGGTATCGAAATATTCAGGGAAGCGTTTTATATCTCCAGCGAAAGTCGGAAGCTGTATTTTCGGTAACCGAACATTCGACAACGAACTAGACTGCGACTGAGACGCGCAAGCTTCACCTTTGTATAAGTTACGATAAATTGAAATGACCTTGTAATACATTTCGTCAAAACGTTCTTGCATTTCAGAATCATCATTGTCTGGGTCGTCTAGAATTTCCAAAATCGTAAAGTGTGCGTCTTCAAAACTAGAGGCTATTCTCTTAATATCTTGATGATATGAGAAAAACATGTCCCGCTGACCGTGATCAATGACAGCTGAATTACCGACGTCTAATGCCTTACACATCCGCTTATAAGCGATCGTACGTTGCCTACGTAATGATGGTAAATCTTGTTCAGTGTATTCCACGTCCTGAGATTTCGATCGCGACTTTTTAAGAATGCTCGATTTGGGAGTGGAATGCTTCCTTAAAAGAGACATACTGCGAATATTTAGGTTTTAGCTTACGTAAAAACAACGATTAAATAACGTATAATAAGATTTATAAAGTAAGAATACAAGCAAAGTTCGAAACGAGTTCTAATCGTATGACGTACAATGCACCACACAAGTTTTGTTGCGTTTTGTATGAAAATGTATGTGAGGAACGCGTAACTTGCGGGGTGAACCGTACTCAAAGTAATGCGATCGACCGCGTATACAGTACGCCACACAAGTTTCACTCCACGTTGTATTGAAATGTACGTCAGCTACGCGTGAACTTGTGGGGTGAGCTGTACACACCGAAGAAGTCGAGCGATTCAACCGTTCGACCTACCCGCTACTTTTCGTTTGCAAAATTATTATAATAACACAAATCTTTTAATTTCGCTATTATAACGTTAAATATATGCTTAAATTCACTTGTTACGATGGAATGATTGATAATACGGTGAAAACTATAGGAAAAGGATTGAACTACTGCAAGCCGATTGGAGAATAAACACCGATAAGTTGAAGTGATTGTTTATTCGATCTTACAGTAAAGACAATACTTTTACGTTAAATACGATTAATCCCTGTTCGATATGGTCCAATCTATGTAGGTACTATCGATTGTTAGGTAGGTAAATAGGGTTAGACTGGAGCAACTCAGATCGCGAGAATTGGTTTGAATGAACTAAGTTACCGCGACGATACGATTAACCAGAAATACCATACACAAATTGGTCGTTAAAATAGGTGGAATTCCCTGGTTTCGGCACCAAAAAATGTAGCCAACTCGCAACTTGGTGGCCCGGGCTACACTGGGAAAGACCGGTAGGGTCCAACGATGACGATATTACACTCGAAATAGGCAATAACAATACAATGCACGTACGTACCTTGGACTGCTACTTGCACTCGATGACTTCCACCACGGTCCAGGGATTTTCGCTGGGTAGATTTGGGTTATTGTTGAGATGTTCGCGCGCGATGTTTTCTGTGCAACGGTTTTTACACGAACAGACAAGACCTTTGACAGGTGACAGTTTACGTGCGTTCGCTCCAACTTTGACGAGAACGTCGTGCATGACAGCTGATATGAGCTGCGTGTTGCCATTGCACTAAACACGAGTGCCAGCCATCGTTCATCGGTGGTGCGAGGTTTGAAATTGTATAAACTGACGTTACGGTGACGGAACAGATACTATTTCCTCCTCATTTATTGAGAGGCTGAGTCTAGGTATGTGTCTGTTATATTTATAAATCCAATTAAGTAATTTCCGATATTTGTGATCTCACCACCACCACCACCATATCACCATCTGGTGATAATAAAAAAATATAAAAAACCCGGCTGAGTTTGTTGTGGGCTCTTCTCAGACCAGGGCGCGTTTGGAACCCTCGTAGCTTTAGTTTGAAGATACCGTAGTTAATTGTCACCATCACGTCTTATACTTTGTAAGCATGACGTTCAGAAGGTGTACTTTGTAGGTACCTACGAGTATTTTGAATAAATATATTTTTAGTTTGAGTTTCTGATTACATAAAATTCTATGTATTTCCTTATAATAGTTGTAGTTGAAGATAAAGAATAATTTTGGTAAGAAATGATTTCCTAAATAGCCGCTCTACATTTCCAAATATCTGAGTGAATGTAGAGTTCAAACAAAAAGCGTGGGTTGGTCATTTCCCACGCTGGCTGGCCATTTCGCGAGCTCACGCGAGGAACGTGAGACCATTGAAGTGGCCGAAGCCGACGCAAACCGCAGCTCCTAGCCGCTGACATTGGTTTGGCTGTATTTGACGGCAGGCTCTTTTTGATAACCGACAAATTAATGTAGATTGGCCGTATTCGACCGCAATCAGTTTGCACCGATTTGTACACAAAATTGAAAATATGTGGCTCACAAAAAGGCTGCGTCAGCAACTTTAATATTGAGCGCGCACACTAGCCAACAGGATAAAACCATGTCCGATCTCTATGGTGTTTTCACTCTTGCCATAGGTACGATGCACGTAGGTGAGTATTTTGTCACCGACCTAATGTAAACGAGTCATTAATTTAGAGTGCGGCTGCGCTTTCCTGAGTTTTGAAATGAAAGCTCAAGAAATAAAAACGTACAAAAGTAAAGTAAAATATACTTTATTGTAGGTACACCATTATAAGAAATACAAACACAAAAACACTCTTAATGGATATGGCACAACAGGCGGCCTCTCTTCCAGGGAACCTTAGGGCAGAGGAAACTTAAAAGAAAGCGGGAGGGGTGTACAGACATATGAATAAATAAATATTATATACATAAAAACACAGAAATGTATAGATGTAACTTGACGTCAATAAGTGTACTGTGTACTTAAATTAAATAAATATATTTTGAATTTGACTTTAATCAATCTTAGTAAGTAGGTACTTAATCCTTTGTAATCAACCAAACTGTATATCTTCAAATTATCTTATCGCATCGTACCGGTCTCTATTCTCTATGGTCCTATGTAGCACATTTGCAAATTGTGCAGGAGCATTTATGTTTAATGCATTTCCACAAGAAACAAACGCTCTGACCGCAAAAACGATGAGATCGAATCCAAGATGGTGTGAATTGGTAATTGAATCGAAACCGGTCGCGGTCCGCGCCCCGCTCGCCCTGTAGGTACCTACCTAAAGGACGCGTAAAGCTAAAACAAAACAATAGGCATCCATAGTCCATACTTAAAACTTCTTGTAAAAGAATTTACTTAAACTTTTCAGGACAAACTGTAGGTAGGTAATCTAAATATATAAAAGGCAAAGGTGACTGACTGACTGACTGACTGACTGACTGACTGACTGACTGACTGATCTATCAACGCACAGCTCTAACCACTGGTCGGATCGGGCTGAAATTTTGCACTCAGATAGCTATTATAACGTAGGCATCCGCTAAGAAAGGATTTTTGAAAATTCCACCCCTAAGAGGGTGAAATAGGGGTTGAAAGTTTGTATGAAACTCCGTCATTTCTCAAGTTATATCCATGAAACTTGGTTTACAAGCTACGAGTAAAAAATTAAGAAATATGTGTTTCACAGTTTTTGAAATTTCTACCCCCGAAGGGGTAAAATAGGGGTTGAAAGTTTGTATGAAAGTCCTTCATTTCTCAAGTTATAGCCATGAAACTTGGCATTTGGGCTTTCAGTTAGATATGCAAGAGTACCTACGTGTTTCACCATTTTTGAAAATTCGACCCCCAAAGGGGTGAAATATAGAGTTTGTTCTTCAATCACGCCGCAACAGAGCAACGGATCAACGTGATTGCACAGTTGAGGACCTGGAGAGTGACATAGGCTACTTTTTATCCCGGAAAATTAAGGAGTTCCCGAGGGAATAAAAAAAACTTAAACCACGCGGACGAAGTCGCGGGCATCAGCTAGTAGGTATATAAACCTACTTAAGTGTAACACTTGTCCACAATCATACAGACAGGTTAACAAACGGAATTTAAGCTTCATCAAGCTCAACTGATGTGACTGGCTTAAATAATAAATAAATAAATAAATAATAAATAATATTTATTTGCCGGAATATGGGTAGGTACAAAATAGGTCTTAAAGTGGTAATTCCCTTAACATATTCTACCATAATATGATGGTGTGCAAATTGTTTGTTTTTAATTTCTGGTATTCCTGCTGCAGCAATGCATTTCAGCTTTTTAAGATACTAGCGAGTTGGTATAGCACAGTGGACTCCAGTGCTATTCAACCCACCAGTCAGTGGATCCTAGTGGATTGAGGAGAGCTAACGTAGGTATAGGGGGATGGCAGCTGTTTTAACACGTTGAGTGCGAAACCAGGTTTAAACACCTTGTATGCGTCTACGCTTACAGTGCGGCTAAGAAAAGTATAGACTTCCTTGTCGCGCGGAAGGCCTAACTTTAACTTGGTTCGGTGTAGGAAAGAGATGAATATATATCTAAGATGTATTATTAAAATAGAATCCAATGGTGTACCTACCTTAATACCAGGTTTTTACACCTGGTACCGCACGGAAGAAATAAAATTTCATCATAATGCGAAACCAGATCGAAGCACCTTGTACCCCGCTCACCTGGTACCGCACCCCGCGTTAGCTTCGCGCGACTAGTGTTGGCTTGCAATCGTGAGAACCCACGTGTCGACATGGCGTCAAGATCAACAAAACGGTGCCGAAAAAATATATTATAATATGATGTTTGCGAGGACAGTGATGCAGTGAAAGTTAAATCTAATTATAGATTGATTTATCAGAGACAGGTGAGTCATAATTTCTATTTATTTTACTTACCTAATTACGTTTCCCGTTTAGTGCGTATTTAAGTTTACAAAAGTGGTCAAGTGCGAGTCGGACACGCGCATCGTGGGTTACACATATACACATACACATCCACATCCAATCCACGCTCACACGCGCACACACATACACACACAAATAAATAGTAATAAATGAATAAATTTATCTTTTCAGAACCCGCACGAAAACTTGACAAACACACTTTGGTAAAAGGTGATATGAAGAGGAATTGTGTCGGATGTTACGCAAAACTCCGAACCTTTTTAACCAAGCTGACAAAAAAGTAAAAAAAAATCTTAACTAAATGTGTTCAGTGCAAAAATCTTTTGCTACCCATGTTTTATTGAAAAACATTAATTCATGTTTGTTTTTTTCCATTATATTAAAACTTAATTACAGCTATCGATATTTTTATTTCACATCCTTAAAATACGCACCAGACTTCCCTTATTCAGTGCGGCACAGGGTGATTAAGCCCTGTATTTTGAATATAGCTATAATTTTTAAACTAAACAAGTTGTTAACGAACGCCATCAGGTGTATGTCAATTAATTCATTCTTATTAATATTCAAAGCAAAAAAAACATATATATATTTACATGAAGCCCAAAAAAGGATTTAAGTTTCTTAAATTTTACAGGGTCTATAAGCCTTGTGCCGCCACAATGGAAGTTTTATTACCAGGTGTATAGGCCTTGTACCGAAGGAATGGAAAGTATTGAAAAGTTACTGACGCAGCAAACGTGTTAATGAACCAATAGGCCCGTAATCGATTTCTATCGCAACGTCGTAATTCGTACAAAGCGCCTAAATAGCTTGGCAGTACGGCCGGTGGGGTGGTAAGCGGCAACCTAGCCATGGCCAATTTAACCGCTCACCGCACCAGACCAGAGGCAATTTAGGAATTCCCACACACTAATCGTGAGAATGCGTTGGTGTACTAAAGGCGTCAAATCCCAATTTTGAGATAAAAAACATAATTTGTATAATGTTGTCAAATTTTTATCTATTCTTAATTGGAGTAGGTATAGGATATAGTAATATATAAGTATGTAGACGTATATTACTACAATGTACTATATTATATAAGTTGTATCTTCAAGGCAAGAGTGAATAGGCATCATCTAGGCAAGCGCGTTCCAACCTAGACCTCATCATTGCTTGACGCATGATTGTCGTCAAGCGCGAGCCTATCACTCTAGAACCTACCTATATTAGAAACGAAGACTGAAGACTTCAATCATTAAAAAGTGCATAAAAGCTCGAGATTCAACCCAAGTCGTCGGCGCCAAATAAGGGTAAGCGCTTGCGCATAACACTCGATCCTTTTTAATCCATTGCCATTGCAACTTAACAAAGTGCAAAATCAGCTTTAATAACGTTAACTTAGGATCAAAAATGTTTTATATTCGATATTAATGGTCAAAGAACGGCTTGGACGTAATAGAAAGCTCCCGAAAAGGAGTCAAGTCCTGTGGAGTTATACCTCAATTTGTTCTTTAAATGTTAATTTTATTGATCAACATTGATTGTTACCAGTTTTGTGCAGTGGATATTTAACCATTTTTTGTTGAACTCCTGCATTAAAACCACGAAGTGATCTTATAGTTAGGTATACCAGTTATATTATGTGCTTTGCGATGTCATGCAGTCAATTAGCTGTTATAAGATATTTGTAAGCCTGTCTTTATTGCTTCAATCCATGATTGCTATTTGCAATGTGGTCCGAGCATCTTGGAAGTGCGATCATCACCCTTTTTTTTATTCACTACAAGTTAGCCCTTGACTGCGATCTCACCTGATGGTAAGTGATGATGCAATCTAAGATAGTAGCGGGCTAACCTGTTAGGGGCATGGTAGTTATAATAAACCCATAACCCCTATTCGGTTCCTGCACGGCATCGTACCGGAACGCTAAATCGTTTAGCGGCACGTGTTTGCCGGTAGGGTAGTAACTAGCCACGGCCGAAGCCTCCCACCAGGCTAGACCAGGGAAAATTCAGAAATTATAAATTTCCCAAATTGACCCTGCCGGGGATCGAACCCAGGACCTCCGCACGTTAAGACAACAACGCTACACACTGCGCCACGGAGGTCGTCAAACCTTAAGTATGATCACTCCAAGGTCCTTGGATCATCCCGTCAGTGACAAAATTAAATACCTATATACCTACTTTTACCATGACCACAAGATAATAGATAATAGTAAGAGTACTAAACCATAGCGGGTCGACCGCAGGCTCCGACCTACAACTTCGCTTTCACAACATCACTTAATAACTACTATGCCTACCTACTTACGCAGTCGAAAATTGCTGTTGCATTGTAAAAATTCTCACTCTACTATAATCACTAGGTAACCACTAATCACTATGGATAGGAAATCAAAAGTGTTAAATTAAAATTTCATCTGAGCTAATAAATACTTTACTTTCTTTGTAGAAAGGTGATTTCCGGGATAAAACCTATCTCTGTAAAAAATCATCAAAATCTGTTTAACAGATAGGCCGTGAAAGCGAAGCAGATAGGTAGACACGCTTTCGCATGAGGTACTCAAGTATGGATATATTAATTAGCTACCGCATCCATCAAAGTTTTTGCTCCCTTTACAGCGAGCAATCATTTTCACCCATTAGTTTTCCGCAAGAAGCGTGTGATCTCTCATCTATATTATAAACCGCGATGATTGAGCGAGGTGTCAACTGTCAACCGACATCATAAGAAATAGTGCAACGGGTTCTGCCGATATCAATCATGCCGCACGTCCGCCTCGATGGGAAAAGCGTAATGGCTTGTCAAAATAGGTTTCTTCCAATCCGTTGGTTGTTAACATGTGAAGATTTCCGCATACCTACCACAACTACCGGTCGACATCCACTTATGTACATATTTATTTTTTAAATACGAAAGTGTGTCTGTCTGTCACCTTTCACGGCTCATGAGTCATGAATGCTGAAACAATCTTAACGTACAGTACCAGTTTTGACTCCGGAGATGACTCTACATATAACGATTTTACCCTGAAATATCATACAAGATTCGAAATAGCTGATGCAGCTAGTGTTAAATATCCACCACTAATTAATACGATCGTTACTCAATGGAGACCTAGCTTTAGGAAATAATCAGTAACCGAACTGAGATTCTTAAAATGGAGATCCTTCGATAGATTAAAAAGTGAAACAGTCAACCATAGCCACCTGTCCATGTTCTTGATTTGGTTCTTACCTATCTAATAAAATTGGGAAACATCAGTAGAATTCCCAACTCAATTAGGTAGGTACAATATGTATATTATATGGCCAATTTACATCAGCAAATCTGTAAAAAAGTTCGAGGCAATGTAATCCAAGTTCCTGCAACACGCGTTCCACCGTTATCGAATCACGTATACCTACGTACTATATGTGATTCGATAGCAACTAAGTTCGAGTCGGTGGGAAACTTTTGAATAGGTCGTCAAAAAAGTTAGGCCTTTATTCCAGTTCTGCTTCCAGGTACCACGGGCGCCGGCGGCGATAGCTCTATAATGGGGGGCTATCCGACGCCTCGCGATCTTATTACGCGGGGTATTGTAACACGAAACCGTAATTATTTAACGGTATGCCTTGTAACACGATGGGAAACGTTCATATATCCACTTACTTTATGCTTTATCGGATTTGTGTATCTTTCTTTGTCCTGCATAAGTGCTTTAGTAGGAGGTTTACCTACTATTAAAGTAAGTAAGAGGTATAAAACCACAAAAACTATGGAGTGGTCATTTATAGGCCAATGGGAGTGGTTGAGTAAAAGAGGCTTGATTCTATCATCAAACTATGATACATAAGCACGAGACTCTCCATTTTTTAATGCTGTCACTCTTTTAGTTTTAGGTAATGTCCTATGTCCCCCCAGTGGGGCAGAGGGCGTCTACAGTGTTGCGCCATCTCGAGCGGTTAGAAGCTACACCCTTGACCTCATCCCACGTCATCCCTATATCCTCGCGACCTCCGCCAGAACCGTACGTCGCCAAGTTTGTTTGGGTCGACCACGCTTTCTTTTTCCCTGAGGATTCCAGTCGAGGCTGTCACTCTTTGGCAACTGCAATATTCTTTTCTTAAAAAGTGACAACATCACAAAATGTTACTAAATCAGTCTAAGGGTGTGTTCCGAAATACACTGCGAGCACTGTAAGTCCCCAGTAAGAGCACTGAACAGTGCTCGCAGTGCTTATACTCGTATCGGAACACCCACTAAATGTCCTTGTGCAAGCAACTAATTACTACGATGCCGCGTGCGTAGATAGAAGCCGAAGATCTAGCTAGCTACCATATTATTATCCCATAAAGATTATTTATCCCACTTCCACCTTGCGCATCACAGAACTGTAAACTCGCTTGACTATTGCATCGTCACTTGGTGATTATTCAACTTTAGCTATGACCACTTCTCAATTCTGCAATTCTTCGATAGTCTATTTTCTATAGTGAATTTTCCTATAGCAACTTTCTGTTTCCTGCAACTAAGTAATAAACCACTGGTATCTAAATTGCTGCTCGCTGCATCTGCACTTTCCACTATTGACGGATTAACCCACATTCGGCTTCCGAGATCGTTCCCATAGATTGCGTCTGCATAAAAGAATCAAAGAAAGCAAGGAGATCGTCTACGCCCCCCGGACAATGGGGCGTGTGGCGTAATCAATGTAACAATAAACTGGCGATTTGTACGCGTTTATCGTTACATCTTAAGGCGCCTTATACGGATTTCATGATGTGTCATCCTTTTCCAGGTACACTTTAAAGAATCGGGAGTCACAGCTGTGGGGATGTCATGGTATCAAATTAAAGGTCATTTCTTCATCTCTCGTTTGACCTTAAAAAAATGCACACTCCAATACAAATTTTCTGCATAAATACGTTTCTCCGAACGCAAGATCTGCTGAAAATGACGAAAAATGGGGTCCGGATAGGTACCCATAAAGCTAGATCCGCTGCATATTTTAACTTGAATATTAACAATAAAGTGGGGCTTATATAGTCCTCTATCCATGGTGCAAAGCATTAAGCATACAAATAAATATGTTTATAGTTTATGTGGCAAAAAAAAAATGTTTCATACATTTTTCTATGAAAAGAAGCCGAGCGCTAGGCGTTTGGCGCTCAGTACGCGCCACAGAGTACATTATATATACTGGTACGCGCTGAGACGCGCTCGTGGACGGGTGGTGTATCGCTTTTTTGCACGAAATTTATTACGACAAAACGAACACCGTGTTGTGTACTGCCATAGAGATATAATATTCTCTATGTGTACTGCGCTTAGAAAAACTTGATACCGACATCCACAAAGAAGGAAGTTCTCAAGTGTAGGCGTATTTTTTTTACCCGATTACGGCAAAGCCACAAGGAAAGGGTATGTTAGGAATATATGTATATGTATGTATGCATGTATGTATGTATGTATTAAAAAAAAGTGAGCGCCATTTTGAAATTCTTTGTTATCGTACCGATTTCGTTCAAAATCGATATCTGGGGTTCCCTGGGATCACAAAACAGGAAACTGTTACCAAAATTTTAAAAAAGTCAGCGCCATTTTGAATTTTTTTGTTATCGTACCGATTTCGTTCAAAATCGATATCCGGGGTTCCCTGGGATCACAAAACAGGAAACTGTTACCAAAATTTTAAAAAAGTCAGCGCCATTTTGAAATTTTTTGTTATCGTACCGATTTCGTTCAAAATCGATATCTGGGGTTCCCTGGGATCACAAAACAGGAAACTGTTACCAAAATTTTATAAAAGTCAGCGCCATTTTGAAATTTTTTGTTATCGTCCCGATTTCGTTCAAAATCGATATCCGGGGTTCCCTGGGATCACAAAACAGGAAACTGTTACCAAAATTTTAAAAAAGTCAGCGCCATTTTGAATTTTTTTGTTATCGTACCGATTTCGTTCAAAATCGATATCCGGGGTTCCCTGGGATCACAAAACAGGAAACTGTTACCAAAATTTTAAAAAAGTCAGCGCCATTTTGAAATTTTTTGTTATCTTACCGATTTCGTTCAAAATCGATATCTGGGGTTCCCTGGGATCACAAAACAGGAAACGGTTACCAAAATTTTAAAAAAGTCAGCGCCATTTTGAAATTCTTTGTTATCGTACCGATTTCGTTCAAAATCGATATCTGGGGTTCCCTGGGATCACAAAACAGGAAACTGTTACCAAAATTTTAAAAAAGTCAGCGCCATTTTGTAATTTTTTGTTATCGTACCGATTTCGTTCTAAATCGATATCTGGGGTTCCCTGGGATCACAAAACAGGAAACTGTTACCAAAATTTTAAAAAAGTCAGCGCCATTTTGAAATTTTTTGTTATCGTCCCGATTTCGTTCAAAATCGATATCTGGGGTTCCCTGGGATCACAAAACAGGAAACTGTTACCAAAATTTTAAAAAAGTCAGCGCCATTTTGAATTTTTTTGTTATCGTACCGATTTCGTTCAAAATCGATATCCGGGGTTCCCTGGGATCACAAAACAGGAAACTGTTACCAAAATTTTAAAAAAGTCAGCGCCATTTTGAAATTTTTTGTTATCGTACCGATTTCGTTCAAAATCGATATCTGGGGTTCCCTGGGATCACAAAACAGGAAACGGTTACCAAAATTTTAAAAAAGTCAGCGCCATTTTGAAATTCTTTGTTATCGTAACGATTTCGTTCAAAATCGATATCTGGGGTTCCCTGGGATCACAAAACAGGAAACTGTTACCAAAATTTTAAAAAAGTCAGCGCCATTTTGTAATTTTTTGTTATCGTACCGATTTCGTTCAAAATCGATATCTGGGGTTCCCTGGGATCACAAAACAGCAGTCAATCAAAAAAAAGTCAGCAGTGAACTTTTTAAAATTTTGGTAACAGTTTCCTGTTTTGTGATCCCAGAGAACCCCAGATATCGATTTTGAACGAAATCGATATGATAACAAAGAATTTCAAAATGGCGCTGCCGTTTTTTAAATTTTGGTAACAGTTTCCTGTTTTGTGATCCCAGGGAACCCCCGATATCGATTTTGAACGAAATCGGTACGATAACAAAGAATTTCAAAATGGCGCTGACTTTTTAAAAATTTTGTTCATAGTTTCCTGTTTTGTGATCCCAGGGAACCCCAGATATCGATTTTGAACGAAATCGGTACGATAACAAAGAATTTCAAAATGGCGCTGACTTTTTTAAAATTTTGGTAACAGTTTCCTATTTTGTGATCCTACGGAACCCCAGATATCGATTTTGAACGAAATCGGTAAGATAATCTTTTATACATTATTTTACAATCTCAAAAACTGAGTATTATTGTAGCCGCGAGTATTGTTTCGGCGCATAAATAGGTACATAATATTTACCGCGGCCAACAGCGTAAACAAGTACCTAGTAAATAAATAATCGTCTAATATTTTCAAGTAACAAAATTGGTTAGTTGGCTATAAAATCGAGCGTCTCTACGCTCTATAGCTCTACGCTCTCGTAAAGCATGCATATATATGCTGTAGTGTGACGAGTTTTATACCTATAGTTGAGTTTTTTACCTATAGTTGGTCGCGGGGTAAATGTTTAAAGGGCCTTAACGGCTTTCCTAAAAACCCCGTCACAATTTACACGGCCCGAACACTTTTTGACGGTAAGTCTATTTATTATAGTAGAGTCGCAATACATAAATTAGTCATGTAACGAAGTGCCTTGTTCTCATTCAGCACATTTGGTTTCAGGTAAATAGATCTCTAGACATACCTACCTAGTATCTATCTTTTGGGCATGAAACGGAAGGATGACCAATGAACGACTAGCGCGCCTGCATAGATCGACAAATCACCCGCTGTTCAGGCTCAAAGTGCTTCCATGCGCTCCCGGAGAGATCATAGCATGCTTTAGTCGACTTTTACAAGTTGGATAGGGACCGTTGGCACTAGCCGTTGGGCAACGTATGACATATTAGGCAACGAACGCTACGTTGGAGCAAAACTAGGTGTGTCCAGGGTGTATAATATTATGTCCATGTCCCTATATGGAGTGAGGTATCAAAGGATTATTAAAAGGTTAAGATCTAGAGGTACCTAGGTATCTCCTAGAATTTTACAGTAGGTATTTTGACAAAAAGTTGCTTAGATAAGCACTTCAGTGTAAAGATGCTAAAAATCTGTCTCACATAGTTCTCGCAACTGCGTTACATACAATAGGGTATTTGACTGTATTAAAAATATCGTTTCTGCTGTTGCCATCCTAATAGATTATTATTTTTAAGTAATATTCCATTTGACCGAACTAAAAAATAATGTATTGTTTTTCTATAAAACATGAAATAAATTAATTAATTTTCGATCTATGTTCACGTGATCGTAAACGCTCTATGATTGGTTGAATCGTTAGTGACGTAACTATTTAATAAAATCTAACTGTGGTGTAGTAAATTCGAACAATTAAGAGTGTTTTTCCGTTTTTCTTTATGTTTCTGTGCTTTTTATTGTTTCAATTAGTCATTACCAACCATACTTTTCCTAATTAATAGTTTAGGAACCCAATTATTTAAAAGCAGATAGTGGAAACCTCTCAAAAGATGATGCATTTAAACCTAATTGGACATTTTTCAAAAATAACCCTGATTTCTATGCTGCAGAACTAAAAAATGTGAAAACTGCCTTGTAAGTATACTATATATTTCTAAATAAAGCAATTTATTGTATTAATATCTTTTCGTCCAAGAATAAAACCTAACATTCGCAGAATTAAGTACTTACTAGGTTATATTATTTACTAACATAGATCGTGATATTCAGTTTTGGTTTCTTTCTTTATAGAGCTTCGAGAGAGTCTTATCGCTGTTGGTTATGTCCAGCTACATCGCGAATCTGTCATTTGTACACTCAAATGCAAGATATGTCCCAAGCACAAAGTGAGAGCAAAATCATATTCTGTAACTATGATAGTAGATTAGACAGTTTACCGATATTGAAACGGCTAGGCTTGTCTACTTTGCTTACTTCCACAGTGTTATGTCGTACGGCATTTTATTGTGGGGCAGAGCAGCTGATATCCAATCAATTTTTGTATTGCAGAAAAGAGCCATCCGTTCTATTTATAAACTCGGATCACGCGTATCACTTCGTGAAAAATTCAAAGAGATTGGTGTTCTTACGGTGCCTTCACAATACATATACAATAATATAATCTTTGTTAGGCAGAACATTAATCTTTATAAGCAAATAAGTGATACTCACAATCGATGTACTAGAAACCGCCATAAGCTTGTAACAGCGTCATATCGCGTGCGCAAGGTGCAGAAATCCTTTGTGGGGTCGAGTATACGCTTTTATAACATGGTACCAAAAGAGTTTCTGGAGTTGCCATTACATAAATTTAAAGACGGTGTTAAACAGCATCTGTTAAGTCGGGGGTATTATAGTATAGATGATTTTTTCGATGACAAAGTTGCATGGAAGCAACCGGCTTCGCATCCAGCAACCCACAAGTCAGTGTAATACCTACTTGTAACGTAGCGTATGCATTTTATATTAAGTATGTATATACAAATTGTTACATTTTTCTGATTTTGAAAAGAGCAACTGCTGAGTTTCTTGCCGGTTCTTCTCAGTAGAATCAGCTTTCCGAACCGGTGGTAGATTCTTACGACTTATCATAAGTGACACTAGTGGTCCTACATGAAATAAATCATTTTCATTTTCATTTTCATTTTCATTTTCATTTTCAAAACTCAATTTATAAGTTGTGAGTGCTATGATTGTGCTGCATCCACTGGAGGCTGCAAGCATGCTGTGGCCTTTTTGATGTGGACTCACCAGCGTAGTGAACAACCTTCATGTAGGTACCTCTCTTGAGTGCTACGGAAAAAAAAATACTTTATCCAGAGTAGGCACTACCATGAAATTTATTACAGTGGAGCAATTATCTAAAAAACACACTCAACATCCTTCAACATCATCTTTTAGCAGTAATGAACTCCTATCAGTTTCTTCTTAAATTATGTAATATGTGGATAGGTATAATAAAAATCATATTTCTATTTCATTGTTTTATTTATCAAACTCACTCGAACTCAAATGTTTTTTTATTCAAATAAACTTTTACAAGCGCTTTTGAATTGTCAAGTTAATCTACCCTTGGTTTGGAATACCATTCATACCGAGTATATCTTTTGTCACATTCATAGTCTGTACTGCCTTGTTTCTGTGACGCATCTTTAAATAATCTATTTGGACAGATTTATCAGCAGTTGCGATTGGTTGAGTGTTTATTCCTTTATCGTGATGTGTTTGTGGTTTCTGAAAAGACAAAATATTCATTAAAATTAATTTTCTATACCTACAGAAACAGTACCTTAACTTACTGACAATCAATGCAAATTGCACAGCCACCTGGTGGATCTACAAACATACTAAAATTATACATCAATGTCTACAAACTTGGAATTTTGTATGTAGGTTCTCTCTCGGTGAAGAAAGGATTTTCTGGAATTCCAAAAAAAAACCTAAATCCATACTGATTAAGTCAAAAAATCAAATCAAAATGTGTGATTCGGGTGAACCCTGTGATTATCGGGAACAATAAGTACCCTATGTCCTTCCCGGGATGCAAGCTATCTGTGTACCAAATTTCATCAAATTGGTTAAACAGATGTGTGAGCTGTGAAGAGATAGCAGACAGACCGACAGAGAAGTGAAGCCCATTTTGTATTGGTTGTAGGTTAGAATTTTCTCCAACTGTAATAAGTATACCATAATAAGTTTTTGATTGCAAATTCCACTTCAAAGTTCCAAGTAGGTAATGATCTACTGAAATTATTGAATTACATAAATTGGCTAGAATTTCTAAATTAGTTATTACTTATTAATGTGTTTGTAAATACTTAATAAACATACTACAAACCAGCTAATACAAACGGACATGTCTAACCTCAAACAGAACAGGTGAAGTAGGTACACATTTTTAGACCATTATATAATTATATTTAGTAATAGTTTGTTAGATAGATAGTGTAAAACTCACATCAAAGCGATCCTCGCAAAAATAAACACTTAAAGTGACCCTCAGTGACCACTATGGGGTCTCTTCGAGCAAGTTGCAACCACTTCTTCCGTATCTTGGCTTTCTTTGGAACACTTCTAAACAGTTTACTCTCGAGTTTTTGTAGACTTGTTTGTACATTGCAGTAGTATGCACACCACACACCATTGGTAAACCATAGTTTTATAAAAACAATCTCTAAAACAAAGTTTTTATCAAGGGAAACTGAAATATCACACACTTTGTTTACGTTTTTACTACATAGTTACGTCATAGAAGTCATGTCACCCAAATGTTGTCAAAGAGAGCGTTTACGCGGCAATTTAATTTTTTGAATTTATTTTTGAGATTTCTATATAAAATACTGAAAATTAAGACGAAATAAATATATTGTTAGCTATAATAAATCATTATTAACAATATGCGACTATTTTCTAAAAGCAGTCAAATACCCTATTGGTCTCAATAGCCATAAAATCATGTAATACACTACACGGCCTCATTATGCCTAATGTTAAAGTGTTACAAAAATCTTGAGTAAACTACTTAACTCGGCAGTCAAAGTGATACAACTCGTTTTAACGATGTTTGAAACATAAGAAGTTAGACGAATTATAAAATACTAATCCTAATTATTCATAGTAATATCATTGCGGAAGCGTGTCCGACTGGTACGTTTTCACGACATATCTGTATCTACAGAGGTAGATAGGTTGCAAGTTGCAACCTAGGGAAAGACATCCCACGGAATATCCAAAAACCTAAATCTACGTGGGCGAAGTTGCAAGTATCAACTAGTTTCTGTGGACTTAGTAACATCGCTTCAAGCAGTAGGTAGATAAAATTACAGTTTTATATGACGTAGGTACGTTGACGTCGCTAAAATAAGGGGGTCTACTCTCTTTCTCTCAAACGAAACTTCGCAAACGAACGTAATTAGTCGGTTATTAGACCCACACAAAATCGTTCAATCCAATCGGTCACGAAAATTTTCTATGGATCCGTACTTCGTCTGCACTCTCTTTCTCTCAAACGAAACTTCGCAAACGAACGTAATTAGTCGGTTATTAGACCCACACAAAATCGTTCAATCCAATCGGTCACGAAAATTTTCTATGGATCCGTACTTCGTCTGCGTGTACGAAAACGAAATAGAGAGGAGCATAGAGATAATATTATGTGGGAGAGGAGTTAACGAAATTTCGTTCGTTTGTTTGCGAAGTTTCGTTTCAGAGAAAGAGAGTAGACCCCAAGGAATTATAATTCTGAAACAAGACGTGTCAACAATATTAAAATAATACTGCTTGACTGAAAACCGCCTGATTATAAATGTGAGTTGAGCTTTTGTATAAAACGATTTGACAGCCACCAAAACTAAGATTCATGTAAGAAGGTTACATGTTACAATGAATTGCAAGTTGGATCACGTATATGCCGTTACCAAAACGTTGTTAAACAGCGTTCTAATTTTGGCCATAACAGCCTACTTTAACAATATTTATTGCCGTCTTATCACGCGTGACATGTCCCTTTCAACTGTCGGCTTCACTACCATGACCTAATCATGCGCGTGTAATACTAATAGATCACATAGAAACACCTTGCCCTGCTTATCGGTCTGCTGGAACTTCCATAATCTATGTTACTATAATCTATGATACTAAATCAAAACCTAACAAAATAAGTTTTCGATGTAAGTATAGCTAAGTAGATGTTTAAACCCCACGTTGGCGCAGTTTTTGGCTCAAGGCCAATTTGGCACCCAATGTGGGCCCGAGACGTAAAGTAAAAAAAAACTTGCAGTATGATGCTGATAATTTTGTTGAAACTGTCTTATCTAAAATTGCAGATATTGGTGCCGATTGGGTTGACACATTCTCACAATGAAATAAAATTGAAACGCTATCTTTTTTTCCTGCAACATTGTACTTGTAATATTATTGTGCCGATGTAGTTCTTTAGTTAAGAGATATTACTGGTACAATGGTATACTGCATCTCGGCTCGCTCGATGCGAGAGTGACCTATCCTATGTTCCTGATCAGCCCCCCTAGCAAAGTTATAGGTCTACCAGAATCTGATGGCAAAAAGTTACACCGTATACTGGTACTTTTAGGTGTATTTTTTGCCATCAGATTCTGGTAGACCTATACGTACATTTCGTGTCTATTCTCTTTCTAACGCTTTAGCGGAGAGAAAAAATAAGTGATACCTAGTCTATGGTTAGCGTTCTTCGCTTTCGCTAAAGCGTTAACGAGTATTGAAAGAGAATAGTCGCGAAACGAGGGGGACAAGTCATGACTACAGCTGACCTGTAGAGCGTGGTGCGGTGCGCGGCGTCCGCCTGCTCGATGAGCTGAGCGAGCGCGCGCGCCTGCTCGCCCAGCGTCAGCAGCTCCAGCTCCTCGCGCCCCACCTGGTACTGCAACTCGGCTTGCTCGATGCGCGTGTCTATGTTCCTTATGGAAATTAATATAATTAATAATTATGGCGCTGACACGTGGACACTTAAAACTGTTCTGATCCCCAAGAGCTATGCAGAGGACTATATTAGGCGTTTCCCTGAAGGATAGAATCCGAAATGAGGAAATCCGCACGATAACTAGCGCTACCGGGCCATAGCTCAAGCCATATAAGCAAGCTGAAGTGCCAATTGGGTATTTGACAAATAGTCAAATCCAGGTCAAATCAGCAACTTTTTTTCAAACGTCAAAACGCGTCCTAAGTATGGGATTTAGGTATATGAAATTCTGAAATGTGACGTCATTAAAGTTCGACGCACTTATTTACTTTAATCGATTGTTTTAAATAGTTATTCAACATAAAACTAACAGGGTACGTGGATATTACGATTTTGGGAGATCCTCTATTAATAATCACTAAAAACTAATTTATTTGATTAGTAGTCAAATACCCAATTGGCAGGCCATGCTTATGATATGATATGAGTGATAGCGTCCTAGAGTGGAGGCGAAGAGAGTAAGCGTATCGTGGGGCAAAAATCGCGAGAAAACCTACATGCCTGAGTGTTTTCCATTGGATTCTCAAAGGGGTGTGAAGACAGACGATTCTGTCATAGGAACTTCTGGGTTTGACTTCTTCCTGACAAGATTATAATAGGTACTTATGTAGACAAGAGAAGGTTAAGAAAACTAAAATGCCACTAGATTTTCATGTTATATGCTGAGATAGCTTTATATATGCTGTATTCAAAGAGATAATATTAGTTATATTATCTCTATGGCTGTATTCTAAGTTTCTGACCTCAATTTTGTCATTATTCATAAGTATAGTACGAGTACTCACTCAGTAACATGAGTCTTCTCCAAGCGTCGCTTCAGCTCCAGTATGTTGGCCTTCCTGGTCTCGAGCTCAGCGCGCACCGCCGTCGCCCGCTCCTCTAAGGCTCGTCGCTCATCTTGCGACAGGGAGGTGCTTTCATCTCGGTTGGGCGCGGGTGATGACGCGTGTGCAGCCAGTCGCGCCGCGCTCAGGGATGCGCTGAGTTGCTTCTTCAGACTAGAGGCAAAGAAGAAGAAAAGTCTTTAGTATATTTTTATATTTTAACAACGTTCAGTGTAGGTACTTGGTGTACAAGTGGAGGCGCAATCGCAAGTGTTCATGCTTCACCGATAGTCCGATGTGTGAAGAGGTTAGCTCTTTCGTTTTTTCTATTCAAACTAGCGTTTGTGCCAATTTTCGTTACGATATTCGTGTTATGAAAGTCAAAATACGTTATTATACCAAAATTCTGATCGATCGGCGGTATGCGCTTTTCGGAAGTAGGGTACACCCGTGATCAGAAAATCAGGAAGCTGAATACTTGGCCGAGACACGAAGTAGTATTATAAGAATATATCAAATACCACCTCAGGCAGGCCGCAGGGTCATACAGCATACCTACTTCATCAATCTGTTAAAACCTCATTTGTCTTGTGTGTGTGGACTGTGGACCCTGTGTGACCCTGGATAAATGGTTAATTATTTATTTCATGTAGGACAACTTGTGCCACTTATGATACGTTAAGACTCTACCTACCACCGGTTCGGACAGATGTTCTACTGAGAAGAGCCGGCAAGAAACTCAGCAGTTGCTCTTTTCTTGTGCTCTAAGTGCGTTAAGTACCTACCTCTGTATGAGCGTGTCTTTGTCTTCGAGCGCGGCCCGCAGCGCGTCCAGCTCCCGGGAGGCGTCGCGCGCGCCCGCGCTGCGCCGCCGCGGCCCCACGCCCGCTAGAGACACCTCGATGCTGGCCATCTGGAAGACACCACAATTATTATATTATATATCGATTTTTGACGACCTCCGTGACGCAGTGTGTAGCGCTGTTGTCTTAACGTGCGGAGGTCCCGGGTCCGATCCCCGGCAGGGTCAATTTGGGAATTTATAATTACTGAATTTTCCCTGGTCTGGCCTGTTGGGAGGCTGCGGACGTGGCTAGTTGCCACCCTACTGGCAAATACGTGCCGCCAAGCGATTTAGCGTTCCGGTACGATGCCGTGTAGAAACCGAATAGGGGTATGGGTTTAATTTAACTGCCATATGCCTCTAATGCCCGCTACCATCTTAAACTGCATCATCACTTACCATCAGTTGAGATCGCAGTCAAGGGCTAACTTGTAGTCGTTAAAAAAAAACTGTTTCGTCTTAGCTGACATTAAAAGACATGACATCCATCTTGCCTCTGATCGATGTCCTATTGTAACTAGAGCTCTGCGGTACTTATGTACTAGAGGTAATTAAATAACGTAAGTGAACTACAGTAATAAATACTCAAATTAATAACTAAAGTGTTTTTATTCACAATGATAATTATGACATGGCGCTGAGGACAAAGAGGTCCTCAACTATACCCATGTCAAAAATCACGTCGATCCGTTGCTCCGTTACGGCACAGGTTACATGGGTTACGGCGTGATTGAAGGACAAAGCAACAAACCAACAAACAAATTTTATTGCATTGCATTTATAACATTGGTATATTTTTTGGTATAATTGGCGTGGCGAATGCAGCGTAACATTGCCCGTGGGCCGCGGCATTTCTCGCTAAGTAGGTCTTCTGACGTCGAGTTACCTGCAGCCTACTACGGCTACTAGAGTTACCATATCTCAGGATTTGTTCTGAGATTACAGGGGTTTGGGGCTCTCGACAGGATTGCGGCCGGATTTTGGAGATATTTAAGGTTTTTTCAGTTGTAAATACAGTAGATTTTTAATTACTTGAAGTTTTTTTTTATTAAAAAGTTATTATCAACTCTAATATACAAAACCGTCTTTTATTTATTACATTGTAAATTAACATCTGGTTTATCGCGTTCGCGTAGCGTGACTTGTGATAAAATCTCAGGACTCTCAGGAAAATAAGTTTTTGAAGTAAAACTTCGGAACGGAAGTTGAGAGAGCTGATATTATAAGTTAGTGAAAATACATAGGTATGTAGATGGAGCTCAAGAAGTTTTACAGTTTACTTCAGTCGCGTGCTCTATAGCACACTCTCTTTTTTCTCAGGACTGTTCAACTTTTCATCTGGTAGTCCTGCAGGTAGAGTAGCCTGCAGGCAGTTACGACTGCCTCTTAGCTCATTCGTAAATGCGTAACGAGCTGTACCGTTGCTAACTAGCTGTACCAGTCCAAGCTATATTTACAACTGTAGTTAGTGATATCTATAAATAACTAACTTCCGGGATTTCCTTGCGGCGTATGTCACATCACAACTACTAGCAACATCGTCCGTACTTTTAAAATTTTTCTGTTTTCCCGTGGGATTCATGTTTTCTTTGATACGTAGCACGTAATTAGGTATATCTGATTGTCCGCATCTTCGTCCGCGTTCGTTTAGATTTTTTTATTAAATCACGTAAAATGCCAGAAATCAAAAAGATCCTACTGGATCTTTTTGATTTCTGGGATGAAATGTCATTCTTCAGAATTTAAACCTCTACGTATGCCAAATTTTGTCGAGGTGAGTTGTTCGGAATTCCTGTGTGAGCGAAGCTGCGTGCAATCTCTACCTACCTACGTTTAATGGAGTAGACTTACGTCTTATTAATAACTAGATGATTTCGTCCGTGTGGATTAAGGTTTTTTTGATTCCCACGGGAACTTTTTAATTTTCCGGGATAAAAATGCCTATGTTCTTCCCCGGGAAGTAACCTACCTCTAACCAAACATCTAAATCGGGTGAAAACATGGGCCGTGAAAGCGTAGCAGACAGGCTGACAAACACTTTCGCATTTATAATAATAGTATGGATGTAAATCTTATTGCAAAAACTTGCGAGACATTCAACGGTGAACTCCAGGTGTGCAGAACTGTGGTGCAGAAGGTCTGGCTCATTTCTCGCTGTCCAGCGCGGGAATGCAGCTTATTCTTGCCACCATTTCACGCGGGTAGGATTTGTACATTGAATTATACATGTACGTTAGTAGGTACATATAATACCTCAATGGATTTGTATAGTAATTTGATTAGGATAGACATAAGTTTTAGTGTGAATTATGATCAACCTACAATTTTTTTTTTTCCTATTATTGAGTACCAGCGAGGTAATCATTTAACTACGATCTAGCCTAACGAATTGGCTAATGAGTAGTTCTACTTTAACCTAAACTTATAATTTATCTTATGTACTAAGAAATTGTCCATTGACTCATCTTAGTCTTTCTTGATAACTTAGACACTTTGTTCACGTGTTCTTTTAGCACTACACACTACACTGTCACTTATCACTATGCACTAACTCAAAAGATTTAGTCCTTTTTAGTCTTCTCACTAGTTTCGTTACGTCAAGCAGCTGGATTGCCTATCAACCTACAATGAACACCATATTACAGGAACCTCAATGATGTTATAATAGCATGTTGCAATCTGTTTGATACTATCTGGGAAGTGGTCGGTGGTTACGGTTTCCTGCGCACGCTTCGTTGCATACACGCATACGACTCGAGCAAGTAACCTTGACTACACCGGCTTGGCTCTACAAGCAGGTAGAGGCACTTGCCTGTAATTACCTGATTATGTACCTGTATGACACATATTTAAACACTGAAAATGTGATGAGTAATTCTCTGCTTGTTTATCCATCGACCATGACACTTGGGTTACATACCTACCTACATACAAAAATAATTAAGTGTATCATTGTTTATTTTCAAAATACATATGCAACATGTAGCTATTTACTGAATGAATGAGAGGAACTAGCTGATAACTCCTGGTTCAGGAGTTATCACACACACTCACATAGACTCTTCAGCTCTTTCAGACTCAATCATTCATCAGCCATCACTCATCACTCATCAGTGACCTATATTTCGCTCTAAGTTTATTCGCAATGGCCAGAGAGGTTACAGGTTTGGACCCTTCTTTATTTTCTAGTCATATTTCCTGGAAATACGAGTGCGTCCATACTTAACATTATTAATGCGAAAGTGTGTCTGTCTGTATGCTACGCTTTTACGGTCCATCTACGTAGATTTCCTGTTCCGGGTGTTCTACCGACTTCGACGACATTTGGTACATCCTTGGACGAATCAAACACATCCCCGTGCCCGTACGGCGTACTGAAACATTTACAAGTTCTCTAGGGTCTAGGCGCTTTACAAGAAAAATCTGAATTCTGAGTGTCTTTTCGCCAAAAGATAGATTTCCCGACATAAAATCGAATAAGGGTAAAATTCAAATAAACACCAAATTAATGTTATTTCTACCAGTAATGATTATTTACCTTACAATGCTTTTCACAATCACAGTTTTAGGTTGTTATTTCCATCATCCTACGTATTATAGTAGCTAGGTACTTAAGTAGTAAATTATCAAATAACTACCTACTCAGTAAATAGCGGTATAAAACCGGCAGCTCATTTGACAATCTCGGAAACGGCGTTGTATATTTTATGGCCGTAGTGCCTAATCTTCGCTTTCCCACCGACGATTGTCCGATTGTTTTGTAAAGTTAACAACAGTTTGTGTGTTTTCACACGAATCGTTCAGGAGACTTTAGCTTGGTGTGGCTCAGTTTATCTTTAAGTATCTATGAGATGAATTAACGAAGATTTACTTATCTGTTGAAGTATTACTTAATTGCATAGAAAGAGCTTAGGATTACGCGCTTCACGCAATTAGTGTGATAATCGCAAAATTAACTGTTCAGTTGTACTTATATAACCTTAATTTTAAATGAATAGGCTTAAAAATATTATAAGTATAGGTTTAATTTAACACACTAATAACCTCTTAAGAGTTCTGTACGTAATACCTACTGAAATTACACAAATTACACTACCTACACAAATTTTTGAAACTCTGAGAAAAAAAATTCAACCTAACTGCTAAAATAAACAAGTTTTTCAGCTAATTTTATTATAATATTATTCATATCTAACTACTTATCTAGGATATGGAATGCCCTTCCGGCTTCCGTTTTCCCCTCCTCTTTTAATATAGGTACCTTCAAATCAAGAGTCATCTTCTAAGCAAGCGCGCTCCACCTTAGGCTGCATCACCACTTGCAAGCAAGTCTGATCTTGCAGCCAAGCGCTAGCCTATATATTAAAAAAAAAACAAGAATGTCCGTTTGTGCGCTACTTCTTGATAGGTAGTTCAACTACGAGTACCTACATGGCCTCTATGAGGCGATGACATACGAGTACCTACCCAGCTATGCACCATGCGTGCAGCCGAAAAGGCTACGTTTTATTTTAGGTCAGTACTATTCCCTTAGATTAGGTATCTATTCCTGTTCTGTGGTTTAACTGGGGCGTTGAGATAGCTTGCATTCAGGATAGGGCCCATGCGGCCATATTATGATATTATATCCCGGCAAAACAAGGGGAAAAGCTTGCTGTGGGTACTCTAAGTACTAACTAAAAACTCTGCTACTAACTACTAACTAGCTACTTTCATAAATTATAATTCCCCAAATACCGCTACTGAAAATGGCAACACTGCCATTTAATGAACAATTAGTGTACATAAATTATACCTAATCTGTGTAATGTTTAATAATTACACTGTAATTATTGTAGTCACCGTTAAATTATATCAATTTTAACAGTAATTTAATTGTTCTAAAAACATTTTTCGTAAAGACATGCCCTATGTAAAATGTTTATTCTACTCTCTTCAGTTTTGGTAGGTAGGTACTTCGACACCATTTAAAATGCATTTTAATAACTTTGTTTTGCAATTAACAACACCAAGAGAGGAATGAATTAAAAATGGGTGTAAAGGCGAGTCTGCATTGACTCATATTCCGAACATAGTATCTTAAAACTAAAGCTAAAGCTTTAGTTTTAAGATACTTACCCTTCTTGAAACAAGCACGAAATGGAGGAAAAGATCGCACTAGATATTGACTTCAATTCCAGCATCTAGACTCTAGGATATATTTACTGTAGGTACATTTAAAGTCACTAGGACTAGGTATAATAAAAGATCGCTGACTAAAGTTGAAAAAATAACGATTTCAATAATTCACCTTGATAAATTGACTTCTTTCGACTGTCTTTTTGAGATCTCGGTATTTCGTACCTACACGATTTTTAAATCGCGAAAAGATTCTTTAAATAGATTGTTACATACACATTTTTAGGGTTCCGTAGGTACCTCAAAAGGAAAAAATGGAACCCATATAGGATCACTTTGTTGTCCTTCTGTCTGTCTGTCTGTCAAGACCTGTGGTCAAGATCCTTCTTCTCAGGAACGCATGGAGGTATCAAGATGAAATTCATATCAAATACTCAGATCTACTATCCCTTGGAGCTGTGAAAAAATCAAACTTCTAAGCCAACGCAATCAAAAGATACAGCCGTCTAAGCTACAAATTTTCGACACTCGCAAGGGAATCAAAACCTACAGGGTATTTCCCGTGAACTCAGAATCTTGAAATTTGGTACGAAGCAACGTCATAGCACAGATAAAGGAAAAATTGCGAAAAGCATAAATTTTTAGTTACATCATATAATAAAAATATTTTTAATAATTTTAAACTTACTACCCCTTTCCTCATGAACGCGTAGCGTATTAAATGGAAATTAAAATAGATAAGTGGAATAAAAATACCATAACTTTTACTTATACACCTACAGGTTTGTACGGAACCCTCGGTGCGCGAGTCCGACTCGCACTTGGCCGGTTTTTTATAGCTATTTTATAATTTCCGATAAAAATGGCCACGTGCAAATATTTCGCAGTGTGGGCTGCAGTATGTCTACGAACCTTGGCCTCCAAGCTCTCGAGGTTGACGACCCCTCCATGCTCCAGGGTTTGCTGCAACAATGAAACGGAATCTCTTTAAAGTTATGGTAATTGGTGTCGGACAAAGGGCCCTCCCTTTGTGCCGTCGGCGTTTGCCCGGCGCCGGACGCCGACCTGTACGGCTAGCATGAGAGATTACCTCTCACCAACTATGGTAGAGGCGGTAAACGAGTGGATGAGGAAGGTGCAGGACCGTGTTTGGTGGCGCGCTCTCCAAAAGGCGTACGTCCAGCAGTGGATGCTGATGGATGGATGGATGAACGTTGGTAGCGGTCATCACCAAAAAGTAGTGATAGCGTAGTGTTATCACAGCCTTTTCTTTTTCGTTCTTTCGATTCGTGGCCTCCTATTCGGATGGTCCGGGATCCATTTCTTGAGCACGCACCTCTAACTTATCGCAGTTACTTACGTGCTGTAGCTGTAGGTACATAGGTCTCATTACGAAAAAACTGAATGTTTGCATGAAATCGCATGGCTGATTATGGCTTAGTTTCTAGGTATTTTAATTCTAACACCTCTTTTGTATACTTGCTTTAAATCTAGCAAATAAAGGATTTATTTATATATGTAATTGAAATATTATATAGATCTATCCCTTGCTTTACTGGTGAAGGAAAATATCGTGAGGAATGCCGCATGCCTGAGAGTTGTCGTTGGCGATATGTAAAATCTTATGCTAACCCTACTGCATGGGCACGCCTGAGAAGTATACTTTTTACTTTCAAAGGATGAATGCTTGATAAGAAATATTTTCAAGCAGTGCTCTACACTAATTAATTCTTGGGATTGTATGTTTTAAACATATAGAGATAATATTACTCTATATATTAAAACTCTATGGTTTTAAAGTTTCCATTGAAAGAGTCAAAATTTAAACGTGTCTTTCCCTTTTCTATTGGTATTTCGTGGGAATCCTAATAAACCAACTTGTCCTGAATTTCGGCAAAGATTAAATTTAAATATTTATTAACTATAGCAGTATCCTGAAATTGATGGAAGAGGACACTTCATCATAAATTTAATATGGGACGATCGAAAAGGCATTTGGATCCTCGGCCTTATGGATCCTAAAAGAGAGATCGCAATCAAGCAAGAACCTTCAGTCAAGGGTTAACTTGTAGTGGAATAAAATAAATTGATTTAATTACAAAACATTCCATTTCATTTCGTAGACACACTTTCAGTGAGTGATATTTGAACAGTTGCACTTGGTCGCTCAACGGAGCGAATCGACTTCATACCAAGTTCATATTCGAGGTTATTTCAGCCTACTGCCCTAGCCCGAAGTTCGTGCCCGCTCCAACACTCTACAAGATAGAGGTACCTAAGTACATCATAATATAACATTTTTTTTTAATCCACTACAAGTTAGCCCTTGACTGCGATCTCACCTGATGGTAAGTGATGATACAGTCTAAGAAGGTAGCGGGCTAACCTGTTAGAGGCATGGCAGTTAATTAAACCCATACTTATAGTATTTGGTTTCTACACGGCATCGTACCGGAACGCTAAATTGAAGATGTCTCTCAACAAGTTCAAAGTTTTTGTAAAACGTAAACTAATCGATAAATCCTATTCTAATGTAAAGGATTATTTAAATGATAATAAAAGCATGGAAATTAATTAGCGGCTAATTAATCTAATTGTTAATTGTAGTTCTATAAAATATACGATGTTTGTGAGATGGTGATATTAAATAATCCGGGCTGTTTGTTGTGGGCTCGGGCGCGTTTGGAACCCTCGTAGCTTTAGTCTTACGAGTAAGATACCGTAATTGATTATATGACCATCATGTTTTATAAGTTTTGGACGTCAATAAGAGTCCAGTGTACCTAAATTGAATAAATAAATATTGAATACTAGGTGATACCCGCGACGTTGTCCACGTGAAATAAGTTTTTTCAATTCCCACGAGAACTCCTTAATTTTCTGGGATAAAAAGGAGCCTATGTCACTTTCCAGGGTCCTCGACTAAACCGGTGCAAAAAATCACATCGATCCGTTGATCCGTAGCGGCGTGATTGATGGACAAACCAACAAACAAACACACTTTCGCATTTATAATATTAGTATGATTGTACATAAATTATTATAGGAGATAGCTGTACTTTTGGTAACTATCACTAAGAAGGCTGATTCAGTATTTGGTGAATGAAATACTGAATCAGCCTTCCTAGTGATAGTTACCAAAACTACAGCTCTCTCTTAGTCTATTACAAGACATGCAAGAACGAGGGTCTCGTATACGTACTTACCGAGCATTATTTGCACACCATTCAAGTGCCTCATTTAGAACCATTTTAGAACACTTTAAAAACATTTACCTAGTAAGTGACTCCTCACATTTTCGACAAGTTGTCAAATGAGTACCTAACTTGAGGCCAATTTAAGTAAAGATTTGTGATTCCTCAATTTTTTTAAGTAGTATATATCGTGTACTAGCTGATGCCCGCGACTTCGTCCGCGTGGTTTAAGTTTTTTGTTATTCCCGCGGGAACGCTTTAATTTTCCGGGATAAAAAGTAGCCAAATGTCACTCTCCAGGTCCTCAACTATGCCAAAAATCACGTCAATCCGTTGCTCCGTTGCGGCGTGATTGAAGGACAAACCAACAAACCAATAAACCAACAAACAAACACACTTTCTCATAGAATTAAAATACTAGTATAGTATCGTTGTTTATTCGAACCAATTTACTATAGAAACTTGCAAACTAACATCAAACTAAGTACTTGCGACTTTAGTAGAAACGAAAGCGCATCATCGAGCAGAGCAAGTCTCATGATCTTGATGACTAGGTAGCTAGATACGCCTAGGCAATTTCACGTTACAATTGCAGTGGGTGTAATTAGATAATTACCATGTTCTTGCTTTGCGACTACAGCGGAGTGGAGACGCCCGTAGAGTCACGTGCGTGTCAGATGTTACGGTTTCAATACGCTGCTTTTTATTGCATGTTTGAGTAGTTCTAATTAAGTTGTTTACTATTGTAAGCTAAGCAAAATTTAATAATTTGAAAACTAACCTTAACCTAGCTATAAGACCGCCTTTGCACCCTTCTGTTTTATCTTTTAAGCTTTTTTTTTATTGTTTTTGTTTTAAGTGTGTACCTTAAAGAGTTTATCTATCTATCTATCTATCTAACCTTCGGATATGACAACTTCAATCAATCTTTTTAACATGCTCTTGTACATTTACTTTATTTTCTTTGGATATGGATCTATCGGCTGAGGTCGATGTCACAATGGTTCCTGTCTCTATGAAGAGCCCGAGCCTGTAATTAATTAACAGTTGAGAATATTATTTTTATATAATTAGGTACCTATTCCTAAAAAAAGTAAAAAAAAAGGTTAATTTTTATTTTCTAAGCGTAAAAATTTAAAGCTTTTAAGATTTTAATTAGAGGGATTATGTTCTGTTGATTTCTTTACTCGGCTATTAAAATGCCAGCACCCTAATAAGCGTAAAGCGGATCGTCCACTAAGAAAGATGCTACGCTTCTTCTAAAGTTAGCTAAGGTTCATGGAATCATGACTGATTTCGCGCGAATACAATTATTGTCCTTTTTCCATCCATTAAGTGACTTTGGGAAGATGGCAGTTTGCTGTAATGAGTGCAGTTTAATTAAGGTGTTGAGCGCCGGGATGAGCACAACGGGCATCGCGTAAGGGATGCACTTAAGGGATGCGTTCGTTAAGAGATCTCCGAGCCTCCCTATATGCGCTGAAGGTGGCCGTCGACGCGGTTTTAGATAGTATAAATCCTTCATGACCCCACACCTCCCCCAAGAAGTGGAGTATCACATGAAAATCCCACCCGTTAACAAAAAAAATGGTATTCCTATGTGATCATGTCCGTTTCATTTTCAAAGTCACTCGTTCAATGAGATTGACTATTCAAAAGCTCCTGAAAAAGTTTAACTTTAAAATATTCTAAAATTTATATCCTATTGTATTGTATTGTATTGTATTAGTAAATCCTCAATAATGGTGGAAAAACAGTGGAGAAGAAAAATACCACTATGCTAAATCTAAAATTAGAAGTTATAGCTTAGCTTCATTCGTGGATATTCGGCATTCGGATTGAGAAAAAAATTTAATGCTCAATTATTGGAGCGGATTAGAAAATCAGTTTTTACGTGGAGAGGTTCCGAGAAGAGGGGAAAAAGCGAGGAACCGTCGTTTGAGATCGGCTAATTGCATTTTACACATTCTTGTCGGGCGAGACCGGCCTCTCGCCGTAAACTGAGGCTACAAAAATGCTCGAACTTTGGTAAAAACTGACTAAAGTTAAGATTGGCTTGATGTGTACCTACTTTATATCTCTACTGTGGTGGAGGGTTCCATATTGTATCTCATGTTAGCCTACAAATCCATACTAATATTATAAATGCGAAAGTGTATCTGTCTGTCTGTCTGCTACACTTTCACTGCCCATCTGTTCAACCGATTTGGAATCCCAATTTATTTAATTTGAAAATTAAAACAGGCCAACGATTAGATCCAATTGTTTCTTTAGACAATTAGATCTTAACATGTTTAAAGTACATACTTTAAAGAGTCAAGTAAAATAAAGCAGAGTCAGTAATCTTTACTGTAAAAAGTCCTGTAATAAATTTAGCTACTGAACTCTAAAACCAACGAGGTTTATTTTCTCTACAGTTTTATTTTATGGCTGTCATTTATCATTTGTAATACCTTCTAGCACTTAAAGCAACTAATCAACGCTTGATCAACGTTGATGGATCGGGTCATAAAGACGACGCGGCGCACGGCGATAGCAATATGCTACTAAAATATAGACAGTCGATTATTTTTTAACATTCCATAGAAGAGTCTTAAAAAAAGTAATTAATTAAAACAAAAAACCCGACTGCTGGGATATCAAAAAGTATAAAACAAGACATGAATTGAAGTATTTTGAAGAAAGAATAAACTATGTTTTATACAGCATGCAACAGCATTTTTTGGTAATAGTTTCTTTAATATGGCACCTCAGTTGTATAATAAACTACCAGCATCATTGGCTGACCGAAATCTAAATATCGTAACGTTTAAAAAAAAATTAAGGAATTTTTGTTGAAGAAAAGATATTATACAATTAAGGAGTATTTAACAGATACAAATATATAGATAGTTTGAACATTTATGTAATAAACGATATAACATTAGACTGACGGTTTGATTACAATACAATACATTATAATAATATAATTGACATAAATATTGTATAGAATAATAAAATATATTATAATAAATGATGTTTAGAATAAGTATTTATAATTATTAGATAATTTTTGCATGCCAGTACACGGCAGATTGTAGTTCATACCAATTTAATAATGTAACATCAATGTACCTACGCAATCTATGCAAATAAATGATTTGATTTGATTTGATTTGATATTTCATTATTATCAATTTACATCGTATAATATTAATAAAATTGATCAAGGCGCAGTCGCACGTCCAATAGCTACTAACCTTATAACCTTAACGTGCGACTGCGCCTTGATAAATTTTATTAATATTATACGATGTAAATTGATAATAATGAAATACTTCAATTCAGGAGGAAAACTCGGAAGATTAAAACAAATCTAGTAGTGCAAGTACTATCAAAATTGGTTCAGCCGTTATTTCTGTAGTGCGGCACAAAGGAATACAACCTTTGAAACCTCGTAAATCCTAAATGATCGTTAAAATGAAATAATGTTCAAGGGAACCTAACTATGATTTTACAAGACCTATTCATCGATACCCCACTTGCCATAGTTTATTGACTTTCATTTTAAAATTTGTTACAATATGGCTTCCAGTGGGCGCCATTTTGTTTTTTCTCAAATTCGGCTTCCGTTATGACACTCGGAAAATTAAGACAAATCTAGTGGTGCAAGTATCATCAAAATCGGTTCAGCCGTTCTGTCTGTAGTGCGACACAAAGGAATACACTGAAAATGAAGCTTTGAAACCTCGTAAATCCTAAATGATCATTAAAATGAGAAAATGGTTTAGGGAACCTAACTATGATTTTACAAGACCTATTCATCGATACCCCACTTGCCATAGTTTATTGACTTTCATTTTTAAATTTGTTACAATATGGCTTCCAGTGGGCGCCATTTTGTTTTTCTCAAATTCGGCTTCCGTTATGACACTCGGAAAATTAAGACAAATCTAGTGGTGCAAGTATCATCAAAATCGGTTCAGCCGTTCTGTCTGTAGTGCGACACAAAGGAATACACTAAAAATGAAGCTTTGAAACCTCGTAAATCCTAAATGATCATTAAAATGAGAAAATGGTCTAGGGAACCTAACTATGATTTTACAAGACCTATTAATCGATACCCCACTTGCCATAGTTTATTGACTTTCATTTTTAAATTTATTACAATATGGCTTCTAGTGGGCGCCATTTTGTTTTTTCTCAAATTCGGCTTCCGTTATGACACTCGGAAGATTAAGACAAATCTAGTGGTGCAAGTATCATCAAAATCGGGTCAGCCGTTTTGTCTGTAGTGCGACACAAAGGAAATATACATATATAGACTGATGAACACATAACCCTGTGCGTTCCGCAGTCGGGTAAAAATAGACTTAAGAAGCATCCTCTTTGAAAGTGTCGTTAGAATCAAAAAGTTCTTAGACCATGATAGGTTTCTCCAAGAATAAACTTGGTGGGTCATTCTACGATTAAATAGGTACCTATAAATTATTTTAATGCAGTGGTAAACCTATGTAAAAATAAGTCTCTGCCAATTTTTATTATCTCAATGCTGATTTAAATAAAATTAGTGCTTGGTGCCGGTCGTATGGTCTCTCGATAAATCCAGGTAAGTCCCAGGTGACTATCATAGGTAGCAATTATTACATTTCTTTACTTTCAAATTATTCTTTACCTCCTGTTCTCTTAGATGGTACAGTTATTCCCCTGAGTAGTTCAGTCAAAGATCTTGGTCTCATCCTTGATAATACTATGTCCTGGGTTCCTCAAATCTCGGAGTTGAGTCGTAAGATTTTTGCTGCTGTTGGGTACTTAAGGAGGTGGAAACATTTTTTACCTGTAAAAACTAAAATCCTTTTGGCTAATACTTTGCTGTTGCCTATTTTAGATTACGCTGATGTTTGCTATCTGGATTTATCAGAGACCATGCTGAACAAGCTTGATAGATTGCAAAATGTATGTATACGTTTCATATATGGTTTACGGAAATATGATCATGTGTCTGTATTTCGTGCTCAGTTGAAATGGCTGCCAATCCGATCTCGTAGAAATTTGCACGCTCTTTCTCTCTTGTACTCCATTTTATATTATCCTCAGACGCCACCTTACCTAAAAGAGCGATTCAACTTTCTTGGCAGCTATGATGTACCTTTTTGTTTGCGGTCGAAAAATGACAATAAGTTAAAAATCCCTCCTAGTCATACAGGGGCGTACAGTAATTCTTTCACAGTTAAGGCTGTACTGCTATGGAATGAATTGCCGAGCGACATTAGGCAGGCAAAGTCTTTAAACATATTTAAGAGTCGTGTAAAGGAATATTATCTTTCTAATGTGCTATAGAATATTTAAGTATTTTTTTTTTTTTTTGAATGTAAGTTTATGTATGTACTGCTATATATTTTGTATATGTGTTTATATTTATTAATTTAGTTATTTATGTATTATTAGTATGTATAGTTTAAGTAGTATATAATTATTGCATGTTTATTGTTGCACTTTCCCGCTTCTTTTTAATTTTCCTTATGAAATGGGTTGTCTGGAGGAGATCACTTTTAGTGATAAGACCGCCCTTGCGCACGTGTTGTTTTCTGTATTTTGTTTATAATTAAGTTTTTTCTGTAATTTATGTGTGGCAATAAAGAATTTATCTATCTATCTATCTATCTAAAGTATTCTAAACACAAGTTATGTACGTCTACTAGAACTACTAGTTCCTACCTCCAATTGATCACTATGGAAGAAGTTAATCATGGAGGGGCCATCATCAGTAAATCAATTGATTGTAAACATTGTAGAGGCGGTCAAGGCTTTATAGATTAAGTTAACCATGGAGGGGCCATCATGAGTAAATCTATTGATTGTAAACATTCGGACAAGGCTTTAGATTAAGTAGGTTCGTAGTAGGTACTATCAATACAACGATGAATAGAATGAAATTCTAACACAAGCCAAAGTTTGTCAATTTTTAACCCTTATTAGGTAAATAGATATATTTTAACAGATTACAAATCACCAGACGCTAAACCCTACCGAGCCCCACTAAACCCCAACCTAAAAGTTTAGTTTTACCAACGTACTATTTATTACCTATTCTGGTAATAGTACGTTTTTACGTCTGGTAATTGCTATCGTCAAACTTTTTCTGGGAACATCGTAACTTTTTCTGGGATCATAACCCTTCTTTTTGGCTTTGCCATAGTCGAGTAAAAACTGCCTTATTAAAGGTAATCAATATTTCTTGTCAATAGGTACTAGAGACGTCCACGCGCGCCGCCCACGAGACAATTCGATTCGCGTTGAACTCTTGAGCAACGATCAAATGCGTGGTAAGCTGAACTATTACTCAAATAAACACAAACTGATTACCATATGAAGTTTCTCACGCGGTTACTTAATACTTACATACGTAATTTTTTGACCTGTTAATTATAATTATGGTAAAGCCTTTTTAATGTAAAATATGTAGAAAAATACGAGTAAGTTGTATACCTACGACCCAAATTCCTTGCCCAAATGTTGTCAAATGCGATAGAGTAACTATTTGCACTCACTCAAATTGAATCGGTACTTGGTAGATTGAAATTGAATTGTCAGATTTGTTATTTATTTTTATCTATCCATGAAATAAGAGAATTCCACTTTATACTTAGAGTGTTTAAAATTTAGAAGTTCAACTGAGATGAAGGATGAACGTGTGGTTACTGGTGGTAGGTAAATGGTAGGTGCATTGATATATAATTTTAGTACCTATGATACGAACAAAAATTGGTATGGTAAGAAATGGACCGTGTGGTGGAAGAAACAGATTAAAGATTTTATGATCTACTATAGTCACAGCTCACAACTGGAGATGCATCGCGCGGGAGGTGGGGCTACCCAAAATCATTAAGACCGATGGCGACTGAAGCGCATTATCAGCATTCATGGCCGCTCAAGAGTGCAAGACTGAGAAGGAGTGTAGTAGAGGGTAAATGTAACTTACGAGGGACGCCGACCGCTGCTGCTTGTTGAGGTCATGCTGGCTGCGGCCGCGCTCCTCACCCGCGTCGCTGAACTGCCCAGACTTGCGCGAGCTGACAACAAAACACACCATTACTGACATTATCAAGGGATTTCGTTAAAAGATTGTAAAATTATATTTTTGTAAAACGCTGTTGATTGCATGATTAAATAAACAAAATTAAATAAAAAAGGAACGCAGTCCTTAAATCAGTCCTTTTCTCAAACAAACACTTTTTCAAGATTTTCTCCGGGAACGAAACGGGTTTCTTGTTTATTCCACTACAAGCTAGCCCTGAACTGCGATCTCGTCTGGTACCTGATGATGCAGTATTAGATGGTAGCGGGGTAACCTCACCTGTTAGGGGTATGGCAATCGTATTTAACCCATACATACTCCTAATAAAAACAAACTCTATTAGTAAAAGCTACTTTCTATTAAGATCATTAAGAAAAAAATCTAGTTTTCCTATACTATTACGACTAACTGTCGACTGTCGAGTCATATTTTGTCGTAAAAAAATTAATATCTCTCCCCTTTGGTTTCTTATCCCTTCCGGAGAAGAGAGCGTGAGCACCTTATATTAAAGCTATTTTTCTCACTCACATTCTCCGTCCAAGAAGCTGCGAACTTGACCGGATTTCAATTCCATTCTTATGATGAAAAAGCAGTGATCCGGTACTGCTCATAGCCTTGTGAAGTAACCTGATATAGGTACCTACTTACTACTTGTCTACTCAATAGACATTATAACTCAACCTAGCTTCTGGAAACCTTGAAACACTGCCTTTGTTACATTTTCACAACAATATTGAATGGAAGATTGACTAGCGAGTTTTACCAAATGCACACTACTTACCGTGAATTATCAGATTACAAAAGTCGATCGGTGATCAAGTAAGACCTAAATAGATATGCCTGATTTCTTACCTACTATAAAAGTTACTGTTTATAGAAAATAGCCTCATAGGCCTCATAATATTGTCGACGTGCCATAATCCATTATACTTATTAGTTTAAAATATTGTTTGCGATAAAAAACGCTCTTTAGGCAAAAATGTCGCTTAGGTTCGGCGGTAATGGCTCGATATCTAAGTACCTTTCATGCAAGCTTTGCCACCCAAGGTCGGTCAGGCACCTGTACTCATTTAGGACTATTTAGGTAAGAAACTTGAAAGTTTGATGAACTGAGCTAAAATTCGGATCTTAATTATTTTATTTTCCTGTACATTTCCAAACTTCCGCAAACAAACAGCTTTTAAACTTGCTAGTTGTTAAAACTGATTGTGTTAGCCATTTATTAATTTTCACGACATTGTTCACAATACCAGGCACACAACGATGGTGGTAAAAACGCGAGGAATGTTTTATCACCTATCGTACTCGTATTCTTCGGCTCGTGGGATTTTACGATAAGCGCATTGCGTGGGCACCGAATGCACTCTTGGGAAGATTTAGATACTATTAAGTTGCAGTAAAAACAGAGGAACAAGTTCTTATACTCTTATATGACGCAGTGGTAACTTAGGTTAGTCTTAGAAGTTTTGATTATCGACTGGGCAAATTCGGGAGTTTTTAATTTGAAAATTATCTGTAGTCTAGAGGGAGGCCTCTGCAGTGTGGACAGTTACCACCCTACAAGTGGGGCCTTTGGAAAATCCTTATTAGAAAGTCCTAAATATTTTCAGTACAAGTCAGTTTATATTTGTTTTTTTTATTAACTTTTTATTTTTAATTCACGCGATGAATAGTCGAGTAAATCTACCACTGGGTCGGAATGCCGTTCCTACCGAGAAGAACCAGCAAGAAACTCGGTGGTTGCTCTTTTGAAAAAATACATATTATACCTAGTTTACAATAACATCAATGTGTATTACATATAGCACAATATAGTTTAGTCGCAGTCCTAAGCATTGCTGGAGCGAGTCAAATCCATGCACTTTTATCATTATATCCACCACCACCACCACTACAGCCCGTTAACGTCCCACTGCTGGGCACAGGCCTCCACTCTCATAAGGGAGAGGGAATTATTATCATGTTAGTGATAATAACCGGGACCGACGGCTTAACGTGCTCTCCGAGGCACGGGGGTGAAACACCACCAACTTCCTAACTCCGGGCTAGTACTGAGAATTACCTACTAGTCAGAAAAACCCAATACTTAATTATGGCCCGACCCGAGACTCGAACCTGGGACCTCGTCGGCCGCAGTCGAACATGCCAACCACTAGACCAATGAGGCAGTCTAGTTAACATATATATAATTTCCAAATTCTAATAATATGTGTATCATGCAATAATTTCTTTCTTAATTTCAAAGGTTGCCTGGTAGAGATTGCTCAGTAAGCTATAAGGCCGCCATTGCATACCTAGCTTTACTTTGTATTCTTTCATGTGTGCAATAAAGTATTTATCAATCTATCTATCTATCTATCTAATTTCTGATTCTGATCGTGCACGTTACCTGGCGAGCTTGCGGTGCGCGCGCCGCCCGCCGCTGATCATGGAGAGCGTGCTCATCACCGCCGACATGCTGGCCGGGTGCCGGAGCGCACATCAGACCTGCGACAAACAACCGACACGCCGTTGTAGTAGGCTTTGAAAAATGGGGATGAATAATGATGATAGGTAGATAGAAGATGTGATGTGATTACCACCGCCCATGAACATTTGCTGCACCAGAGGAACCGCCGATGCGTTGCCGGCTTTTGAGTTTGTTTATCCGCCCTTTGAAGAGCCCCATATTATAATCATGAGGGAACACTGAAGATGGAAGCAGAATGCCGCGGGGTATACTGACTGTTACATCACTAGCGCTCATAGGAGCGTGGACTAGGAGTCTGTGAGTGGGTGCCGAACGCGTGCATACGGTATAACCCAGGATTAAGGAACTACAGAAGTTTTTTTTATTTTAATCGCCCACAGGTAGCAACAAAAACCATAACTGGAAAAGAAACTGCTGGTATTGTCATATCATATATTGTGTTGCTCCAATTCTTAAATTTATTCTAATAGAAATGCTTACGATTTTAAAAATTCAGTTATACTCTTACCTACAGTATATTTACTTAGGAAAGGATTTAGTAGATCAAAGTGTGGAAAAATGAAGTTAAACCTTATAAACTCAAAACAGCCGAGAATAGACGTGACGGAAATGGAAATACCTACCTATTATATATTTCTGCTTCTAATTCTACGCGTCGAATGTCTTTTCAGAACATTTCCTATTATTTTAATAAGTTTTTGTTTTGGCGCACACCGATTCCCCTATTGTTTGAAACTCTAATAAAATCTCAAAAAAAAGACAAAATTTATTGAAATCCTACACGTTACAATCATTGCCAAATGTAAAAAAATATTGGAGCATGAATTGATTAATTTGCGAAGTAATTTAAGATGCAAATCAACCAAAAATGCATCGTGTTGTAATCAATCATTTGCAACATCTAACACCTGCGGCCCGAGCACAATCAGCGCGACAAAGTCTCGCGCACAATAATAATTATATATTAAATGCTCCTCTTTGTCAATTACAACTATTTGCCGGCGATAATCAACGCTCCGAATATTATGTTGAGTAAGGTGCTGGATGGATGCGCATCCGAATAAGCTGGACAGCACACGGAACAAACGTCTTCATTCATTCAGAGAAATAAAAATAAATAGAAGGATTTCGTCGCTTGTATAGCTGCGAATCCTAGAGTCAGTGAGTTGAGGAAGAGACACATGTCCACGTGATCGTTCCCCAAATAGGTACAATAGGTCAAATAGGTAGATAGGTAGGTGGACGGACTTAATCTCCGAATATTCAAGTGATGCCGCCAATAAAAGTAAATAAATATTTACTGACCAACTTAAACGAATTAATTAATTATCGTACCTATGTACCCACTGTACCTAGACTGAGATCGCAATCTCACCCTCAACACTGCTGTACACGTGTGTGTACAATCGCGTAGCATTAATTAAGTGTCGCATTATGCTTTGACGCAAGGCTTAGTGTTACCATCGCCACTCTGCCAAGAGAACAAACGAGAAGAAGAAGTCAATTAAAAAAACCACGAGAAAGCGTTGTCGCATTGGTTGTGCTTAGGCTGCCACAACTTTTTGTTCAATCTATAGTCAACACAAAAAATGGATTGTTGACGATTTGACACTGTATAAAAATAAAACGCAAGGTCTTTTCCTTCTTGCATCAGGGAGCTCTTGTATCATATCTGATTACGAGTTGGCTTACCTTAACGACCTTGCTATCTTGTATTGCAGATCTAGTTACACCTTCCGTACCTTTTCGTTAGTTTATGTGTCAAAAATTATATATAGATCCTCGTGATTTAGACACCGGCTTCCTAATAGGGTGACTGAACTCCTGGGGGTTCGATTGTCCTTCACCTGAGTTACTTTTGCGTCTAGCTGAGGGCTGCTTTATAAAGTTCTACCTACTCTACCATACACAACCGATTCCGACTAATTTGACGAAGTAGGTATTGCAATGTTCCCAGTCGCTGACTATGAGTAGTGTTTTTTACGTGATTTGCTTTAACAGACAGAAAAACTGTTCTTCTTATTTGCAGACAAGGGCTAACTTGGGCTAACTTAAAAAAAAAATTATAATAATTTTCTTAAGAAGATGTAGGTACCTAATATTCTAGTACCTACACACGAAGGTCAACATCTCGTTTTAAACTCCGTAAAAAATTCATAACAAGCCATACAGTATAAAAAATACCCAATTCGTCAAGCAGTCTGTCGATTTTGTCTCACAAGTTAAAATTAATAATGACTATGAATACCTTAACGATGCTTCGAGCACGATGGTCAAATATTTAGTCAAGTGTGAGGACAAAAGTTGTATATTTTGAGTTATGCTCAAATAAATAAATAATAATAAATAAATAAATAAAAGCTTTATTTTGATTCCTTACATATGAAAATGATCTTAAAAAAAAAAAAAAACTATTACTATTATCTATCTTATTGACTTATCTAATCTTAAATAACATAAGTGTACTTATTAACTACTATTTATTATTATTATTATAGGTATTATATACATGACCCATATGTTTGGTATTACTATTTTTACTATATTATATTTACATGTAAGGTCCGCCTGTAGCGGTGAAAGCCTCCTCCATAATTTTCCATGCGCACCTGTTTCTGGCTAGAGTGCTCCATGTCTTACCCGCAATTTTTGCGATGTCATCGTCCCATCTTTTTATTGGCCTTCCAGGTCTACGTTTTAAGTGCAAAGGATGCCAGTTTGTCACCGTTTTGGTCCACCTTTCATCCTGGCACCTTTGAATGTGACCCACCCATCTCCATTTAAGTTGTAGGATCGCCTTGATGGCGTCTCTTGCTCTAGTTTGTTGTTTTATGTCAGAGCACTTCACGCGATCTCTTAGTTTTAACCCAAGTAGGCTTCGCTCTAAGCCTCTCTGACATGTTCTTATTTTTTTGATCGTTTTGATGGAGAGGGGCCAAGTCTGACATGCGTAGGTAAGACAAGGTAGTAGGCACGTCTCTAGGGCTGTAGTTTTTATTTTTGTCGGAAGATTTCCCTTAAAAATCTCTTTCATACTCCAATATTTATTCCATGTATTTGTTACACGTCTGTCTATTTCTTTATCGATGGGTTCATCAAGCGAAATAAGCTGACCGAGATAAATGTACTCATCTACATACTCTATTATAGCAGACTCTATCTGTATGTTTTTCCTTTCAGAGTTTGTCATCACTTTTGTTTTATCTCGGTTTATTTGAAGCCCTACTTTAACACTTTGTGAATTTAGTGTTTCAAGCATACACTGCAAATCTTCTGCTTTTTCAGAGAGCAGCACAATGTCGTCTGCAAATCTCAAGTGTGATAAGTATTTGCCATGTATTTTTAACCCGACGTTTTCCCAGCTTATTGTCCTGAATATACTCTCTAGTACGGCTATAAACAGCTTCGAAGAGAGCGGGTCTCCCTGTCTAACACCTCGTTCCAACCTAAACGGGGCCCCAACTCTATCTAAGCGTATGCTGGATGTGCTATTCCGGTAGAGCTCCTTTATGATGTCTATGTATTCTTTATTAACACCGTGTTCAGTCAGAGCTCTCCAGATAGCCTTATGTGATATTGAATCAAAAGCTTTTGAATAATCTATGTATCCAATATATAAGGGTTTCCCATATTCCTTGTATTTCTCTATTATATTCTTTAGTGTATGAATATGGTCAATTGTTGAAAAACCCTGTATAAATCCTGCCTGTTCTATTCCTTGGCCTTCATCTATAGTTTTTGTGATGCGTCGTAATAAAGTGGTAGAGAATACTTTGTAGAGACATGATGTTAGACTGATAGGCCTATAATTACACATCTGTTTCGCATCTCCTTTTTTATAAATCAGTGTTATTTCTGAATAAGTCCATTGCGACGGAAGTTTTTTAGTCTTAAGAATCAGGTTAAAGAGTGTCATTAGTGGTTTTACCAGAATATCCTTTCCTGCGATGATGATCTCGTTGCTTATACCGTCTGGTCCAGGACTTTTGTCTTGCTTTAATTTACTGATCGATAGCTCTATCTCTCTTTCCATGAACAGTGGGACTGGGTCATTATAGGCGTTTGTTTCTGTTTCAGTCTCATAGTTTATATTATTTTGGCATTTCTGGCTGTATAGAGTTCGATAGTATTGAGTAGCAACCTGAATAATTTCATCTCTATTTGTGACAATAGAGCCTGTTGCTGATTTCATTTGACTCATGATTATTTTCGTGGTGTTTAGCTTTTTATTTACTTTTTTAACTGCTCCCGACCGCTCCAGTAGGCACTTAATAATATCTTGTCTATATGTTTTAGTATTATCTCTTATTTTTTTATTTATAGTTCTATATAGTAAGCTTAATTTTTTCTTTTCTTTTTTTGTTTTATTACGTTTATTTTTTAATGCATGTCTTTTACTTATTAAGTCTTCAACTTCTTTAGTTATGATGAATTTTCTTTTATTTTCTCTACTCGTTATTTTCGATAAGTTTGAGCTTTCAATTATTGCTTTCTCTATGCTGTTGTACAGATTTATAGGGTCTTCGGTACTTGCCCAGGATAATGTGCTTATTCTACTCTCAAGAGTTGCTTTAAATTTTGCTCTATCAACATATTTGGCTGCCTTGTGTTTGTAACGACGTCTTGATGGTTTTTGGCGGACAATATTGATAGTAGCTCTTACCATTCTATGGTCACTCGGATACTTGAAATTACTTAATACACTAATATTCTCTATCGACTTGGGTACATTTGTAGTAATGAAGTCGATTTCGTTTCTTGTAACTCCATTTGGTGACTCCCAAGTCCATCGAAGTTGCGGTGGTTTCTTAAATACTGTGTTCATTATTTTCAATTTATTTTGTTGGCAGAATTCAATAAATAGTTTACCCCTTTCATTTCTGTGCCCATATCCGTATGGACCTAATGCATAGTTGATGTTTTCGTTTGTCTGCCCTACCTTCGCATTCATATCTTCCATACAAATAATGTGTCCGTCGCATTTTTCTATTAAACTTTGTAAGCCTTGATAAAATGAAGTAATCTCGGTTTCCTTAGCCTCAGATGTAGGTGCATATGCTTGTATAATTGAGAAAAAATTATCTTCTATTTGAGCACTTAACAAAGCCATCCTCTCGTTTATACCTAGAAAGTCTAATATTTTTAGTTGATTTTGTTTCCTTACTAAGAAACCAATTCCTTTTTCTCCCTTCGTCTCTCCGTAGCCTCTATCTTCTATATTATAACCTTGGCGACGTACTTCGGAGAGTCCTATGATGTCCCAATTTATTCGTGCTAGCGCATGCTCTAGCTGCACGACTCTATCTTCGTTCGCTAATGATCTGACATTGAAAGTGGCAATAAAGTACTTTTTCTTTAATGGAGGGTTATTGTCTACTGCCCCCGCGGTGACAAGCCGTTCTGGGGGAGATTTTATTGTTGCTCTATTTACTAATAATATTTCGTTTTCTTTACTTCTCTTGGGATATGGGGTTTTTGGCTTTGATCCTTGAATTAGTTGCTATTGTTTTTCTGGTGTCATGCTATCTTTGTTCTTATTTTGTGTATACTGACGTATTCCGTAGGTCGTTATTTTATTCTTTTTAATTATCTGCGTATCAGTGCTCGGATTTTGCTCATTAACATTTTTTTCCGTATTTTTCACCTTCGGAGGAGTGATGCTCAGCGGTCTTTTGTGTGCAAAATTTGATCTTGTTTTTGAGCTGTCTTTGTTTTTAGTTACAATGATTTTGTCATATCTAATAACTGCTCTATTTCCCTGCTCTCTTTCCATTTTTACTTGCTCTTTCAGCGTTTTTCGAATTTCCAGAACTCTGTATTGGAAATGTAAATAGTCCACATAAGTTATTGGTCTGTGGCAACCGGCTAGTTGACAACAGCTGTCAGTATATAATATGTAAGACTTCTTCTTCCGGTTGTACTCAAGTTGTAATGGCGTCTCATTATAGTTAATAAAGATTACGTACTAATTATTTGGGTGTTTCACTGCGCACAAGCGTTAATTCTAATAGGTTATGGGTCGGGAGGTGGCCAAGTAATAAATTTCAGTCAGATGACATAGTTTGGCATAGGAAAGTGTTAGGGCCATCAAGTAAGGCTAGGTTAGGTCACACGCGGTAGGCACCCGGTTTACATTTCAGGTTGTTCAAAAGCAAGAACAAAGGAAATAAACGCAATGGCACATGCGGTAAACCAGATTCCACAATTAGAGAGTGGTAATTTTACAAATTGGCTTTTTCGAGTGGAGATTGCACTAGATGAAAAAGGATGTGTTGACGCAATACGTAAGAAAACGGATCTAAAAGATGCAGATTCAAAGAAATCAGACGCCAAGGCACGTAACATTATCGTCCAAGCATTGTCAGATAAGCATTTAGAATATGTGAAAGAATGTAGAACAGCATATGACATGATTGACAACTTGAGAAAGGTATTTGAACGAAAATCAACAATTTCGAATTTATACTTAAGGAGGAGCCTAATAAATTTAAAATGCAAAAGGCAAGATAGTGTCGAGGAACACTTTAGCAAGTTTGACAAGATCATTAGAGAGATTGAGTCCAACGGTACAAAAATGACGGAGAAAGATAAAGTATGTCAATTATTAATAAGTATGGAAGGGGCATATCCATCTATAGTGACTGCACTAGAGACATCAAACATAGAACTCACAATGGATTTTGTAAAGAGCAAAATATTGGATGCCGAGCTCAAAGAGAAGCAAAATACACAGAGTAAAGTAAAACAAGAAGAATATGTCTTTGAAGGCAGCACAATCAAATGTTTTACCTGCGGTGAGCCAAATCATATGGCAAGAAATTGTCCAAACAAAGCAAGGACAGGTAATTATCCAAAACGTGGAAGAGGAAATTATAGAGGATCTAAAACAAGAGGAAGAAATTTTAATAAACCGAGAGCATATATAGGGGAAGAAAATAATTATGAAAAATCAATATCATTCATTGCATCTAAAACTAATTCAGAGGCTACTTGTGAAAATGAAATAAAACTAGTTATAGATTCTGGAGCATCATACCATATGATCAGTGGTCAATATGAAAAATACATGACCGATATAAGAGAAATAGAAGAAATTCAAGTTTTAGTTGCCAACGGAAGCATGATAACAGCCAAAAAAAAAAGGTAATTTACAGGGAATATGTAATGAAGGTTTAAAAATATCAATAAAAGATTGTCTCATAATGGAAAAACTGTCACATAATCTTATATCAGTATTGAAGCTCAACGAGAAAGGTTTGAGAGTAATTTTTGATAAAAAAGGTGTAAATATTTACCATAGAAAAGAGCAAATTAAAGGTAATATTGATGGGAAACTATATACATTGAATTTAAAGTTAAACAGAGAAAATATGCTAATAACAGAGAAGACGGACAGTAATTTATGGCATAGAAGAATGGGACACTTAAACTATCAAGGTATGAGGATACTAGGACTGCCAGTATCTAAAGAACGATGCTCAATATGTATGGAAGCGAAAGGAACCCGTTGTTCATTTAGTCCGACCCCAATGCCAAGAACAAGGAAAATTGGAGAGTTGATTTACTGTGATATTGGAGGTCCAATCACACCAATAAGTAAAGATGGAGAAAAATATTATCTAACGATAATAGATGATTATTCACATTTTATGGAAGTTCATTTACTAAGAACCAAGGATGAAGCAAAAGATTATATAATAAAATACATCAGAAAACTGAAAAATAATGATATTAATGTGAAAAGAATAAGAACAGACAGAGGGAGAGAATTTGTGAATGATGATCTTAAATTATTCTATGAGAAAAATGGTATAATACAGGAAACTACTTGTAGTTATACACCTCAGCAAAATTCAATATGTGAGAGGATGAATCGTACACTAGCAGATAGAGTAAGAGCTATGTTACTGGAGACAAATCTTCCAAAGTATTTATGGGGCGAAGCCATGAGATGTGCGGCATATATCATAAACAGATCACCTACTAAAGCACTTAAAGGTGACACACCAGCTAGAGTATGGTATGGAAAGAGTCAGCTAGATAAAATAAGAATTTTTGGATCAAAGGCATGGAGTGTAATTCTTCCAAGACCCACAAAGTTGGAACCAAGAGCGAAACCCATGATCATGATTGGATATTGCGGCTCAGGTTACAGACTATGGGATCCTAAGACAAATGAAATAATTGAGTCCAGAGATGTAAGGTTTGACGAGTCAAACTACAGATATGAAGAAAATGAAAGAATATCATACATAGACTGCGATGAAAATGGAGAGAGTGAGCCTTCTACATCCAAAGAACCAGAAATAGAACAATATAGCAGTAGCAGAGAAGATGAAAGCACAGAAGAAGAGGAATACTGTAATAAAAGAAATAGAAGACTGGTACAGAAACCAAAGAGATTTCAAGATTGTGATATGTCAAATATAGCGTATGCTTTAATGTCAGAAGATCCAATGAGCTATAAAGAGGCTATAAAAGAGGAGGTATGGTCAAAAGCTATAAACAGTGAGCTGGAGGCACTTCAAAGATTAAAAACATGGGAAGAAGTTAAGTTACCAGAAGGTCAAAAAGCAATCGACACAAAATGGGTTTTTCGTACTAAAGCAGACAATGTTAAAAAGGCTCGACTTGTCGCCAAGGGATTTCAAGAGGAAACCACCCACAATGTGTATGCGCCAGTGGCTAGAATGACCACCGTGAGATTATTTTTGAATAAAGCAATTCAAGAAGATTTACCCATAAGACAGATGGACATACCTACAGCATTTTTAAATGGAGAACTGAAGACAGATATTTACATAAAATACCCAGAAGGATTAAAAAAGAAAGAGGGCTATGTATTAAAGTTAAGAAAAGCTTTATATGGTTTAAGAGAGTCACCACGTTGTTGGAATGAGAAACTAAATAGTTTTCTTTTAAAGAATGGTTTAAAACAATCATTACATGACTTTTGCTTATATACTGGGAAAAATGTGTATATTTTAATATTTGTGGATGATATCTTAATAATTGGAGATGGTCAGTCAATAATTCACGAGTTAAAAAAAGAGTTTCAAGCCAAAGACATGGGAAATATAAGTAAATTTCTAGGAATGGAAATTACAAGATCAAATCAAGGAATGGAAATTAAACAGACACAAATTATTGAGAAAATTTTATTAAAATTTAATATGCAAGATTGTAAAGGTATCTGCACACCGATGGAAGTTGGCCTGAATGTTGATGAAAAAGAAGAAATCCTGACCAACATTCCATACAGGGAACTTGTTGGGTCACTTATGTATTTGGCAACCATCAGCAGACCAGACATTGCATATGCAACAGGTTTTCTAAGTAGATACATGCATTGTCCAACCCCCACATTATGGAAAGCAGGGAAGAGAGTCCTGAGATACCTGAAACAGACAAAAGAAAAAGGATTAGTATATAAAAAAGAAGACAGTAATTACTTACAAGCTTTTTCAGATGCAGACTGGGCAAGCGATCGTATGGACCGCAAAAGTGTAAGCGGAATTGCTATCTTTCACAGAGGAAATTTAGTAAGCTGGAGTTCGAAAAAGCAGTCTACTGTTGCAGTTTCAACAGCTGAATCAGAGTATGTGGCAGCAGCATTAACTGTAAGTGAAACCGTATTTATTATAGGAGTGTTAAAAGACTTGCAGTGTGATAAAGACTTACGTTGTTTGTTATTAATTGATAATCAAAGCACTATTAAAATGATTGAAAGTTATGAAAATAGTAAAAGGTCAAAGCATATAGACATAAAGGTACATTTTATTAAAGATATTATTAACAAAGGATTGTTAGTGTTAAAGTATATACCTACTAATGAAAACAAAGCAGATTTACTTACGAAGTCATTGTCAAAAATAAGACACCAATATCTGTGTAAAATACTTGGTATGTATTAGTAATTTATAGTGATTTATTAATGTTGTTTTAATGTACCTATTTTGATACAGTAGGTATATAGAGATGATAAAAAGTTTGTTATTGCAGGTTAGTTTGTTTACTTGTGAGATGTCAATGTCATTTGAAGCAAAACGTCAAAATCGAAATGTCAAAATAGAAATGCCAAAGTCAATTGACAGTGACATCCAAAGTATGTGTTGCCATGTTATAATATTAGTAGAAATATTGTAACAAGTTCAAGTTTATTTTTGGGAATTTGTACTACAGTGGAAAAATAGAACTTGAACTTGAGCCGGGGTATTGGAAATGTAAATAGTCCACATAAGTTATTGGTCTGTGGCAACCGGCTAGTTGACAACAGCTGTCAGTATATAATATGTAAGACTTCTTCTTCCGGTTGTACTCAAGTTGTAATGGCGTCTCATTATAGTTAATAAAGATTACGTACTAATTATTTGGGTGTTTCACTGCGCACAAGCGTTAATTCTAATACTCTGTGTGGGTAATCGTGCTTAACATAGATATTTAAATTTTCCAGAGATTTTTTCAATTTTAAAATTTTTATTTTTGTTCCTAGTCGGGTGAAGGTGACCTTGATTGGCCTTATTTTATCTATCTCTTTTTTCCGACCCTCTGAACTACTTCGATATCTCTATTATCTGCATTCTATTTCCATACTCTTATTAATGGTTCCTACAATTTTATTCTCGAGTTCTTCATAACTTTTTTCCCCTTCAGATATACCAAAAAATATAAGATTCTTTTCCCTTAATTGTCTCTCTATCATAGATATTCGTTTTTCATGGTCTTCATTGGTAATTTTCATATCTTGAAGCTCTTTCTGCAGACGTTCAAATTTTTGATCAATGTTACTGTTAATTTTTGTTGTAATTTTTTCTTCCATTCTTTCTAGAGCCTTTAAAAGTTGTTCAGTGTCGCCCGCCATGATCAAATTTTATTCTAAAATCCTTTTTTTAATCTTAATTAATTTATTTTATCCTTCGTAAAAGATATGTGATTAATGGTTTTATCTTCGTCTAGCGCCACCTATAGCTTACTAAAGACATATAGTGCAGCGCCACCTTGTGGGATTATATAATACTACGATAGTGTTTCAATGCTTGAACGGTAACGTTTCGTTACTTAGTACACTTTATCTTCTGAAGATGGCACTACGAGTACTTTGCTATATAAGTTCAGGCATAGTAACAGATGGCGATATTTTTCATATCACCGTTATTTTGAATATTAAAATTTTTCCACTAACTTTGTTATTTTTACTTCAAATGTCTATTTTAACCACTTATTTCAGAACATCCGTGTTTATTTGGGTTGATTAACACTTTGTACACTTTTGGATAACAGACATAGTTTCAGAAACACTAAATATTTGAGCGATATTTCCAGGATAGTTTTTTTAGATTTTTTCTTTTATTAGCATTAATTTTGTTTAGATAACACTTGTACTGTTCGTTTTAACTGTTATTTATCGTTTTATAACCTTTTATTCACTAAACATCACTGATTTGATTTTATTTTGCACTTTTAATACGGAGCTAATGTTTGCATGACGACACTAGCGCCAAAAAGTTATGCTCAAATACGTAAAATATACTTTTACGTATTTGTACGTGGTACGATTTTAGCACTGTTTTTAAAATGAGCACCAGAAAATAGCTACTGCAGCAACTACCTAATTGCACAAAACCGCTATAGTCCCTATTAGCTTATTTCGCGCTGGCCAAAATTGGAGCTAATTTTTATGCCGGTTTAGTTTTTTGTTTTTATTTTATTTTTAATAGGTTCAGATTTAAGTTTGTGGGACTATAAATGTGATTAAGTCAAACATATGCTGTCCTTTACATATTGTCAACCGCAACCCTGAAATAAACGTGTCAAAAAGTGGCAGCATCACACAAAATTTAACTAAAGCAGGAATTTACACGCAAACCTGGAAGATTTCTTATTTATAGGGTAGGTAGGTACACGTATTCGACGTTGTGGTAATCGTCAACCGATAGACGTCTACTGTCTACAACTAAGATATTGGTCATGGTCATGTTCGCCACGGACTTGCAGCAGACCGTTATTCGCCACCAAAAATGTAGATTACACTGGCTCTTCTACGGATATCCTATTTCGGCCGGTAGAACTGGGACCATGCGGTAGAGTGACGTATAATATGTACTCATATATTTTGTGGTAGAGTTGAAAAAAGCCACGGAAAGCCACCCAGTCTACTCAAGATACTGAGTCCAGACCAGGCCTTAGCCAATTTACGAATTACATAGTTACTCAGGTATTCATTTCATTATCTCAAGATAATACGAGTACAAGCTTTGTTTACCAAGCTGGCATATTATTATTATGACTGCGCATGTGTATTATAGGCATCAGGCACTTTGCTGCAATAGGTAGAGTTCATAAGCTATTACACCATACCCGCTGCCGCGAGCTAGGATTGTGATTCCGCTACATTTCTGCTTCCTCGTTTACGGTTCTTTTGAAGTCTTTGCCTAATAAGATTATGCTCTGTGTTCGCTAGATGTAGATGTAAGTTAATCTTCTTGCCCTATCAAATCAAATCAAATCAAAATCAAATCAAATGTTTTATTATAGGTATTTTATTATTCAAATAAACTTTTACAAGTACTTTTGAATCGTCAAGTGAATCTACCACTGGTTCGGAATGCCATTCCTACCGAGAAGAACCAGCAAGAAACTCGGTGGTTGCTCTTTTTAGATATAATTCATTTACAATTTATCATTATTATCTACTTATATCAATGTGTACATAAGTAACCGCTGTCCTTAGCATTGCTGGAGCGATCAAATCCAAGCTCCTCTATCATTTACATAATCTTCAATAGTATAATAAGCTTTTTTCAGGAGCATACTTTTAATGGATTTCTTAAACTTGTATAGGCAAGTTTAAAATAGGTCGTGGTATTTTGTTGTAGAAAAGAATGCTCATTCCTACGAATGACTTCCTGACTTTTTTGAGGCGGAGCGATGGAGTCACGAGCCTATTACGGCCTCTAGTTTGCCTATCGTGCAGATCGCATATTTTTTTGTAATTATGGATGTGTTGTTTTACAAAAATTATATTACTGTAAATATATTGCGAGGCTACTGTTAGAATACCAATTTCTTTAAATTTCTCTCTAAGGGAATCACGCGGTTTTAAATTATAAATTGCACGTATTGCCCTTTTTTGTAGTACAAAATTTTTTTGAATATCTGCCGCTTTACCCCACAGTAAGATTCCGTACGTGACTGACTTTGATGCAGCTTTTCCGTAAACAGCCAGTAGGAAAAATCGCGCGGTGAAATTCCTCATTGCGCCTATACCGTAAGCCTACTTTTAATCTAAATCTACGACAGATCACTTATAAAAACAAAAATTAAAAATACCCTTTAGATATTAACTAATGACAATGCTAACGAATATCCAAAGAGCACATGGCATATTGTTGGAGTATAAATCGCGCTATCACTAGGTAGGTACTAGAGTCCATTAAAACTGTCACATTAAGGAATTTATAATCATCAGGGAGATTAGGGTCGATGCTCACCGTCTGTTACGCGCCGGCTCACAACTGGCGGCACCGCCTCAGTGTCGTTGGCTTTAAAAAGCTTCCTGTTTATATCGATACGATAAAAAATGTATAGTCCGCGAACGAGCTCCGAAGAATCCTATCGCATGTTAAAGTAATGACCTAGAGTTGTTTAAAGTACAAACGTATCGTATCGTAACGTAGTACACACGCGTCAAGCTCGAAACTAGTGCTGGGAATTTGCTTTTAGGCCCATGTGACCATGTGAGGCCTTGTATTGTAGAGTTAAAATTTCCTGCGGACACTCAGGTTTTGGATTTGACTGCGCATAAGATTTGTGGTGTGATGGTGGTGCGGGCTTTTACTTGTTCTACATTAAGTGTGTAGAACTAGAAAGTTAACCTAATCACCTTGCCTTCTCTTTGCCTTCTCTCCATGATTCCTTGACCATTTCAATGTCATTACGAACGACGCTTACAAGGCATTTATCAGACGACTAGAGGACGCCCGCGACTTCGTTCGCGTGGCATAAGTTATTTAATTCCCACAGGCACTCCTTCATTTCCGGGATAAAAAGAAGCCTATGTCACTCTCCAGATCCTAAACTATACCTTACCCATGCAAAAAATCACATCGATCCGTTGCTCTGTTGCGGCGTGATTGAAGGACAAACTCTCTATTTAACGTCCTTGGGGATAGAAATTTCCAAACTGTGGAATACGTATTTCATAATTTTAAATCGGAAGCCCAAATACCAAGTTTCAGGGCTATAACTTGTGAAATAAAAGACTTTTATACCAATTTTCATCCCCTATTTCACCCCTTTGGGGGTCGAATTTTCAAAAACTGTGAAACACGTATTTCTTCATTTTTAACCCGCAGCTCATATACCAAGTTTCATGGCTTTAGCTTGAGAAATGAAGGACTTTCATATAAACTTTAAACCCCTATTTTACCCCTTTGGGGGTGGAATTTTGAAAAAACTGTGAAACACGTATTTCTTTATTTTTAACTGGTAGCCCATTTACCAAGTTTCATGGATATAACTTGAGAAATGACGGACTTTCATACCAACTTCAACCCCTTATTTCACCCCCGTAGGGGTGGAATTTTGAGAAATCCTTTCTTAGTGAGCGCCTACGTCACAAAAGGAACCTACTGTCAAAATTTCAAGTTTCTAACCCCGGCGGTTTAGGCTGTGCGTTGATATATAAGTCAGTCAGTCAGTCAGTCAGTCAGTCAGGACTTTGAATTTTATATATATAGATGAGCGATCGTATATTCGTCGCCGCACTGATTAGCGATGGAAGTCGCCGCGTGAGGGTCAGACAACTGATAAATCATATTATAAGCCGTGGCGGTGTAGCCTGTATAACAAAACATGCATTATTGATACCGATCGAGTGTTGTCCCCGTAGATATAACACGCCAAAGATACAATGCAGCTAAGTACCTCTAGTTTCCAATCCTTTCCATTATCGAAAGTGGTTTTTAATTTTTATAAGCCTTACTACTTATCCGGTAAGGCCTAATTTTTGTAGTACAGGTAAATTATAAAATGCTAGCTGACCAAGTGACCGCCGCATAGTTGCCGCATAAAATACCGGATTTATCCAAGAAAATCATAGAGTTATATCACTTTCAAGTTCTTTAACTAAATCGATGCTAAAAATACATCGATCCATTGCTCCGTTACGGCGTGATTGAAGGACAATCTGACAATAAAATACAGTTTCGCGTAGGAAATTAGGAATTCTTGCTACTCTCCTGCAATATGTCAACGAATGGAAAATTCTTAATATTGGTAGGAAATTAGGAATTCTTGCTACTCTCCTACAATATGTCAACGAATGGAAAAAGTCCGCGCCTGCTTTTTTATATGGACCGAGTCTTAAAAATAATGGTCCAAGATCCCGCGACGATCAGACCTACGTTATTTTATTAAAGCTGAAATTTTTTGTATGTATGTCTCTAATAGAGGTATAAACGATCCCCGACTATGAAGTTAGGATCGCGGTTGCTTTGGAAGGTATCAGGTAAAAAAGGTGGCACCTCAAATTCGTTAAAAAGCAAAAAGCAATGCGTTAAAGCAAAGCTCCGTTTTTTAATATTTTCCTTTGGAATAATATTAGAAACCACGTTGTCCATTGTCCAAAGCAACCGCGATCCTAACTTCATAGTCGAGGACCGTTTATACCATTAGAGACATACATACAAAAAAACTTCAGCTTTAATAAAATAACGTAGGTCTGATCGTCGTGGGGATCTTGCTCTATAAGCTGCGCGCCGCCTTATTGCCTTCCACAGTCTATACATGTGTTATAATATAGGTAAGTAATAACCTAGGACTATATAGGACTATATCTATATTTTTTTAACCCGTTTACTGTTCATTATGATGTATTTAAAAATACAATAATGTAGGTAGATACTTATACTAAGGGCTCCGAGCAGCCGGCGACCGCCGGGTCGGGCATCCGTCGTCACCGGTGACATCGGTCGCCAGCCGCCGGTGACGCCGGTAACCGGTGACCAATGCCTCCGGTGACATCGGTCGCCAGCCGCCGTGACGCCGGTAACCGGTGACCAATGCCTCCGGTGACATCGGTCGCCAGCCGCCGGTGACGCCGGTAACCGGTGACCAATGCCTCCGGTTACATCGGTCGCCAGCCGCCGGTGACGCCGGTAACCGGTGACCAATGCCTCCGGTGACATCGGTCGTCAGCCGCCGGTGACGCCGTTAACCGGTGACGTCAATGTCTCCGGTGACATCGGTCGCCAGCCGCCGGTGACGCCGGTAACCGGTGACCAATGCCTTCAGTGACATCGGTCGCCAGCCTCCGGTGACGCCGGTGACCGATGACCAATGCCTCCGGCGACTCTGGCCATGCCCCTAGAGACTCAGAGCACGCCACCTAAATGCTAACAAAAACTTTTAGTAGGTAAGTATAGAGTTACATCACATGATCCTTTCTATACTACCTTATATTCTATAAGGGCGAAAACACACTACGGACTTGTCCTGCCCGTAGTGTGTTTTCGCCTTTATAGTTCACTACAACCAACAAAGTTGAGATAGTCGAGATTTGTAATGGAAATTCGTGTCTTTTTACGTAATTCTAAGGCTACATTTTCAATCGACTTATCTATCTGTGCTACATCAATGGCGACGCACAAACATGGCGTGACATGACGTTTGATATACGGGCTCGTCGGAGTAACTACACCTACAACATGCCTGCAGGCTGCAGGGCTCCTGCGGGCTGCGAGACAGACAGCGGCGCAGGGCTGGCTATACGCCCTTGATAATAAATTGATATTAATTTAGTGTACACAGCACGTACTTACATCCCTGCGAATTTGTGAATTGTGCAGGAATAGTAGATTAGTAGCCAAGGGCTGTAAGGCATCAATTGCAGCCCGAGATATTTAGGCGCACGAGCACAGCGAGGGCGCCTATAGTTCGAGGGTGCAATTGATGCTTACACCCGAGCTAACTACTCTGCTTTACATCTCGATTGTGAGGTAAGTAGGTCCTTATTACCCCCAAATGGAGCTTGAAGGTGACCAATTAGCGCTCCAGGGTAATAATGTAGCTAGAAAAGCCCTAGGGCGGTAAGTAATTAAAAAAAAACTCTTCACTCTCAAAAAGTTCGCGTACATCTAACCATCATACTTTTTTTAATTACTTACCGCCCTAGGGCTTTTCTAGCTACATTATTACCCTAGAGCGCTAATTGATCACCTACAAGCTCCATTTGGGGGTAATAAGGACCTACTTACCGAATATGAGAGATGTAAAGGAATTTTACTATTTTTATTTATTAAATACTCCCTACTCCTTATCTACCGGCCTGCCCCGGATTCTTTATTTTTTTAAACTACAAGTTAGCCCTTGACTGCTATCTCACCTGATGGTAAGTGATGATGCAGTCTAAAATGGAGCGGGCTAACCTGTTAGGGGCATGGCAGTCATATTAAACCCATACCCCCAATCGGTTTAAATCGCTTGGCGACACGTCTTCGCCGGTGGGGTGGTAACTAGCCACAGCCGAAGCCTCCCACCAGGCCAGACCAGGGAATATTCAGCAATTATAAATTCCCAAATTGATCCTGCCGGGAATCGAACACGGGACCTCCGCACGTTAAGACAACAGGAGGACAAACGTGTAGGCAAAGCGTCTGGGACAGACATTTGGTCCTGTCGCGCTAGTGTGCGTGTTCCATATTAATGATGCTGTCTTTTTAAACATTTGGATTGTCGATTTTTGACCCTATAATGTGTTTTTCTGTCTGTATAAATAATAATCAAACTTTTACCTTCCGGAAAGCAAGTAGATAGGTACATCATTTTATAATATAAAACGAACTGTACTTTAACCTGTGTCACTAACATTCCGTAACATAATATAGTTAATCGTGATTCGTGACATGAGGCTGAGAGCGCCTCGCATGACTGGAGCAAGTAATCGTGCTCCCCAGCCGCAACGGGCGCCCCTCATCGTATCCCGGGCAATTTCCCCGGCAGCCCAAAATGATAGCCGTCTCAGAACCGGTCGCGACCCGGGCCGCGGCGTCTTACTTTTTACTTTTATTATTCCACATAATAACAGACCTTAGCACAAGTGATCCCACTGAGGGACCAATCATACTTATTCGCACGTAAGCGGACCTCCGATTGTAGTTTTTAAATTTCGCCCCGGGCTTGGAAGTCTGGAAACTTTTATTTTATTTATATTTTATACCTAATTTTATATAATATGAACAAAATGAGCAACCACTACTTACACCACTATACTTGGTTTAGAAACTTTCATATTATATGTATTGCAATTTTTTACGGGATCTTTAGAAGCTCAATCAACACAGATGAATTCGCTATAAATTTTACTTTTTTAAAATCCGCTTTCCCTGGTATACACTATACATATTATCCATACTAATATTATAAATGCGAAAGTGTCTGTCTGTCTGTCTGGCCTGCTACGCTTTCCCGGCCCATCTTTTCAACCGATTTTGCTCAAATTTGGTATAGAGGTAGGTTATATCCCAGGAAAGGCATAGGCTACCTTTTATCCCGGAAAATTAAGGAGTTCCCGCGGGAATCAAAAAACCTTAATCCACGCGGACGAAGTCGCGGGCATCATCTAGTTTCAAATATTTGTTGTTATGTTTGCGTAATGAGATCTTGGATGTCTTAGATTTTTCAGAATCATAAAATAATATCCTAGCATTAGTAAACTTTATAATTACGAGTAGGTACTTACTTACGTTTGAGATCATTTTATTTCGTTGCGAAAAATTGTGTAAAGCCCCTAAAATGGGATTGTGTCTACAAGTTTTTAATTAGATAGGTACGTACCTATGCAATGAATAATTCATAGCGTTAAAAGACCACCATTACAATCTTTATAGGTTGGCCGATGATATGAATAATATTTTCTATTAGAGTTTCCGATTTCCAATTTGATTTGAAGTTATATTTAATTTATGTTTTGCGAATATTTCGTGTGCTTATTTTATTTACTTTACAAACTCGGAGCTTAATTAAGTAAATAATTGTTTTAATTAGAAATCTATCTTGTTAATACTTATCTATCTATCTACGTATATCTAATGTGCAACTTTTATTATGGTAGATTCGGGTTGGAAGTCGAATTGTTGAGATAGATAGATTAATTTTCTCCGATTTTTGGTCGAAATTAAAGTGAATTTGGAATTGAAGAACTTCAAATTAATCAAAACTCAAAATCATGATTAAAAGATAAGTTTTAGTCGTAGTTCAAAACGGTCAAAGTTCAAAATGTATCTACCTACTGAGTAAAAGATCTGTAGGTGTACCTACCATGTAGCTTAACTTATTTAAAATAATTCGATACATTTTGCAACACAATAAACAACATAAAATTTGTGTGAGTGCACAGATTTCTAGGAATTATTTAACTTCCGAATCAAGGAAACCGTAATAACTCATAAATTATAATTGAAATACTTAGTTTTGAATAAAAAAACAATAAATTATGAATAATGGTGATTCATATACCAGCTATTACACTACATAAAGAATAAGTAGGTACCTACTTAGTGCGAATTATAATGTTACGTCCGCGTCAAAAAATCTAATAGATTTTATCATTTATGTTAATTCAGTTTAACTGTTGTTTTAATGTTACTTTACTGCTACTTGTTTATTTTATCGTACCTACTTCAGTTTTATAGTTCATAAAATAAAGCCTCATAAAATATTCAGTCATTGGTAGTTATTGGCAATTTGACATTACAATTTGATTTATCGTCACTTACCATCTGGTGAGATTGCAGTCAAGGGCTAACTTGCAGTGGAATAAGATAAAAAAATAACAAACGTTTGGACAGGGGATATCAATCGAAGTCGGGTTAACAGCCCCCGCTAATCGTTGTCGGGATTTCACTCGATAATTTGCAGTTTATGTACTCTCTGGAGACCACTTACGACTCTTTAATAGTAGATTATTAACCAAGGGGATAAAGCAGTGTCTTCTGTCGCGGGTGACGATTTAAATCGCGAGCGTAACGAAGGACTCGAGGTTTACTCCCGAGCGTAGCGAGGGTGTTAAAAACTTAAATCACGAGCGAAGCGAGGGATTTAAGACGAGTCCTGAGTGTAGCGAGGGATTTAAGTTCACCCAAGACTAAGACAGCTTTATCACCGAGGAAAATACTCTAATTTTCGTACCATTTTCGAAAAAATTAACACAATAATAATATGAGATAAGCATTTATTAAAAATAATGACAATTAAAAGTAAAAGTTAACATTCGAAACATTGGTCCAATTATTGATAGAGAGATTTAACATTCTTGATTAAATCAATTAATGTAATTGTAGATGATTTAACATCGTAACGTATTTTTAGAACATTAACTTAATTATAAAAATAAATTAAAATAAACTTAACGTTTATGTATTTGAAGAAAACAAAAACGCGGCAAATTCCTAGACTAATATTTTTTTGTCGGAAAAGCAAAGGCATCAAGCTCATACGGCCTCGTCGGTTTTCGTCATTTTATTTAATAATCATAACTGCATCATAATAAATGCGTATTCCTTTTTCAAAAAGATGTATAATGCTTTATATACAAACTCAATGGTGTAAACACAGATGTAGTTCAGTATAAATTTCGGTAAGTATTCCAAATTTAAATCACATTCTCCCCCTAGAGGATGAATGAAATTCAGTACAATTTTCTTTCCCTGTTTTTAACAGATTAAAAATGACTATTGTTATGTTCGCTTTTTGTGGCATAGAATGTCACTTTTTTGAGCAAGTGGTACGAAAAAATACTTACGTACGAGTACGAGGTTACGTTTTTAAGGATACGTAATTAATGGTAGGTAGAATTATTATTACGTTTAAAAGGGCTTTTTAACTTAACTACGTAATAAATTGATGTAAATTATCCTCATTGGTTTATTTAAACACATAATTACCCAATTAAACCACGTAAATAATACGTAGTTCCTAAACCTTTTACCGTTCCGCAATTTGGTACCTACCTACTAAGATGCTTCAGCCGTGGCTTATATAGCTTAGATTTATCTACTTATATAACTAGGGAAAATATACATATCTACTTCCCTATGACGCCATGGAAAAAATACTATTTAAGAAAAATCGTAGGTACAATAATTATTAGGACAGTCGTATATTCAACAGCATTAGAATGAATTGAGAGAGTCTTTTAAGTTAATTTAAATTTCAAATACCTTTTTAATGCATCGGAGAGGCTATAAAATTCGATGGCGATGACGTGATAATTACTCTTAACTCTAATATTATGTTAAAGTTTTAGAGTAGGCAATATTACTGTCAATTATCTATACTCACTCCGCAATAATATTATATTATAGGATACTCTGTAGTACTTTCCTATCTCATATTTTGTTATTCAAAACGTAATCAGAGAGCAATTTTTTTTTTCCTAGGCAGGTGGAAATCCTCATGGATGTTATGCCCGACTTCACTGGGATGCTCCCGGCGACCTACGGACTAAAACCTCCTGCCTTCTCTGGCCGCCCTTCCCGGTACTGCGATGTGCATAACTTCGGGAAGGGGGCCGTCTATCTGCTCAGATCAGAGAGCATTGCATTGCAAAAAAATTAATTAAAATAGACTACAGGCTACATCATAACTTATTTACTTATATCAAGCATACATTGATGTCTTAAAGGCAGACTGCCACCGTACGTACAGTACCGTACGTAAAGTAAGTTGCTAGTGCATATATACATTATGAATACTTTATAGAGTGCGGCTCTAGGACCTAGAGCACATCGAACCGCAGCTAAAGTATTTACGTACCTACAAGTTACAACCGAACCGCAGGCACCTAGGGAAGCAAACGCATTGTGAAAGTGTCTCTGTCTGTCTATCTGTTAATTACCCTTTCTCGTCCATCCGTCTAACCAATTTTGACGAAATTTGTTATTTGATACAGTGAAAGCTTGCATCTCGGAAAATCATAGGATCCTCGGGATTAAAAAAAAACCTGGCGGACGAAGTCGCTGGCATATCTAGTTTATTATCACTATCTGTTTCCTATTCAAACGCTGAACTAATATTGACGACATTCGGTACAGCATAAGTAAAGCTTGCATCCTAAAGACGGACAAAGGATACTTTTTACTCAAAAACTCAAAAAATAGGAGACATTGAGCGCTTAGCTGAGATGGAGAGCTTAGTTTAAAAAAAAATGCACAACAAAGTCATTTATGAAATTAGTTCATGGTAAATCACGATGAACTTTAGAATCCATAGTAGGTGATATTATGCGAAAGTATGTCCGTCTGTCTGCTACGCTTTTATGGACCATCTTTTCAACCAATTTTGATGAAATTTGGTATAGAAATATGTTTGCATCCCAGAGAAGGACTACCGGAAAGTTAAGGAATTCCCGCGGGTATAAAAAACTTAATCAACGCAAACGAAGCCGCGGGCATCATCTAGTCGTTTACTAAACCTGTTGATGCGCATAGTTTCGAAGCTGTGACGAAACAATCAAGAAACCTTACGAAGTCGTTGGAAATAGTTTAATCTAGAATCTAGAACCTATTATACTCATTACTGCAAGAGGCTGATAATGATAACTTTATAGGTTGTGTGTAAGTGAGCTGTAAGTATGATTTATCGGCCCGGTTCGGCGGAACGCATCTAGGCTGTCAATCAAGAGTTTCATCACCACCGCTGGGAAGTGAGCCAATATCACAACTATTATCTTGCTGTTGTTTTTGTTGCAAAACTGCATCCTTTTGTTCCTCTTGACTGGTTGTAACTAGCTATTATTCTTTACAAGCTTACAATCTCAGCTTTGCTCGCAAACAATTCAAGCTTTAGATATTATTCTTTTTCTCTATTAGTCTCTAAGGGGTCATCCATAAAGTACGTCACACGTTAAAGGGGGGGGGGGGGGGGGCCTAAGTTTCGCGACGTCACATTTCAAAATCTTATACATCTAATCTTTAACTCTCTAACTCATCTAATAACTTTAGTATTGAGCACTTGTCCGCTAGATTTCGTGTAATAATCCCTGGGGAAGGGACCTCAGGGTCGAGTACGGCTGGAGTGGGGTCTCTAGTCGTGCACCTAACAATACGACCCTAGGAAGATGGCAGCAAGCAGCCATCCATACCTCATGTATCTACAGGTCCGGGTAATGAGGGGACTTCTCCAGGAGTACGGGATGAGCCCTATGGACATCGCCACAAGGGAGGCACCGATGCGTTCTTAAGAGATCTCGGAGCCTCCCGACATCCACCGGGGAGGTTTTAGTAGGTAGAAATCGGGTATCTTAAGGAGATCCCCCCCCCCCCCTCCCCCCCGACAAAAAAAAAGGCCTCGCAATGCCGCGGAAGTCTACGACACGGCCGAAAGTTGTAACAATGCGGCTCCAATTTGGCGGGTTATCGCGGCGGCGGCGGGCCGTGACCGTGCAGTGCCGGGCAGGTGCCCGGCCGCCCGTGCGTGACCGGCGTTGTGGGAGCTCTCCCACGCTGCAGGCCCTTGCTCCTTACAAGTCTCCTATAGGAACACTGGTATACAGTTACGTAGGCATTCTGAATTTTGAACCCTTGGTTTGAACTTCGACTCTTTAGCGTCATGGCGCTTGAATTTAAAAATCAAAAATGCCATGAATATATGGCTCACATCTGTAATAGAAAGCTTTTCGCTGGGTTTTCGTATGAAGAATTATTATAAGTAAGTATTTATTGGTAGTAGCTTGTTTCTGGTGGGTACTTTCGAAAGTTGCTCCTCACAGAAGTGTAAGCGACATCTTCGTCATACTTACCTATCTGCGGATCAACGCGCATATTCATACACGGCGAACGACCGCGACGTCTACGAAGTATTGATACCATGAAACTGGCGCAAACTAGGCTAACTTAGAATCTTGGTCAGACAAAAGCCCGTTGACATTTTGATTTGAACACGGCCTTCTTTTTTTTCGAGGGGGAAATCTTCCTAAGATACCCAACTTCTGGGGGAGAAGTCCGGTTATGTAGGGATTGTAACACGGCCTAATATAATATATATTTATTACTTGACATTATGCACCGTGTAATTTTCCGAGAGCTTTCTTCTTCCTCGTAATAATATAGATATTACGCTAAATGATAAAATAAAAATATAAAATCGTTAAAAAAAATATATATTTACTTAAGTCGCGTCTACACATACCTAAGTGTAGGATGCAACGTTAAATGAATGCAATTTAGTAAAACGTGTGATATAATAGCTCGTTAACTTGATATTAACGACCAATTTGTATTAATCTTCGATCTCCTATAGCCTATAGCCTTGTTATAGCTGACACTGCATCACAGTAGAGGCAAGTCAAGACGCGAGGACCGCAGCTGTCATTACGCTTCAAGACAACCGCTCGTTAAGCCATTAGATACCTCTGCCTATTACCATGCGCCTATTACCACTGCCACACGCCGCAATTTATTGCCTGTCAAGACTTTACATTATGATGGGAAATGTTAATCAAAAGTTTTGCAACTTGTAACTCATGTAAGGGGGATTAATCAACCTTCTACACTTGCCACTTAGCCTTATCTTAGTTGATTTCAAGTAAAGTTAAGAACGGCCTCTCGGATCTAAAATCTAAATAAGCTGTTAAGTGGTATTCGGGCAAGCTTAACTGAAACTTAAACTTAAGTATATTTTTTTATTCATATTTTTATTAAATTGCTTGTGTGCTTTTTAATCGTCGAGTACCTACCTAAATCAACCACTGGTTCAGAATGATAGGTTTGCTCAGGAGTCATGCACCTAAGATTTTTGTTTCAAAACTATGTTTTGTGGTTCAAAACCTACAGGAAAATATTCTTAACTAGATGTTACCCGCGACTTCGTATGCTTGAATCTTTTCATCTCTGCGGGAACTCAAATTTTTCCGGAAAAATAAATAAATAGGTAGGTACTAGGTAGCCTACGTCCTTTCCCGGGATGCTACCTATTTCTGTACCAAATTTAGTCAAAATCGGTTGAAAGGATGGGCCCTGAAAGCCTAGCAGACAGACAGACATACACTTTCGCATTTATAATATTATGTATTAGTATGGATAATCGATGCCCTTCTCTAACGTTCATCAAAGGCCCATAACAGTCTCATCCAAAAGAACTAATGTAATACCTAGAGTAGGACTTTTTGCCGTTTGAAAACGCGCGATAGTTATTGTGTAGGATCTTGTCTACCTTATTGTGGATACCTAGGCTTGCCAGTTGCCACTCACTTGTTAGCATAACAATAATGTACATAAATTTGATTGTTTTATAGGCGTGGTAAGAACCGCGAAAGGCGAAGTTGACCGACGCTGTCATTATGGCTGTCAACCGACACCGGCCCGCTAGCCATTACGGGCCCATTATCACGCCATAACCACGCCCTAGCCTATCCGATGCCTAGCTGTCAATTTATTGTGCTATCTTATATAAGCATCGAAAATATAATTTTCATCATACCTATTCGAAAAACGCATATTGCCTTCAGAGGATAGCGGGAGCAAAGTGTAACTTGTAGGCCCATGGGACTTTTTATTTCTCTCTTCTGATTGGTCCGAAGTCACGTCATCAATTTGTTGATCGAATATACGACTTTGCATTTCTCTGTTTTGATTGGTCCGAAGTCACGTGATCAATTTGTTGATCGGATATACGTCTTTACATTTTATTTAAACTTTAAATATACGTCTAAATAATGTCTATACAATTACATAGAAGGTTAATAGGAGTATCTTCTGATTGGTGCTTAAACGTATAGGTAATGTCCATACATAGTAGGTTGATACTCCTAGCTTTTTCTCATACGTAATGATGAAAAATAGTGTGTGTCACTCGGGGCCAAATTTTTTGTTCTCGGGCGGCGTATATTGAATTCCTCGCTACGTTCAGGATTCTACTTTAGAACCCCTCGCTACGCTCGGGATTCTACTATAGAATCCTTCACTTCGCTCTGAATTCAAAATAGCGCCCTCGGGGAACAAAAATTTTCTTTGGCCCCATGTAACACAAATAACTATTGTTTCATAATATGCGTAACTATTGTTTTGTTTTGACCAATTTAATTTAACATAATATAATCATCATCATCATTTCAGCCACTTGCCACCCTCTTTTGAATATCGTCGGTCCCTTCCGGCAGGCGTACAGCCTAATTGTACGCGGCCTCCAGTCTAGAATTTTCCGGCCCCACGGCTCCTGCGACATGGCACTGCCACTTCAACTCATTAATGGTTTGGACTATGTTAGTAACGTTGGTTCTCCTGCGGATAGAGAGAAATTTAAAGAAATTGGTATTCTAACAGTAGCCTCGCAATATATTTACAGTTATATAATTGTAGGGAACAGGAGTTGAATAAAGTGATTTGGGGGTCTAGGGATGTGGCTCAAGTGGAGAAGTACACACAATTGTGTAATGATGAGCTTCGTGATATAGATTTTCCTATATGGAAATGATAGAATGTGCTAATAAGATGTGTCACTGCGTTGACCACAGGCAACTTATTGATGCTATGTATTCTAAAATTGGAACTGTCATGTCAAGGGCGGCGATTGCAACGCATACTGAGAGAAATACTAAGAAAAAAATTGTGGTAGGTTGGAATCGACACGTTGGCGGGGCGCACAGGGAAGCTAGGCGTTGTTTCAATATGTGGGTCTTTGTTGGCAAGCCCTCGGGGGGGCAGTATTATGATTCTATGGTTAAGAGCAGAAAGATATTCAAATCCAAATTAAAATGGTGTATTAAACACCAGGAACAAATTAAAATGGATATAATTGCGGAAAATCATAAGAATAAAAAGTTTAAAGAGTTTTGGAAGTGTACCAGAAATGTAACGCCTAAGCCTAGCCTGCCTGTGTGTGTCGATGGTGTTAGCAACCCTAAAGATATAGCAAATTTATTTATGAACCATTTTAGGGTGCAAGCGCTACCTGTGTCAAATGATTCTGTAAGTGAGCATGGGGAGGGGCTCGGTGCACAGCCCAGGCATGTTGTGGCGTTGTTCAAGACCGTGGATGTTAAAAAGATCGTGAAGCATATGACTCGTGGAAAATCGCCGGGACATGATGGGTTGAGCATCGAGCATCTTCAGTATGCGGGTGTGCACTTGCCTAGAGTTTTATGTCTGTTGTATAACATATGTATTATTCATTCATACTTGCCAGAGGAGCTGATGAGGAATGTGGTGGTGCCAGTTGTGAAAGACAGAACGGGGGACATTTCTGATGTCAAAAACTATAGACCGATTTCATTAGCTACTATAATAGCCAAGGTACTTGATGGGCTCTTGGATAAACATCTAGATCAATACCTAAACCTACATGACGCTCAGTTCGGTTTTAGGGCTGGACTCTCCACTGAGAGCGCGGTATTGACCTTAAAAGAGACTGTCAAGTACTATACAAGCAGGAAAACGCCGGTCTATGCCTGCTTCCTGGATCTTTCCAAGGCTTTTGATCTGGTTTCATACCCGGTACTATGGGATAAGCTCGGACGCACTGGCATGCCTCAGGAACTCATCAGTATCTTTAGACACTGGTATGCGCATCAAGATAACCGGGTTAGGTGGGCGGGTGTATACTCTGACACCTACGGGCTGGAATGCGGAGTTCGGCAGGGTGGAAGAAGCTCTCCGAAGCTTTTCAGCCTGTACGTGAACGAGCTGATTGAGGGACTTAGCGGCATGTATGCGGGATGTTCCATTGATAATCAGATGATTAATAACATCAGTTACGCGGATGATATGGTGCTGCTGAGTCCTTCAGTCTGCGCGTTGAGGGATCTGCTGCGTGTGTGTGAGGACTATGCAGAAAAGCATGGACTTAAATATAATGTTAAAAAAAGCATGCTCATGGTCTTCACTGCAGGCAGTTTTTCCCCTAGCTATGTGCCACCGGTGAGATTGTGCGGTGCAGAGCTAACCAGGGTGCACCAGTTCACTTACCTTGGTCATGTGGTTACAACAGACATGAAGGACAATGGAGATATGGATAGGGAACGGAGGGCATTGGCGGTTAGAGGGAATATGTTAGCTCGCAGATTTGCTCGTTGCACAAAAGAAGTAAAGGTCTCACTTTTCAAGGCCTTTTGTCAGAGCTTCTACACTTGCAGTCTGTGGGTTGACTATACCCAAAAATCTCTGAGTGCTCTTCGAGTCCAATATAATAACATCTTCAGGATAATGTTGGGACTGCCTCGGTATTGCAGTGCGTCCGGTATGTTTGCGGAAAATCGTGTGGACGGTTTTTTCGCAATCATACGGAAGAGGATCGCCTCAACCAAAAGTAGATTGGAGAGTAGTTCCAATATTGTCCTGAAGGTGATAGCTGACAGACAGGACAGAGCTTTCAAAGCGCACTGGATGTCAGCTTTAGTTTGTAAGTGTATTAATTATATTAACTAACATAGAATAAGTCTTACTAACACATTATTGTTTTTATTTATTTAATTAGGTATAAGTAATACTAACATAGGTTAAGTCTTTTACTAACTAATGGACCTTTGTAGTCATGAAAATAAAAACATTCATTCATTCATTCATAATTTAAATGTAAAACAACACATCCATGATTACAAAAAAATATGCGAACTGCACGATAGGCAAACTAGAGGCCGTAATAGGCTCGTGACTCCATCGCTCCGCCTCAAAAAAGTCAGAAAGTCATTCGTAGGAACGAGCATTCTTTTCTATAACAAAATACCACAACCTATTTTAAACTTGCATACACAAGTTTAAGAAATCCATTAAAAGTATGCTCCTGAAAAAAGCTTATTTTACTATTGAAGATTATGTAAATGATAGAGGAGCTTGGATTTGATCGCTCCAGCAATGCTAAGGACAGCGGATTACTTATATGTACACACTGTTAATAAGTAATAATGATAAATTGTAAATGAATTATCTAAAAAGAGCAACCACCGAGTTTCTTGCTGGTTGAACTTCTCGGTATGAATGGCATTCCGAACCAGTGGTAGATTCACTTGACGATTCAAAAGTACTTGTAAAAGTTTATTTGAATAAAAAACATTTGAATTTGAATTTGAAATTTGATCTCTTCATTTCGAATCCTGATCCTGTAGTATAGTAGTATACTGAGTGTTAGGAGTTTATCTTAAGAGCAGTCTTAAGATAAACTCCTAACACTCAGTATACTTGGCCTGTGCCTTTTGTCTGCCTATCTGTGATCTTTTAACAGCCAGATACAGCGGCAGATACGGATATAACTAGACTATTCTTGATTCTGAAAAAGTTTTGACTAGGTACAGTTGTGAGCGCCGTGGTCTTCCAGTGGGAGGTCACGGGTTCGATTTTCGGAAGGGTCAATTGGAGAATTTACTCGTATAATTCCTGGAAGGTTTTGGCTGCGGCTAATTACTACCCTACCCTACCAGAAAATGCGTGCCCCCAAGCGATTTAGCGTTCGGTACGATGCCGTGTGGAAACCAATTAGGGGTAGGTATGAGCCTAATATAACTGCTATACCCCTAACAGATAAGCCCGCCACCATCTTAGACTGCATCATCATTTACCACCAGGTGAGGTCATAGTCAAGGGTTAGCTCGTAGTGAAAAAAAAAGTGTAACTACGCAGAATTTAATAAAAATCTTAATCCATGCGGCCAAACAAAGTCGCGGGTATCATCCATTCCAGAATAAAATTGGAATCGTATGTTTACCGATCTATTACGCGATCAGATAATGATACGAAGTAATGTGTTGTACAATTCATCATGAATAACACACGGCGTCGTCGATCACGAAATGAGGGGTTATTACAGCCACTTTCGATCTGCCACCGCGGAGAGAAACTCGAGCAAAAAAACGTTTACGTGATCGACTGCCAGCTCATAGGAATTTACGAGTGAGGCTCCCTACTACGTTACGACGTACGATGTATACGTTACGTTCAGTGCCCCCATGACGTGGAGAAACAAACAGACTACCTATGTATGGGAGAACTATAGCGACAGCCTGCGGCTTCGTCCCCATGAGAATTTCGTAATATCCGGCCTTATAACTTGCCGATTTATACTTAAATATTATAAAGTGAATCTGTCTGTCTGCTACGCTTTAAGTGCCCATCTTTTCAACCGATTCTAATGAATTTTGGTATAGAGGAAGGTTGCATTTCGCGGAAGGGCATAGGCTAATTGCCTACCTACCAACCTATTTACTTTTTTTCCCGCAGAGATCAAAGGATTCAAGCATACGAAGTCGCGGGCACCATCTAGTTAAGAATATTTTCCTGTAAGTTTTGAACCACAAAACATAGTTTCATGACTCATGAGCAATTTTTATCTCGGAAAATTAAGGAGTTTCCGCGGGAATAAAAAAACTTAAACCACGCGGACGAAGTCGCGGGCATCAGCTAGTTATTCTACGTGTTAAATTACTGGAATTAGTATACATACAGGTCGTTGGCTGTGAGTGAACTACCTACTTAAAATTCGAGTTAAAAATGTTGTTTTTTGCCATAATGGGCAATATTATTAACCGCCCGTATTATGGCCACTTTAATAGTGTAGGTACGACCAGCTCCGCGCTCGTGTGAGTTCATCGGACCGTGTCACAGATAAAGACGAGTTTTCTATTAACTGCAGGATATCCTAATGCGTATTGTTATCGCCCACGTTACAATTATTTATACCTTCTTACTTGTACCTATAGGAGTAGTTTATGAGACATGTATGATAAAGGTAAAACGTAGGTACCTATAGCTAAGGGCCAGTTGCACGGCAGGCGGTTAAAGTATTTTTTCCCACTACAAGTTAGCCCTTGACTGCGATCTCACCTGGTGACAAGTCAGGATGCAGTCTAAGAAGGTAGCGGACTAAACTGTTAGGGGTGTGGCAGTTACATTGAAGCCATACCCCTAATTGGTATCTACACCGCATCGTATCGGAACTCTAAATCGCTTGACGGCACGGCACGTCTTTGCTGGTAACATAACGACCCGAAGCCGACACAGACATTCGTAAAAGTTACGAATTTAAAAATTTGTTTGCACAAGTCAGTGCTCGTAGTTCCGTAGCCTGACATCTGCAACCCAAAGCAGCTGTGTTTTGGTGAGAAAATTAAACTTCAAACTTTTTGAAGGTAAAGTACCTACCTACTTACCTAAAAATATTCAGTTTCATCGTAAGCTTATGAGGTTACGTTTTTACTTAGCATAAGTAGTCTGTGAGTAGCCTAAGTAACCTTCTTTAACTTTTTACCAATGTAGTAAAAATTGTAGTGAAACCACTATTACTTTTTTGAAAATCTTACTGGGCCCACTAGTGGAATCAAGCAGTGAGCTGTGAGACCAACAGTCCAAACAACTACGGGAGTAGGAAGGTAGGTACGAGCCTGCCTAAGCTTATAACCATCTGTATAACTCTACATTCATAAATTTATTTACATTTTCATCTTAGACTGGATCATCACTTACCATCAGGTGAGATCGCAGCCAAGTGCTAACTTGTAGTGGATAAAAAAAATATATTAAAATGTTGGTTGGCTTACCTCATTTTTCTTTTGTTGACGATACTCAAAGGTTAACGGTAACCTAAAGACTAATTAACGTTACGTCTGCCTGACATGCAACTGGTCGGCGTCATTATGACTACTCGTAGCTTATATAAGTTGCTATATTAAATCAAATTGTTTTAGTAATCAACAAACCAGCTTTGTAATAATTTCAAGAGTTTAAGTTTAACCTTGGCATTAGGTATATTTATAACTGCAGAACGCAAAAAATGGTATGGGTAGGTATAATTAAGAATTTTCCGTAGAATATTGTTTTAAATGGTCAATTTACCCCTAAAGTCACATTTTCTTGTTTTTCTTAGTTAACTGTAATATGTATAGTTTCGTGTGTACAAACTCATTTTATTTATTTTCTGCTGAACTATGGTCTTGTGTTACATATGTTACATCTGTAGCTCTACCACCGGTTATTTATTATTTCCTAATATCTATTTCATTTTTTTTTCTTTGATAAAACTAAGGGAATGAAGAAAATCCTTCGCATTTCTTTGATCGAATCATTGTACATCAAACGAAAACAAAGTATTTTCTCCATTGCCTATGTTTAGAAGCCGAAGCCAAGTCAATAATTAACATTACTTAGAACTTCCGCCGCACTGCTCATTAGAGCTGCCTGTACCATTACCAGCCTACAAAACTGCAAGGCCCTTCAGCATTGCTACTTAACGGCATTTTAGATACGCAACTAGGTACTTGTTAGCTCCATAAAAGGGTATCAAGGATTCTGATCAATGCAAAAAATCTACTCTACTTTTTACCAATCTGTTTTTTTGCTTCGCAGCATTTTTTAGTTTCTACACAGTAAAGTCTTGAACGTATACCAATGTGAAAAGGAGCATAGAATACCTACCTATTACCAAGAGTCTAAATTCACTCAAAACAGAGTTTTTGGTATAACTTTATGAACCTAAAGCTCATTAGAATGAGGCCTGGAATTCACCAAAGCGAAATGTTATCTAGCAAAACAATCTAATTGTTACACCTTTATAACATTTAGTTTTGATAGGTGACGTGATAACTGTTTCACATCGCCTTTCTACAATCTAGAGATTCTAGATGGTTTGCCCATCGCCGCTTTGGTGAGATAACTACTGAGCAGGGAATCGTTGTTTGTGTTTTGTTTTTGACCATCGTGAAGGGAAGGAAGTCCTAACAAGAGACCTGTCTTCCTTCTATTTCCACTGTAAACATCTATCAAAGTAGAAAATATGACGGCATAGATCCATACTAATATCATAAATGCGAAAGTGTGTCTGTCTGTCTGGCTGTCTGCTACGCTTTCACGGCCCACCTGCCCAACCGATTTTGATAAAATTTAGTACAGGGTTAGGTTGTATCCCGGGGAAGGACATAGGACACTTTTTATTCCGGAAAACTATAAGGAGTTTCTGCGGAAATCGAAAAAACTTGATCCGCGCGCACGAAGTCGCGGGCATCATCTAGTAATTAAATAGGTACGTTACAATAAAAATCGATTGACCTCCTTTTTTTGTCGGCTAAAATTAAGGCCCTTTAAACATTTACCCCGCGACCAACTATAGGTAAAAAACTCAACTATAGGTATAAAACTCGTCACACTACAGCATATATATGCACGCTTTACGAGAGCGTAGAGCTATAGAGCGTAGAGACGCTCGATTTTATAGCCAACTAACCAATTTTGTTACTTGAAAATATTAGACGATTATTTATTTACTAGGTACTTGTTTACGCTGTTGGCCGCGGTAAATATTATGTACCTAGTCAAGGTTCTTGGGGGAGCGTTGCGAAACAGTTACTTATTGGTAATTTAAATCAAATAAAGTTTGATAATTGAAATAAAAGATTTAATTAAACTGTGAGTTACAAAAATACCGATCAGAGACGTATGATCTAATTAGCGCTCTCCAGTCAATTGCGCTCCCGTCACCGGGCCCCTGGCTCTCACGGGAGGGCAGACATTCCAAGAAACGATAGCGAATTATGCGATGTAAGCATTAACTGCCACAGTTTCTAGGCGCGGAGCCGGTGTTTGTAGGCGAGGAGCTGGTAACATAACTCCTCCCTCCTTAAGTTCGAAATCATCGGATGATGTAGGATTCCGAGGATTTCGACTATCATAAAACTTTTTCTTAAACATTTTAAAAACAAAGAAGAGACATAAAGTAACTACAACTAAATATAAAATTAATGTGCCTAGGCTAACGCTTTTAACTTTAACTATTTCACCTTCACTTTCACTACCACTTTTCGTTTTGAGCACTGCCGATAAGAATTTAATTTCATCCAGGTTTATTCCTTTTATATCCATTGGCTCTGCCGCTGTTGTAACCGTATCTTTACTCTTCACATCAGGTAGGTCAAAAATAGGCGTAACTTTATAATCAAAATTTTCCAAAGCATGTTGAAGATAGTAAAGGTGAATGTCACCAAGTATAATTTCGCAGCCAGGTTCAATTCGCACAAGGTAAGTTCCCAATATGGTGGTCTTGGATATATCGTTTCCACATTTGTAAGACATAACTGCGTTATGACGTGAGTATACAATCCAACTATCAGATGACAAACGCTGGACTTTCATCTCTTCCATTTGAACCACTCGTCGAGAGCAAAGAGACAAGTTACTCTGGAATTGCATCAGCTGCTCCATACAGGTAAGAGTTGAAAATGTTACGACGTTATTCTCGTTACAGATGTACTGGTCATCGGCGGAGATTTGCAGACACGGAGAAGCAACCGGTAAGTATTTTGTATCTTTCACCATAAGGAAGGGATATTCAGGAATGATAATGGAAGTTTCATCACGAAGTTGATCTAGGATAGGTAATGAATACATTTTATAATAGTTGTAAGTATTGTTATCTGTAAGAGGCACTTCCATTATGAACGTGATCTGGTTTCCTTTTATATACGCTTTTATAGTAAATGTTTGTTCTAACTTAACTAAATTATATTCTATTACAGGATATATAAGGTTATGCACTTTTTCTATACATGACAATTCGTACAATAATTCTGTTGAATTTATTATAGACTGATGTAGCACAGAAATTTTACTGAAAGCTAAAGCGGTTTCAATCTCATTAATTGTTATGTATATCGAACGGAAGTTATTTATGAACATGCTGTATAAACCTAAAATATAAGTAGAATAAATTGAATTATTTTCTTTCGTATCTATTTCTTTCAGCATTTTCTCAACTCGCTTTAGACGTGTATCTAAGATTAAAGAGTTGTTATATAAAATTTCTGTACTATTAATATTATCATCTATCATTTTGGAAACCAGCGTAATTTTACTCTCGAATAAGTTTTGTTTAGCATATAATCTATTAATTAAATTCTCATAACGAATCGCATCTTCATTATCTAAATTGCCGGTTATTGCTTTTATGAAAGAACCTATCGGATTTATTAATCCTCTCCGGAATCGAGTCGTAGGTAAAATTTGCTTTACCTTTTCTATAGTCCTATCTCTTAGATACTCTACTTGCAGCTTCAAGTTTATGAACTCATGTGCGTAAGGCTTATCTACATTAATTAACTTACTAAACTCACTATACCTAACAATATTAAACTCTAAGTCATTAAAAATAGTGCTTAAATCCAATTTCTTAACGATTATCCATTTGTTTTCTTGTTTAAAAGCCTGACCTTGTTTGACGGGTAGTAACCCCGGGTTATTTTCAACCTTTTGAAGTTGAAGAGGTCGGCTGTCCTTCATTATCATCACCAAGGCGACTAAGCACCACCTGTGGAGGACGTTTCACATTTTTAATTGGAGCTTTTGTTTTACGCTCACGCACGGTAATGGGTACTATATTTCTACTAATTTCGCCACTAATAGTTGCTTTCTGATATGGAGGTTTATCTTTACTTCTACGGGTGTTAACTACTTTTGTGAATATGGCTTTATCTGCTTCTAACTCCACTTCTTGCTCACCGCCTTTTCTTTTTCCTACTTTTTCTTTATATTTATGAAGTTTATCCGAGATGTATTCATATAAACGTTTTGTGCGTTTAGCATGATCTTTTAATAAACTTTGCATATAAGTTTTTTGAAAATTGGCATTGAACGCGTCATTACTATCTGTATGTCCAAATACTACTTCGAAAGGTGTTAGACCTGTGGCACTATGGATAGTGTGATTATAAGCCATTATGGAGTACGTCATTACAGATGCAGCGTCTGTGAACTTATGCTCGTATTTAGCAAGCCTATATATCTCTATTATCGTAGAGTGAAATCTCTCTACAATACCAGTGGAATTTGGATTGTTAGGGGTCGTTATGTGAAGTTCAATTTTATACATAGCTGTTAATTCTTTCATTAATTCATTATTAAACTCAGATCCAGGGTCAGATGTTAATTTCCTAGGAACGCTATAAAAGGAGAAGTATTTAATTAGAGCTCGAACTACTTCAGGTGTAGAACGATTACTAATCTCTATGGCTTGACCAAGTTTGCTAAATGCATCGACTAACGTTAGATAGTATTTTCCTTCGATACTGAATAAATCTATGAATATTTCTTGAAATGGGGCATCTTGAGTTTGAGTTAATTGTAACATTGGTTTAATTGGGTTCCTATCATACTTCATTTTACGACAGGGCTCGCATGAATTAATTACTGCTGAAATACTTTCTTGCATGTTGTGCCAAAAATAATTTCGTTTGATTCTAGTCATAGTTTCTTTAATACCACGATGACAGGTTTTTCCTTCGTGATACTTTAATATTACGGCCTTTTGTTCATTTTCATCTTCTATAAAAACTACTCTTTGCGTGCACTCTTTTATGTCTATGGTGTCCTTTTTGAATAACATTGTAATTAGCTTTGCGAAATCTCTCCTATGATCCTGATGTTCAAAATATATAAAATACTTAGTTTTAGGCTGTATATGATTTTTCAGAAATTGTTTTATTAAATCTAAGTTGTTTAAAGGTAAGAATAGTTCTATAATTTTTTCTTTTGGCCTTGAAATGTCTCTAACCTGTATTTCATTTTTTTGCCATGTGAATACTAAAATTTGGTTAGGTTTAGTATCAATAGCTTCGTGTAATATTGGAATACCTGAGGTGTCACATTCTATGTTAGAGTGTACTGTTTGAGTGCTACTAGCACTAGAAAAGGAAGGAACCGGGTATTGAGGTTCTGTTAAACCTTTAGAGCTAGCTGAAATCGTCGCTTCAGAGTCAGAAATAGAGATTGTTCTAGACATGTCAGAATTAGTAAGAGTTCTAGACTTGTCAGAGTTATCGTCTGTCACGTCACGTAGGTCTTGAAACTGGGATTCTTGGTCATCTATATTAACTGCTACGGAAGCGTTTTCACCTGTTCCTAAAGCATTTAATTTTATTCGTGACAGAGCATCTGCATTTGTGTTTTGTTTGCCCTTCTTGTAAACGACTTCAAAATCATGTTCTTGTAAACGTAAACGCCAACGTGTAAGCTTACTGTTAGGCTCCTTAAGGGAATACAACCAGGCCAGTGGCCGATGGTCTGTATAAATTTTGAATTTGCGGCCATATAGATAGGGGCGAAAATGTTTCACTGCCCATACTATTGCAAGTAATTCACGCTCTATCGTGCTATATCGAGACTCTGTGTCACTGAGGGTCCTGCTTGCATATGCAATAGGACGGTCACTACCGATTGGACCTTGGGATAAGACAGCTCCTAACGCTACTTCAGAAGCATCAGTTGTGAGCACGTATGGTTTTTCAGGGTCTGGATATTGTAATAAAGGTGCATTTGTTAGCAACTCTTTACATTTCTGAAACGCTTCGATATATTTCTCATTAATTATAATTTTATTACGTTTTTTCAAACATGATGTCAATGGTTGTGTTACTCGTGCAAAATCTTTTATAAAACGTCTGTAATATCCTATTAAACCAAGAAAGCTTTTAATTTCAGTTATAGTCTTTGGCAAGGGAAAATTCAATACTGCTTTGATCTTATCGTTATTAGGTTTCAGTCCGTCTTTAGTTATGGTATGTCCGAGATAAAGTACTTCTTTACGTAGAAATTCTGATTTGTCGAGTTGGAGTTTAAGGTTAGTCTTACGTAGTCTGTCAAAAACTGTCCTGAGATTTTGAATATGTTCCTCTAAACTTGACGAAAATATAATGATATCGTCTAAGTATACCATACAGTGAATGCCCTGTAGTCCTCTGAGTACATTATCCATAGCTCGTTGGAAGGTCGCCGGGGCGGTTTTTAGACCAAATGGCATTCTTAGAAATTCAAAGTGGCCTGCTTGAGTACTGAACGCGGTTTTCTGACGGTCAGCTTCATTAATTTCAATTTGGTGGTAGCCACTTGCTAAGTCTAGAGTCGTGAAATAGGTGCTTTTTCCTAATTTGTCAAATAAGTCTGTTATATTGGGAAGAGGGTATCTGTCGTCAATGGTTATTTCATTGAGTCGTCTGTAATCTACTACCATTCTAAATTTCTGCACACCGGATGCATCAATTTTTTTTGGGACAAGGTGAACTGGTGAACACCAAGGTGAGTATGATTCCTGAATTACATTGTTTTCTAAAAGCTTCTCTACCTGTTTCTTTATTTCTTCCGCTTGAGCGGGTGCTTGTCTATAGGGTCTAGTGTAAATAGGATCTTCATTTTTCGTTCTAATAAAATGCTTGACTTCATTGGTAAATGTTAACGGTAACTGTTCGCAATAAAATATATCTTTATATTCTTCGCATAATTTAAAAATTTTATTCCTCTCTTCCTCATTCATGTGTTCCAGTCTAAGTCTTTCCAAATTCTCTGATAATAATTGGTTATTCTCAAATTCGTCTCTTTCACTCACATAATTAACCTCACACTCTTTACTTTCATACTTTGTTACCTCAAATGGAGCTGTGACCTTAAGAGTTATACCACGATGCAAGGTATTTTGTATTACCGTTTTTGCATAACCATTCACACATCTCACTAACGCACTTGGCATTCTTACACCTTTACGAAACTCAGTAAAGTTCAAAATAGCATCACCAGAATACTGATTCGTTGGTAAGGATACTCTTAGTTCAGAACGCGGTGGTAAATCGAGAATATATTCAGTATCATTGTATATAATAGGAATTGAAACTGTCCTGGTCTTTAATACTTTATGTTTTAAATCAATTACTGCTTCTAGCTGTTTCAAAAGATCGTTACCTATCAAGCCATCGTATTTCGGATCTACACTATATACGTAGAATTTTTGGGAATGATTGCAATTAAATGTTGGCATTAACGGAATCTCTATTGCTTCGCTATGTGAACTAGATGCATGAGTACTTGTCACTTCAAATGGTTCATGAAAAATATATGCATTAAAATATGTATATGCGATACTAGGACTCACAAAGGATCTAGTACTTCCCGTATCTATCATGAATTTACCATTTATTTCGGGGATATATATGTAAGGTAACTTTAATTTTGGGTCGCAATTTAACTCTATCCTTTCTCTACTTTGTCCGAGGCTGGTGTACGAAAATTTTCCGCATCGTTTCCTTCAAGGTCAGGGTTATTTTCGTTTGTCAGTTCGTCTGTCTGTTCCTCTACAAATTCACATTCAAGGTTATCATCCGGGTAACACATTAACGGCTCTTCATTATATTGGGTATCGAACTCGTAATAATTATAGGGGTTCTCGAAGGCATACGTTTCATTTACTTGAAAATTGTGCCTTTGAGGCGCGGTCCTCATGGACACATCCTGGGGTCGTCTACTAGTATTATTGTTAAAAGAAACTTGTGGATTCGGACCGTATTGTGGACCAGCAGGTCGATGTCCGAAATAGGGGTTCACTCTAGGAGGCGGTATGAATGGCCCTTTCGGAATTCCGTATTTAAATGGACTTAAATTTGGCTTAAATCCAGTAGGCATATGTGGGGATGGTTTCTGATATTGAGGTATTCCGAATTTATACGGGGGTTGTTTTTGCGCTTGATAAATTGGCACAGGCGTATAACTCGGTTTAGTTGGGAAGCTAAAATTATTTCGAGATTTAAAAGTCGATTGTTGGTTATAATGATCGGATTTTAACTTTTGAACCGAAGGTTGCGCGGCACTGCGTAGTCGATACTGAGTTTGAAAATTTACTTCTTCTAAAACTACACTAAGTGCGGACTCCAATGTTTCTGGGGATTTCAGTCGCACTACTCTAACCATATCTTCAGGCAAATTGTAGAGAAAAACATTTAAAGAAGTATTATTATATATGGTAATTTTACTTTCTTTTATTTTTACGTCTTTAATTTGATTCACTTTTGATATCAAAACAGAACGCACAGATTGAATTCTATTGCAGAAATCTAAATAACTTTCTGCATTTCTAATTTTTAAATTTTCCAATTCTATCGCTATGCATTCCTCACTACGCGGGTCTCCAAAATGTTGTATTAGAATTTCCTTGAAATCCGTCCAAGTCATAACATCCTCTCGCTCGCTGATAAGCGAGGCGGCCCTATCGGTTAGGCGACTTGTAATACTATTCATTAAATAAACATTTTGTTCCTCGCTGCCTTGAAATTTACTTATCACATATTCACACTGTCTTAAAAATAAATTTAATTGTCGTTTATCCCCTCCGAAAACGGGGATAATTTTTAACATCTGTGGGGGAATTAAAGTAATTTGTTCCATTTTAAAGAAAAGAGAATATAATAATTATATTAAAGATTTGATTTAATATAATATTCTTTAAAAACTTGAATAGTTATTAATAGTAATGGAACTTATTACCTTATTAAAACACACACACACACAAAATAATAAAAATTACTTAACACAAAAATTAATAAATCTAAAAACTTAATACCTATTATTATTCTAAACTTTTCAAAATTCTTTATTAATAATTGTTATATTAATAAAAAAAATTATAATTTCTATTATAATTCGTTATATCAATTTTATTTCATTATATATGTCATTATATTTCGTTATATTTCGTTATATTAATTATTTTCACACAATAAAAAAAAAGAAACCAGATAACGAGGCGAGGATTTATCCTATATTATCGGAAAAAGGGTAAGGAAGGTGAAAAGGTACTCACCAACCGGCTGCCAGCATCTCTGCTCACGTAGACCCACTTAACTTATTTCTTTGTTTCGTTCAGGTTGGCTAAGGCACTAATAACTTTCTTTCCACGGAATTTGACGTAGAATTTCTGGAGAAAGCTGTACCCCTTTTTTAACCAACCCTTACCGGGCTGCGCCAGTCAAGGTTCTTGGGGGAGCGTTGCGAAACAGTTACTTATTGGTAATTTAAATCAAATAGAGTTTGATAATTGAAATAAAAGATTTAATTAAACTGTGAGTTACAAAAATACCGATCAGAGACGTATGATCTAATTAGCGCTCTACAGTCAATTGCGCTCCCGTCACCGGGCCCCTGGCTCTCACGGGAGGGCAGACATTCCAAGAAACGATAGCGAATTATGCGATTTAAGCATTAACTGCCACAGTTTCTAGGCGCGGAGCCGGTGTTTGTAGGCGAGGAGCTGGTAACATAACTACCTATTTATGCGCCGAAACAATACTCGCGGCTACAATAATACTCAGTTTTTGAGATTGTAAAATAATGTATAAAAGATTATCTTACCGATTTCGTTCAAAATCGATATCTGGGGTTCCGTAGGATCACAAAATAGGAAACTGTTACCAAAATTTTAAAAAAGTCAGCGCCATTTTGAAATTCTTTGTTATCGTACCGATTTCGTTCAAAATCGATATCCGGGGTTCCCTGGGATCACAAAACAGGAAACTATGAACAAAATTTTAAAAAAGTCAGCGCCATTTTGAAATTCTTTGTTATCGTACAAATTTCGTTCAAAATCGATATCTGGGGTTCCCTGGGATCACAAAACAGGAAACTATTACCAAAATTTTAAAAAGTTCACTGCTGACTTTTTTTTGATTGACTGCTGTAGTGATAGTTTTGACCCAGATATCGCTTTTGAACGAAATCGGTACGATAACAAAAAATTACAAAATGGCGCTGACTTTTTTAAAATTTTGGTAACAGTTTCCTGTTTTGTGATCCCAGGGAACCCCAGATATCGATTTTGAACGAAATCGGTACGATAACAAAGAATTTCAAAATGGCGCTGACTTTTTTAAAATTTTGGTAACCGTTTCCTGTTTTGTGATCCCAGGGAACCCCAGATATCGATTTTGAACGAAATCGGTACGATAACAAAAAAATTCAAAATGGCGCTGACTTTTTTAAAATTTTGGTAACAGTTTCCTGTTTTGTGATCCCAGGGAACCCCAGATATCGATTTTGAACGAAATCGGGACGATAACAAAAAAATTCAAAATGGCGCTGACTTTTTTAAAATTCTGGTAACAGTTTCCTGTTTTGTGATCCCAGGGAACCCCAGATATCGATTTTGAACGAAATCGGGACGATAACAAAAAATTTCAAAATGGCGCTGACTTTTTTAAAATTTTGGTAACAGTTTCCTGTTTTGTGATCCCAGGGAACACCAGATATCGATTTTGAACGAAATCGGTACGATAACAAAGAATTTCAAAATGGCGCTCACTTTTTTTTAATACATACATACATACATGCATACATACATATATATTCCTAACATACCCTTTCCTTGTGGCTTTGCCGTAATCGGGTAAAAAAAATACGCCTACACTTGGGAACTTCCTTCTTTGTGGATGTCGGTATCAAGTTTTTCTAAGCGCAGTACACATAGAGAATATTATATCTCTATGGCAGTACACAACACGGTGTTCATTTTGTCGTAATAAATTTCGTGCAAAAAAGCGATACACCCACCCGTCCACGAGCGCGTCTCAGCGCGTACTGAGCGCCAAACGCCTAGCGCTCGGCTTCTTTTCATAGAAAAATGTATGAAACATTTTTTTTTTGCCACATAAACTATAAACATATTTATTTGTATGCTTAATGCTTTGCACCATGGATAGAGGACTATATAAGCCCCACTTTATTGTTAATATTCAAGTTAAAATATGCAGCGGATCTAGCTTTATGGGTACCTATCCGGACCCCATTTTTCGTCATTTTCAGCAGATCTTGCGTTCGGAGAAACGTATTTATGCAGAAAATTTGTATTGGAGTGTGCATAAATATAATAAGGTCAAACGAGAGATGAAGAAATGACCTTTAATTTGATACCATGACATCCCCACAGCTGTGACTCCCGATTCTTTAAAGTGTACCTGGAAAAGGATGACACATCATGAAATCCGTATAAGGCGCCTTAAATATTCGCCGTGCTGACTATAGGTAAATTGTACGACTTTGTTTTTCAGAAAAAGCTACCGTTCGAATTCCCAACAAAGCTTTTTAAAAAAAAATGGGGTGACATTTGAAACGTGTTTGTTGAACACAATACACCCTCCAAATACAAAATATTTGAAATTAAAACGGAACAGCATAACAGACAGGCATACATAAATCATACAACAATGGACATCAACGTACGGACAGAATGATTAAACTGTAAAGACTACACTGAAAAAAATAGCACGAAACTTTTTACTGTTTTGGCACAGTAAAATTTAATTCGGTTAAAAATACTGATTTTTTGTAAAAGTAATTGGTTACTGACAGTTCGTCGAAATGGGCAAAAAACAGTAAGAAGCTAATCAGTTGTTTCAATTGTTTGTACATTAATGTTTACTGAAGCAAACGGTTCTTTTTAAGTATTGCCGTTTTCAGAGCTTTACTGATATTGTAGCAGTTAATTTTACTGCTTCAGAACAGTTTTTTTAGAATATAGTTAGGAGCTAAACAGCTATTTTAATTGTTTGAACTTTAAAGTTTACTGAAACAAACAGTTCATACTAAGTATTACTTTCTTACTTACTGTCTTACAAACAGTAAGAATAGTCAACCGGTAAAATCTACTGTTATAACTCAACTGTTTTTCTTTCGGTTACTTGAACTTGTTTGGACAATAGGCTCCATTTTTACTGGCCAAAGCAATGTATATTACCGAAAAAGCAATTAGTTTTACTAATTTTTTTTTTCAGTGTAGCCTATACGAGTAAATACATAAAAAGATTTGTTGCAAATAAATTGGTGCAGTGGAAGTATCGGGTGACGGCCCCGGTCAATTAGAATTGGTACAAAAAAAAGTAAGTAAGTACCAAATGTTTTATACAGCAGAACTAATTAACTGCCTCGTTGGTCTAGTGGTTAGCATGTTCGACTTCGGCCGACGAGGTCCCGGGTTCGCGTCCCGGGTCGGGCCATCACAAGTATTGGATTTTCCTGGCAAGAAATTCTCAGTACTAGCCCGGAGTTTGGAAGTTGGCGGTGTTTCACTCCCGTGCCTCGGAGAGCACGTTAAGCCGTCGATCCTGCGCCTGACCTCTTACCAGTCTTGTCGGATTTTCCGTCCCATCGGGCTATAAGAGTAAAGGAACAGAGAGTGCACCCCTGTATGCGCACACACTTGTGCACTACGAGTAGGTATAATATCTCCCGCGCAGATGACTAATCTCTCTGGAGATAGGCCGCCGTGGCCGAAATTCGGTCGGGATGAAATTATTATTATTATTATACAGCAGAAATAAAAATATCCTGTAACCTGATGATGCTTGCGACATCGTCCGCGTGGACTTGTTATTTTTTAATCCTGTAAAGGTGAACTAATCACGAAGTACTCAATCGGCCTAAGAAAGACTTAGATTTCTTATTAAGATCTAAATAAAAACCGGCCAAGTGCAAGTCGGACTCGCGCACCGAGGGTTCCGTACAAACCTGTAGTAAGTTTTAAATTATTAAAAAAAACTACTTACTAGATCTCGTTCAAACCAATTTTCGGTGGAAGTTTGCATGGTAATGTACATCATATATTTTTTTTAGTTTTATCATTCTCTTATTTTAGAAGTTACGGGGGGGGGGACACACATTTTACCACTTTGGAAGTGTCTCTCGCGCAAACTATTCAGTTTAGAAAAAAATGATATTAGAAACCTCAATATAATTTTTGAAGACCTATCCATAGATACCCCACACGTATGGGTTTGATGAAAAAAAAAATTCTGAGTTTCAGTTCTAAGTATGGGGACCCCCAAAATTTATTGGTTTTTTTCTATTTTTGTGTGAAAATCTTAATGCGGTTCACAGAATACATCTACTTACCAAGTTTCAACAGTATAGTTCTTATAGTTTCGGAAAAAAGTGGCTGTGACATACGGACGGACAGACAGACAGACAGACAGACAGACATGACGAATCTATAAGGGTTCCGTTTTTGCCAAATTTGGCTACGGAACCCTAAAAAGGGGCATTAAGTATCTAAAACAAACAGGAACTCCTCTTCGTACCGGTTTTTGATTCCTAACATAGATCACGGAGCTTTACGCTGAAATATGTTAAAAAGCTCGCGGGAGTGCGACGAGCATGTTCTTACGTAGATACAGCTGGTAGATACGTTTAAGAATGCTACAGCGCATTAATACACTTTACATCTCTCATATTCGGTAAGTAGGTCCTTATTACCCCCAAATGGAGCTTGTAGGTGACCAATTAGCGCTCTAGGGCTCTAATACCTACTAATACCATGTATTAGTAGGTATTCAAGTGTTACAGGTTATGTCTAGGAAGATTACAATTTAAGATTTATACTAATGTTACTTAACTCTTTTATGTTTTCAATAAAATCTATTTTCTGAACCGGAGGTAGAGTCAAAACAAGTCGTCTCATAAGAACGCCTGTATGTGCCAAGTAATATATGAGTTTATTTTATTACTAGATGATACCGGCGACTTCAACCGCGTGGATTTGGATAACAATTTTCCAGGATAAAACCTATGTTCTGCTCCAGCATGCAAACTAACTCTGTACCGCATATTCCGCTAATTAAAGGAACGTTACAGAAAGAGTTTCGCTTGCTCAGAAGTCACCAGTTCGAAGAAAAGATGCAAATAGAAGAGAAAGTTATAAGCGCTTACTGAGCACTCTATCATCGTGACAGTGAAATATCACATAATACCCGAATATGTTAATAAAAACGCTTTAATTCGTCTCAGTCGTAATGTATTCAACGGTAGACACTTAATAATGACAGATCTTCCAACGCTTACACTGCATTGCTGCCATCAAAATCAGAGCTCTATTGTGGAAGTCCATCAAACTCTGAGCTCCACGGCCTACAGGGGAGATGGGGAGCGACCCTTAAATAAAATTCGCTCTTGAACTAGTCTTTACAATGGATTAATCATAACTCGTGGTGCAAATGTTAAGATCAAGCGACAATAATAAATGTTTGAATTACATTGTGATTTAGAGTTATTTAGAATAGGTAGTTAGTTATCTAGAAGATAGGACTTGTACAGACACGTCTGTACCTTTTGGTTAAAAACTACAATAGGACGTGATGGTAATTGTTAATTATAAGATAAATCTGAAAAAGAAATCAACAAGTACAATATTAAAAAGAAGATAGTCTGAGAAAATCTCAGTTTTTATTTTGATTCCTAAATTAGATCATCATTTCGTTACACAATGATCTGTGTAATTACCATACTTGCTGAATGCTGATTGCTATATGACTTTCAACTCTCTGCATTGTATAACACATCGCTGAGGGCCTTGACTTTAATTTTTTTTTTTTTTTTATCCACTACAAGTTAGCCCTTGACTGCGATCTCACCTGATGGTAAGTGATGATGCAGTCTAAGATGGTAGCGGGCTAACCTGTTAGGGGCATGGCAGTTATATTAAACCCATACCCCTATTCGGTTACTACACGGCATCGCACCGGAACGCTAAATCGCTTGGCGGCACGTCTTTGCCGGTAGGGTGGTAACTAGCCACGGCCGGAGCCCCCCACCAGGCCAGACCAGGGAAATTCAGAAATTATGAATTTCCAAACCCTGCCGGGGATCGAACCCGGCACCTCCGCACGTTAAGGCAACAGCGCTACACACTGCGCCACGGAGGTCGTCAAAAATTATAATTATTAATTTCTCGTTGCTTTAGTTTTAACTTTTAAGATACCGTAATTGATTATCACCTACATGTTCTATTTAAAGTTATTGAACGTCAATAAGAGTACAGTGAACCTTATTTGAATAAATAAATATTGAATATAAATGAATTGAAATCACATAATGGAAGGAGTTTTCTTGGGATGACAACTTTAATATCGTTACCTCTTATAAATTGAGACGCATGATTGTGCGCTTGTATAGTGCAATAATACGATTGTTACGGTTTATTTACATCATATCGTAAACGTCAACCAAACATTAACTTTGCTCAACTCCACTCGTCGGATGCTCTATATTTCACTATTTTACGATCGGACGGCTTTGTGTCGATATTATCGAGAGGATGGCTTTTGTGCTTGCTCTATGGACCATTTCCTTATAATAAATGTTTACGATCAACCGATTTTTGTTATCATAATCGGCTTAAAATTTTAATGGCTCGTTGTAGCCGAGTAACTCGTTATTTATGTGCTTAATCGGTTTCTGGCGGATTTGAAGTATTTGGTACTTAGATGTTATTGCTAAGACCAATTTCCGTAAAATAAGCAAGATATAGAAAGATCTTGAAATGAGGCAATTTACACACCTGATGCCTCGCTTTTTCTTTTAAGGTCGACCTAAAATCGACGATTGTTCAAGTAGACAGCAAAGTTCATTTTTGTTACGAGTGCCTAGTTTGAACTTTGAACCGCGGGCGAGCGAAGGATTATGTACCTAGTGAGGGATTTAAAGGCACGAGAAATAAAAAATAACTACATATAAAATACTACCGGCACTAGACCGTGTCCCCCGATCTATAGACGTATATTTACTGTCGAGCAAAACAGATGGTATTCTGGAGATGTTTTTAGATATAAACATTTATCATACATACGTAATAATAGGTATGACCACCCAGAATGGACCTGTACTGCTCAGATTTTCTCTACTGAAAATCAACGATTTTCAACTGTGACCCAGGTTATAACGAAACGAAACCCAACATCAATATATAAGTAACCTAGGCGAACAGCACAAATAATCCCTTACAACCTACTGCTTGAATTCTATTGTATAATACTCAATCCATACTAATATTATAAATGCGAAAGTGTCTGTCTGTCTGCCTGCTACGCTTTCACGACCCAACTACTCAACCAATTTTGAGAAATATGGTACAGAGATAGGTTTCGTCCCGGGGAAGGACATTTTTTTTATTGCGTGATAGGCTTGCGCTTGACGACAATCATGCTTAGTATACAAAGCAATGATGAAGTCTAGGTTGGAACGCGCTTGCCTAGTAGATGCCTATTCACTCTTGCCTTGAAGGTACTTAAGTTATATGTGGCAGGAAACACGTGCGCTGTGAGGGTGTTCCACACCCTAGCGGTTCGTATCAGAAACGTTGAGCAAAAAAGCTTCGTGCGAGCCGATTGGACGTCAACAACATAAGGGTGTGACATAGGCTACTTTTTATCCCGGGAAACGAAGAAGTTCCCGCGGGAATCAAAAAATTTTAATCAACGTGGCCGAAGTCGCGGACATCAACTAGTAGTAAATAAGTAGAGGTCGTTCGCTCACATACTTTATTTTTGTTTAGGGTCATAAACAAAAGCGTGCGGGCAGAGTGAAGGCACAACAGCGCAGCATTGCGTGTGTAATGTATTGTACCTATTATGTGCCATTATGCGCAGGCGCTCACATAATATTACCGTGGCACAGTGGCACAACGCCGGACAATACCTACGCAACCCAACAATCGCGCGTAAATTGTGTGCGATTGACTCGTGCGGACACGACACAAATGCCTCTCCAATTGCTAAATATTAAACAAAAAACTTAATGTAAGTTAGAATGCATCATGGTAGGCAGTAGGCACGTCTCACACTACGTGGGATTTCTGAGATAAGTACCTAGGCATACAGTTGTAACAATATTAAATTATGTTTATTATTTACTATAATGAATTTTAAAGTCCCACATAGAGTTCCCCGGCTAGCAACCGGCCTTTTACACCCACCCAGAGCTAGAACTAATCTCAAACAATTTTCAGCCATATCCAGAATAACAAAAATGTATAATTCTATTAGTACAGAGGTAGACGTATTTAATGAAACGCTGCCAAAATTTAAAAAAGAAACGATAAGATTGTTAAGGTCGACTTAAGTTGTTTTTTTTAACTTTTGCCTCAACTTTATATAAATGATTGTTTTTTTTCTTTCCTAAAATTTTAAATTTCAACTTTTGTATAATTTTTGCGTTTTTAGGGTTCCGTACCCAAAGGGTAAAAACGGGACCCTATTACTAAGACTCCGCTGTCTGTCTGTCTGTCTGTCTGTCTGTCTGTCTCCAGGCTGTATCTCATAAACCGTGATAGCTAGAAAGCTGAAATTTTCACAAATGATGTATTTCCGTTGCCGCTATAACAACAAATACTAAAAATTAAAAAAATATATATATTAAGGGGGGTCCCCATACAATAAACGTGTTTTTTTCGTATTTTTTTGCTCAATATTAAAAACGGTAACAGGTAGACGGTTCAAATTTTCACAGAATATTAACTTGTATATTACCTTTCAAAATAAATAATTAAATATTAAAGGGGGGCTCCCATACAACAAACGTAATTTTTATTTTTAATACGTCATAAATCATAAAACTTACTACAGGTTTGTACGGAACCCTCGGTGCGCGAGTCCGACTCGCACTTGGCCGGTTTTTATATAATTTTTAAGTTTAGATTTTTTTTGTAGTGTAACTTTTAATTTTACGCGCTTTTGCTTTTTATTAGGGTTCCGTACCCAAAGGGTAAAAACGGGACCCTATTACTAAGACTCCGCTGTCTGTCTGTCTGTCTGTCTGTCTGTCTGTCTGTCTGTCTGTCTGTCTGTCTGTCTGTCTGTCTGTCTGTCTGTCTGTCTGTCTGTCTGTCTGTCTGTCTGTCTGTCTGTCTGTCTCCAGGCTGTATCTCATAAACCGTGATAGCTAGAAAGCTGAAATTTTCACAAATGATGTATTTCCGTTGCCGCTATAACAACAAATACTAAAAATTAAAAAAATATATATATTAAGGGGGGTCCCCCTTATACAATAAACGTGTTTTTTTCGTATTTTTTTGCTCAATATTAAAAACGGTAACAGGTAGACGGTTCAAATTTTCACAGAATATTAACTTGTATATTACCTTTCAAAATAAATAATTAAATATCAATAAAGTAAATATTAAAGGGGGGCTCCCATACAACAAACGTAATTTTTAAGCAATTTTTTTTAATAATTTAAAACTTACTACAGGTTTGTACGGAACCCTCGGTGCGCGAGTCCGACTCGCACTTGGCCGGTTTTTTTATTTTTAGTGAATAATGTGGCACCTTTGATAAATTGTACATTTAACAAGTATCCTAAATGTGTCTAGTTTTTAAGGTTTTTTTAATGTAACAATTTTTGGTTGTCCAATTAAATAAATATAATAAATATAATAATATAATAATAATGATTGTACCAAGCGCATGCAAAGTGAGCGTATATTATACTGAGTTATTTTTAGAGTTCCATAGGCAACAATACCCCCAATATCGTTTCGCCATATCCGTCCGTCTGTCTGTCTGTATGCGGCTTAGCTCAGAGGCCCTTAGAACTACAAAGCATTATACATATTAATCACGCCGACAAAGTATTATAATATCCCTAAAATCGTTGCAAAATATTTGTAAAAAATTGCATGAAATTTCGAATGTAAATCATACTTTTTTAAACGTTTAACTCATTACTCACGGTGAGTAATGAAATACAGTGAGGAGAATAATAAATACGACCGTCTCGCTTGGTGGACGCCAGCCTTCACTGTAGTCTGTGCCAGCCTTGTCTGAGATACAGGGATGCTGGCACAGGGATCAGCCCTATATTATATTTCACTTGTTTTGTTGTTTGTCCCATTAACAGGTTGCCTGCGATTTTCGTTTCGATAAAAACGTTGCAAGTTATATTTGACCGAGCGAAAAGCGAAGGTCTCTGAGTCTACTTGAGTGATTTGGCACTTGTCCATCCGTCCGTCCGTCCGTCCGTTTGTCCGTCCGTCTATCGGCTATCCGTTCGTCTGTCAGAGCCTTATAACTTCTGAATTACTGAACGTAATTACTTCAAATTTAAATATAATATGTAAACCGATGGCCTCCCGCCGAATATGGCTTAAAAAGTTATAAAAATCTGTATTTCAGGGGGGCTCTCATAGAAGCGAATGCGAAGTAAAATATTTTTTATAGCGTTACATAGGGTTGCGGTATATCATTTTAAAGATAATTAGGAATAGAGTCCAATTTTTTAATTTTTCCCCTAAAATTGACGAAATGGGGGCTTTCAAAGTGGAGATTTTCTAACGTCCAAAGTTGACCTCAGAACTCTCAATTTTCTGAAAGGCTGAGCCTGAAACTTATCAATTATTTGAATTATATCCTGTACTTGAACAACAAATACTAAAATTAGATACATTTTTAGGGTTCCGTAGCCAAATTTGGCAAAAACGGAACCCTTATAGATTCGTCATGTCTGTCTGTCTGTCTGTCTGTCTGTCCGTCCGTATGTCACAGCCACTTTTTTCCGAAACTATAAGAACTATACTGTTGAAACTTGGTAAGTAGATGTATTCTGTGAACCGCATTAAGATTTTCACACAAAAATAGAAAAAAAACAATAAATTTTGGGGGTCCCCATACTTAGAACTGAAACTCAAAAATTTTTTTTTCATCAAACCCATACGTGTGGGGTATCTATGGATAGGTCTTCAAAAATGATATTGAGGTTTCTAATATCATTTTTTTCTAAACTGAATAGTTTGCGCGAGAGACACTTCCAAAGTGGTAAAATGTTGGTCCCCCCCCCCGTAACTTCTAAAATAAGAGAATGATAAAACTAAAAAAAATATATGATGTACATTACCATGCAAACTTCCACCGAAAATTGGTTTGAACGAGATCTAGTAAGTAGTTTTTTTTTAATAATTTAAAACTTACTACAGGTTTGTACGGAACCCTCGGTGCGCGAGTCCGACTCGCACTTGGCCGGTTTTTATTATATTATAAGGAAACGAAATTATTTAATTTTTAATGAGCTTCAGGATTTTAACAGAACTTCACAATGATGTCAATAGATGGCGCTCTGTGATACCGCGAGGTCTCAGTTCGGGGCGAACCACTAGTTAACTTTATATACGCAGCTCAGTAGGTGGTGGGGGACTTCAGTCGTTCCATCGTCCTTGTATTATGTGGCATCGGGAAGATGGCAGCTTGCTGTGGCACAAGCAGCCATATCTCATAGCGAGTGTTGTTTGGGGCGTGAGCACCGGGATGAGCCCAACGGGCATTGCGCAAGGGAGGCACCGATGCGTTCTTTATAGAGATCTCGTAGCCTCCCGATATGCAGATGCTGGCCACCGAGGGGGTTTTAGTAGGTATAAATCCTACATAACCCGACTTCCCCCCCCAGAAGTTGGGTATCTTAGGAAGATTTCCCCCTCGAGAAAAAAAAGGTATTTTAGTATGTCAAGTAAATAAGTAAAAACACTTTAACACACAAACTGAAATGATACACACTTCATGACATTTACAAGTTATTATGATGTAGGTAAAGGCGGCCTTATCACAGCAAGTGATCTCTTCCAGGCAACCTGGAGATAGACTGCAAGAAAAGTGGGTGTTGCACACATGTGATTTTTAAAAGGAAAAAGATAATAAGTACTTGCCTATTATCTATAGGTACTAAATACTATAATAATATAAAGAGGTAAAGTTTGTGAGTTTGTGAGGTTGTAGGGGGTAATCTCTGGATCTACAGAACCGATTTTGAAAATTCTGGTACCAATAGAAAGCCACATTATTTGTGAGTGTCATAGGTTATTAACCCGTAAAATTAGGGAGTTCCCGGGGGAATTTAAAAACCTTTTTCACCCGGACGAAGTCGCGGGCATCGGCTAGTAGTATAATAAACTTATATAAAAAAAACTAGTTTACATACACATTTACATAGTAGGTATTAATAATAATTTGTCCACAAAACTACTACAAGTATCAACGCACCTGCCAATGCATTGCACCTATAGTACGCGCGCGAGTTGAATGCAGTCGGGGCCTGCCGGTGCCACATACCTAAGCTCTGCATTCAACTCACGCGCGAACCGGAGCGAAAAAATTCTATGTCTATGGAACTAAGTATATAAAGCTCTGATTTAATTTGACCATTAAATATGTCACTTTGGACAGTTGGTCAAAAAGAATTGATATAGATTTTTAGTAATGTTAAAAAGGGAAAATTGTTAAATTTGGGTAAAATATTCAAACATAGATAGACGACAGATTCGGTTTTAGAATGTTAACCTGCTATAATACTTTAAAAATTAATTTGGTATACTAATTAATTCATACACACTTGACACTACTGATTTTGAAACTGATTGAAATCTTATGTTAAGTCATCCCAAACTCTGATTCTAACTCTAACATAAGAGTGATCGTTTTTGTAGGTATAAATATAACGCTCGTCCTCTAGCATTAATTAATAAATTTAATTTCCGTTACCATCTCACTATATCGTCTCCATAAAAAAAAACTCTCAAAAAACATAATCACCTAGCATGCTCCGATACCATCAACGGTCTTCTACGCATCCGTTAGGAGGGTGCGAGATTTTCGGATAATAATCACTAAAACATTTACATTTTAACACACGATAATAAACTTTAACTAGTAAGCCATAAAGTTTAATTCATCAGTACCCTGATAAAGTCAGCTATAAAAATAAATCAGAAAACTAGATTTGTACCTTCTAACATAGGTGATAGAGTTTAATTTTCCAAAAATACTTATAGAAATTAAGTTAAAAAAAGAATGCCATATCTAAAGCTGTTTTGTATAGGAAAAGGGCATTATTATAGTTCACTTTTAATAGATTAGACGAGAAAGGAAAGCACGCCTTAATTAGAGGCAAGCTTTACATATTAATATTAAAGTTCGTCAGGTATATTTAGGGGTCGGTGCGTAATAATTACGTTAAATAAAAATATAAAAAGAATATCCAACGTTTATTTGTAAAAAAATTGTAAGAAAATAAAAAATGATAAGGAAAAATAATAAATTAGTGCCTATACGTAGAGAAGACTTCAACGCGCGCAGAGTTTCTCGTAAGTAATGTTTAGTTTATTTCTAACGGCCGTTGTTCTAGAAACAGGCAACTTTTTGTCGCTAGTTCGTCCACGTGAATTTAGTTTTTTTTTACAGAATCCGATAAAATACCTCTAAATAATTTGTCAGAACCTCATTCAGAAAGAGAATGGGAGCATTTAAAATCTCAAGTTTCTTATTTCTAGTTCTCTATTCCCATTAATATGACGTTGATACTTGAAAGTCAGTTTTACTTTTAATATTATAAAATGTGAATGTTTGGATGGATGGATGTTTGTTACTCAATCATGCCAGAATAGCTGAACGTATCTGCCCCCCGATTACGTAAGAATTGTCGATCAAATGGTAAAGGTTCGGCGTCAAAGTAAAATGAACCATGACAACATTGAATTAGACCTCAATTTCGTCTGCCCATTCTTATACGTTTAGGATATCGTACATACCTAAACGTATAAGAATGGGCATTTTTATTTTGGGCATGGTTTATTTTACTTTGACGAAAATCTTTAACGTTTGGCCGGCCATTCATACATGATTGGGGGGCTGGATGAAATTTGGCACAGAGATAGATTATATTCTGGAATACCACATAGGCTACTTTTTATCCCGGAAAATTAAAGAGTTCCCTCGGGAACCAAAAATCCTCAATCCACGCGGACGAAGTGGCGGGCATCAGCTAGTATATAATAATATTTACTACCCCACAAAGCGTGGGGCGTGGGACAGGGAGAACAAGACTTGATAGTTAGTTTCTCCTTTTGAAAAATCAAACAGTAGATACAGATATTATTGTTTCAGTTGCAGTTCTCCTCTAACTGGGAAACGTAATACTAATTTAACATAACAATGAAATATCACCAATAATATAGGTAAGTAATAATCTCAGGGCTTTAAAGGTGGCTTGTAGCTGAATTAACAACAACTGATAGACTAAGAGATAACTGCAATTTTGGTAACCATCGCCAGAAAGGCTGATTCAGTGTTAGGTGGATGTAGAGCTCTCCACTGATCTCAAAAGTGGCAGTCTGCCTGCATTTGGATGGCCCTTTCGCTAAATATGGCCGTTCAAAGACGGTTTATTGTTACCAAAAATGAACGATAATTAGAAAAGCTGATTCTTGTACAGTATTAAAGTATGCGCAATACCTATGTAAACAGCGTAAAAACTGACGCATGTAGATGGGACTTTTTCTAGATATCAGCTTTCAAAGACGTTATAACTTATAACGTATACTTACTATGCGTTCCTGTAAAAAAATATTAGCAATTGTTATGTCGTCCCATTGATTGCTGTTAAAAAATTTTAATAGCGATCAACGATGAGAAAATTATTGCTAATATTTTTTTACAGGAACGCATTGTAAGTATAGGTTATAACGTCTTTGAAAGCTGATATCTAGAAAAAGTCCCATCCACATGCGTCAGTTTTTACGCTGTTTACATAGGTATTGCGCATACTTTAATACTGTACAAGAATCAGCTTTTCTAATTATCGTTCATTTTTGGTAACAATAAACCGTCTTTGAACGGCCATATTTAGCGAAAGGGCCATCCAAATGCAGGCAGACTGCAACTTTTGTGATCAGTGGAGAGCTCTACATCCACCTAACACTGATTCAGCTTTTCTGGCGATGATTACCAAAAGTGCAGTTATCTCCTATAATATGAGGCACATTCAAGATTTCATGCCGTCAGTTATATAGTAGTTGTTTATTAACTCACATAAACATTATAATTAACATTAATTAAGAAATAATTAAACATTTATAATTAATTCAAAGTAAGATATTAATTAATGAACACTATACCTGAGATGTCTACAACAATTAACCGTACATTCAAACAAAAAGCCAAAAAAGCTGACTGTGCGAATTCACAGCAATCATTTATTACAATAAAAAATAAAAATCTACACTTAATTAAAAGCGACTTGTTTACAAAATATCCCGGTCCTCAGAGCTTACTCTTAAAGCTCAGATTTGAATGTGCAAGAGAAAAGTGTCGCCACACACGGGCCAGTCACGAGTCACGACCGCAGAAAGCGTCTTCAGTACTCGCTGCGGTGCCCACACTCTAAGTAAGTGGTTCAAATATTGACGCTACTCCTAATGTGCACTGTGATTTACGCTTCTCATATTTTTTACCATAATGGTAGAATAAATCCTTCTACTTCCGACAGCCTCAGCCTGTGAGCACAAAGCATCAACAGCTGTACGGCAGCGGCAGGTCAGGCATGTAGGTATTATCACGATATTTTCTTCACCGCTAAGCAAATTATTATACAATTATTGCTTAAAACGTTCATTACTCTAAAAAGCTACATGTCACGCACATGAGATTACACCTGAGATTAGATCACCGGACCCCTGAATAATAGGCCGTAAAGTCTTGACCACTATTTATCACCGCTTTACCACCCCACCTACACGCTTTATCACCACTTGTAGCTGTCGCTAATAGTGGTTCGTGTGCGTGGACTTTAGGAGCTGATTTGGCTGTCGGCTGCAGCATTCCGTCTCCAAATAAGCGTTGCCTGGGAACTCCAAGAGCCCATTGTCTCGCCAGTATCGAACGGGTTTCGGTATTCAATGTGGAAGTCTTAATTAGATCCATATACTTAACTAACGCTGTCCACGGCTGCCGTAAAGGGAAAACTATTTGTATTCTGTCGGCTCGGAGTGTTAGAGTGGTAAAAACTGACCAGGATTTGATTAAATGGCATTTTTATAGCTAGTCAGATTTCTGCAACAATCCCAAAAGGGTAGGTACTGGGCCATCGTTCCAGGACATCTAAAGTACAGTAGGTCGACGACGACGACGACGACGACGACGACGTTAGGTACTTGGTACATAATGATTTTTTTATAAGATTCACATATTTTTACACTTGTAAAATACTAACCAACATAATATATAAGTATTTTTATACCTACTGTTGAATATTTATAATAAAGCATGCGTGCATTTGTTTTGCTTTCTCTGCTCCACTTTTCCTCAGGGAGTAGACGCGTTTTCTACTGATGCACTGATGCAGATTTAATATAATTAAGTATCAAGCAGTACTTAAGTATATCTGATTGAAACGTTCATGTTATTATTTAAAAGCGGTCACTTACCGTTAACTAATTAACATTATGAAATCTTATTTTACCTTTACTGAAGGCGACTCTCTCTACATTGCATTCGGGTGACATAAGTGGTGGATTCATGCTCACTTTAGGGTCTATTTTCGTAAAACGAGTAAGTATACGAGGAGGTTATTAAATAAAGATGTTATCCATTACTATAAAATTACCTTAGTACAAATCATTTTTAACCAACTTCCAAAAAGGAGGTTCTTAATTCGGCGCGTGTTTTTTTTGATTTAGAGTTCTGGTAGAGGAATAAAAACCATATTATTTTGAAGAATGTTAGTAACAAAAAATGTTAACTGTATAAAGAACAATTTTTTTCCTAAATATGTAGCTTTATTGGCCACCTATTAAAATATGCTTTTAGTTACTAGCGACTTCAATCTCTTTTAATTAAGAATACTTATTGTTTTGAGAATAGCACAAATAGGTAAGCGTGTAACGCGCAACGCACACCTCATCGTAGATTAAGAGACCTTCTAATAGTAATCAGCCGGAAAATTAAAAAACAAATTATAATCGAATCGAGAGTTATTCACGTCTAATTAAGAAAATTAATGGACTTTAAATAATTGTTCTGATGACAAAATTCAAACAATTTGTTTAAATGTAAGCAATTTAATTACGAAATGATTTCTTTCAAATAATATCTTAATACAAACTACTTAGGTATATTGTTTTATATTCGTTATGGAATAGACAAGCAATATAATAAGCAAAAATAATAATTATTAGATTCCTTAATCATTAGTTTGTTTCATGAAAACAAACCTATCTAATTAAATTACTTGATAAATTCCGCCATTGTTGTCAATTAATCTGATATGTTTTTAAAATGCATTCTTCGGTATATAGACGAAGTAATCGCATTTTATGAATCCTTACTTGCAACTTTGCGTAGGTAAGTAGTGATCCTAACAAAGTGACAGAGATTTCCAGACATTTAAGTACTTAAAATGGATACGCGTCCGCATCGTTGCCTTAGGAGAAATCCGTGCGGCGCGGATTCTACAAATGAATGTAGGTACACTCTTACTTACTTAGAGCAAGCAAACATATTTTTTTTTAACTATAATTAATGATTATCGTGCATTGCAGTGTGTGATGGTGCAGATTTAAATCTATAAACGCATGGAATCCGACGGTTGGTGGGCCCATCGACACTTTCCCTCGCTCTCGTATAAATCGCTTGACTTTTTAATCAATAAGGGTATTAAGTATTACACATCGTATTCGTCCTCCGAGATTAGCATGATATACTTGTAGTACCGTGTACGTACGGCCACTTTCACACGTTAGTTGAGGTAGCTGGAAATAAAAACAAACGCTCCCTCTTACCGGCCGATAGCAGGCCGCTATATATAGGCCCCACTCCTGCACAACTAGTCATTTCGTGTTTTCGTGCTCAGCCACTTCGCACGTCCGCAAATTCGGTGAGTTTTTATTTTATTTTTAAATTATTAAATTAAAAATTAATATTTTTATTATTTATTTTTGTGATAAAAACGTAAAAGTGATTTCGGAAATTTGAAATTAAACCGATCACGTAAACGTTATCACCGAATAAGTTTGTCATCGAGTTTTTTGGAGTCTTCTACACCATCGAGCTTTTGTTTTTGAAGTCTTCTACACTGCTTGTCATCGAGTTCTTTGGAGTCACTGCAATCGCCAACACTGCCACCATCGAGTCGCAACATTGCTCGTCAGCCAACTTTCTAATAATGTGTGTTTGCGCATAGGATTTTTTTTTTAGATATATACCTAAACTCAAACCGAAATTCAATTAATGTTTCTTACTCAAATAGACTTTTACAAGTCCTTTTTGAGTCGTCGAGTGGAATCTTTCACTGGTTCGGAATAACATTCCTACAGAAAAGAATCAGCAAGAAAGTCTGTTAAAATCTACCTGTCTAGACGTGGATATTATGAAATCTTAGCAAATCGGATTGCCTATGGCTACCTATTGAAGTGTGTTTTCGCATGCAATCTCTTGCCTACAAAATAATAGACTTACAATAAGTCGTAGGCGAGGCCCCCCAGGCATTGCTCAAATTTGAAGTACGTTTTCGCGTGCAATTTAATGCCTACAAAATAATAGACTTACAATAAGTCGTGGGCGAAAGCCCTCAGGCATTGCTCAATTTGAAGTACGTTTTCGCGTGCAATCTCATGCCTACAAAATGATAGACTTACAATAAGTCGTGGGCGAAAGCCCTCAGGCATTGCTCAATTTGAAGTACGTTTTCGCGTGCAATCTCATGCCTACAAAATGATAGACTTACAATGAGTCGTGGGCGAAAGCCCTCAGGCATTGCTCAATTTGAAGTACGTTTTCGCGTGCAATCTCATGCCTAATAGACTTACAATAAGTCGGAGTACGTTTTCGCGTGCAAACTCATGCCTACAAAATGATAGACTTACAATGAGTCGTAGGCGGGGGCCCTCAGGCATTGCTCAATTTGAAGTACGTTTCAATTTGGAGTACGTTTTCGCGTGCAATCTCATGCCTTCAAAGTAATAGACTTGCAATGAGTCGTGGGCGAAAGCCCTCAGGCATTTCTCAAATTTAAAGTACGTTTCAATTTGGAGTACGTTTTCGCGTGCAATCACATGCCTACAAAGTAATAGACTTACAATGAGTCGTGGGCGAAAGCCCTCAGGCATTGCTCAATTTTGAAGTATATTTTCGCGTGCAATCTCATGCCTACAAAGTAATGGACTGGCAATGGGTCATGAGCGGGGGCTCTCAGGCGTTGTTCAATTTTGAAGTGTTTTTTTTTTTCGTACACGATTATATATTATGAAATTATGCCTGTATTGCGTTGATTGTTTGAACTAACTATTGCAAAATCTGTTTTTGAGAAGTGCGTCCTTTTACGCACTTTTTTTACACACCTTTTTTCGTACGACGAAAGTGCGCGCGCACGTGCTTGAATCTCAAAGCATCTTCGATCAGGTGCGAAAACTTATCCAAGCATTCATGTTGCCATAATATGCTTCACTATTGGGACTGTGTTCTAATGAACAATAATGAATGACTAATGTCATGAAGACCAACGATCTTACCTGCCCTGGGAGAAGTCATGATGACGCAGGCGCAAATCCCGCCTTCACTCCCGAATCCCGACAGCAAGACGCCTTCGAGTTTTTTGTTATGATGTTTTGAGCATAGCTACTACAGCAGAGCTTTATAAAACGATACGGATCGTCGGATACAGCATCTATTAATGGACGCACGACGCTTTAATTACGACATACAGCGATTCTTTAACAAGACGTTTAATTGTCCTCAGGATTAGTTATTGCATATTAAAACTAATTCTTATTATTTAGCAAGAATCTTTCAGAAACTTACAAATATGCTAAGGCGATAATTAAATAGTGCGCAGAGTCGAAACAGCGTCAAGCCCAAACCGCAAAGGAAGTTTTAAATCAACAGACCTGTTATGCGAGCATTTCGGCTAAGGACTTCTCATCGCAGCCATCGTTGTCCGAGATTAGGAACACTGGTAATTTTTTTTTAAAAATTTGGCAAAATTTTTAAAAAAGCAGTGGTCATCCATAACCGATGACCCTACAGTGGTTAGTTGTTTTTTCCTATAGTATTCCTATTTTAAGTGTTTCTTGTTTTGCCTCGAAATTCATTCAAAAGGCAGTCGATGGTCCCTTAGCTATAGGAGCTATATCACAAAGTGAACCTGCAGTACATTAATTTTTGACTGCAGTACTCTTTTTCCGAGTCATACGGCAAGAACATATTTACTTTAATATAAAACAATGAAAAACATTTCAATATTTTTTTCTTTATTTGAAGAATTTAGAACAATAATTGTATTAGTGAGAACTGCTATATGACCACAACCAATCAAAAAGATGCTTAGTTTTCGGTCCTAATACATGCAGACCAGAAAGGCAACTAAATTAATTGCGCTTTTGTTTGAATATAGTTTTCCAAATATACGTTCCACAGTTATTTGGTTTATTTAAACCAAACTGCAATATTTTTTTCTAAAAATTTCCTCGAGGCTAAGAAATTAATGTTACTCCTTTTAATCATAATAATTCTTTAATAATCTTTACAGTTTGGCAACTTAACAGTTTTATTTTATAATTAATTTTAAAACAAGTAAATAACTTCCGTATAAGGAGTTCCGACACTACCTATAGTTATTGTTCGATGATGATTGATTGTCTTTTTAAAAAGAAATCACAAAACGAACGTCTATATAACATAATATTTCAATGAAAAGAAACAATAAGTTGCCACCGAGCTCCTGCAACTTTATTTTTTGGAATACGTAATTTATTCTTATATACATAATATTTTTTTTTTTTTTTGAACTTTGCAACATTAGTTGGCCTTATTACTTCATCGTGGCCGGCTAAAACAACCAAGTTTTAGAAGGTGTAAATGTTTTAAATTTAAAAAATGGTAATTAAGAAACAACGCATCTATATCCTGTTGTACTTCAGATTTTGAGCGGCTTAATTCTGTAAACAAAATTGAAATGATGTAGAAATTGTCATAGGATTCTCAACTGTGGGGTTGGGGGCCGCTTGTGGTGAGGAAACTGCTAGCACCCAACGAAATGAGGCATTTCACATTAACCAGTTGGAAATTCTGCCAGCTTACTTCGGTTTCAAGTATTTGTTGAATACTTACACATTTTTTCAAAATCTTTTCAAGATCGCCAATACCATTGCAGTTGGTTTCATAACCTGCATGGCTGGTAGGTACTTCCCCTCTTGAGATGAGCCCACGAGATATATATTGAATAGATGCGATTACAAAGATGTTTGTATTACATATAAACGCTCTAGTCACGATACTAAAGCTATTAGAGAATCAAGACGAATCCGTTCAAAGGTATTTAGTGGGAACTGTCCAAATAATTCGAAAATTCTCCTTTTTGCGTCCCAATGTTATACCAATTATAAAAATTAATATATTTCGTGTAAGAATGACTCAGATGCGTACGCCATTAATGCGTTCATGGGTTTCAATCTCTTGGGTTTCCACTCTTCGGTATTATCAAAGTAAAGTTCATAATTTTTGTTCCTTTATAGCCTACCATCATATCGCATATTTAATGGTTTACTTGCTGTAATTTGTCTTCGGACCCACTGGTCCACTGGTCTTTGAACCATCTGACGTGGTTATATATATACATAAGTATATATATATTTTTTTTTTTTTTTTTTCTTTCTCTCTCGTTCCTGCAGCCGCAAATTACACCTCACATACCCTGGTTGGAACTACTGCTGGCTGCTCGCCGGTAGTCTTTATTGATAAGAGATTTCCCACTCTCATCTATAGAAATGATGAATACCTTTCAGTCAGTTTTATTTCTGTCCTTCTGTAAATTCATTTAAACAACACGATAGTTGATCAATTAAGTTGTTTCAATTCGGCAATCAATACTATACATCTCTTCCATGGATGTCTTCAGCAAGCATTAATTCAATTGAATTTGAGTTGTTGAAATTTATCACAACTTTACCAATAGTTGTAGATCTCGTAATATTAGAGATAAGTGATCTCTAAGTATAATATGCAGTTTCATTGAAAAAATTGAACATAGGTACTATAAATAGATTTTCTAAATTTTTTTTTTTCAAATTCATACTGACTTTCTATGCTAAAATGTAACATCACTTGAGATCCTTGAAATGCATTATTTTTTTTATTTTTTTTTGTGTTTTGTTTTTCTCAATCAATGATCTGATGAAATTTCAACTATAAAAGAACTTTTGAAGCATTAAATAATTTTATGAGCTTCAAGAACATTACATAGAATGCAAAAGTTTTTCAAAATTGTAATAATAATAATATATAACATAGAACTTTCCTTCGAAATTTCTCGTCAATCAAAATTTTTAATTTTTAATTAAAACTTTCTGAACAGGTTTCTTCCGTATATAATACAATTTTTACATTATCGTAAGTGTAACCCTCAATAGTTATCTTGACAAAATTAAACACCTTCGACACAATTCCTCAATACAGCGCGGCCTCAAGAGCCCGCCATATCCACAAGAATATTTTAGTTGCAGTCACTTGGCATATCCACAGACTGGTCCTTGTTTTTGCCCAAAGTACACGACACTAAGTAGTTGCTCGAATACTTTTGAAATTACAATTTTCCTTATCGAAAATTCAGATTGTTGACTCATTTCTTACAAATACTATGATCCTGTGATAATAAAATCGAGCATTATAAAAAACAAAGTTATACAGTACCTCGTAAATATCTATCAAAATAAATAAAATTGTTCATTAAATAAGAACATAATCATTATTATGTATTAAATATGATATACCTGATGGTTAAAGTGCGTTTTTCGCATAATAACTACGAGTAAGACCTGTTTTCATGACAAGTCTCTCAATATCTACAAGTATATCATGCTAATCTCGGAGGACGAATACGATGTGTAATTAATGATTAAACGAACTTACCTGTAAGTGAAGTTCGATCATAATTATACGAGTATTCGTCCGAAGAGATTAGCATCCCACCCTCCCACGGGTTACCCCAGTGTCATGAAAACGTCAAATTTCAAATTCAAGGTTAAATTTGTAATATATATGTGTTTATGTAAGTGTAAAAAAAAAAAAAAAAAAAGATCAAGCTCCGAACTAAATGACTAGTTGTGCAGGAGTGGGGCCTATATATAGCGGCCTGCTATCGGCCGGTAAGAGGGAGCGTTTGTTTTTATTTCCAGCTACCTCAACTAACGTGTGAAAGTGGCCGTACGTACACGGTACTACAAGTATATCATGCTAATCTCTTCGGACGAATACTCGTATAATTATGATCGAACTTCACTTACAGGTAAGTTCGTTTAATCATTAATTATACTTACGTACTATAATTATTATTATAATATTAGGTATATATTTTAATTACTTCCTATGTAGCATATATATATTAATATTTATTTTATCCATCATTGCGAGCTATTTCTATCTCATGTAAACTCTATCTGTGAAAACTTGTAATTGGCGTTATACTTGTTATTAATTTGTCTATCCATATTTGTTGTAGCTGTAAGTTTTCCGAACAAAATAAAATAAAATAAAATAATATTATGTACATAGCTTCTAATAGAGACTGCTTTTAATAATTCGGTTGTATTGGTCACAATCTTTAAACTAAAAAATATGTTAGATTAATTAATTGCTACCCGTCTCGCGTGAAAAGCTTTTAAGGTTTTAGAAATATTTTTAAGGTCTGCAAATTCTCGGAACCTGGTTAATTTATTTGTTACCTATCTAGACTGACTTATAAATTGAATGGTCTATTTGTTAAAAGCGACTCTACCACCGATTCATAAAAGAAATTCAAATAATACGGCGTTGCAGGACAGACGCGGCAAAACGTTCGCGCGAAACGCATGGTCGTCGTATGGTAAACACGTTTTGTCGTGCCGCGGTGGTCTGTGCGGCTCCGTATAAAAATACGCGCGCGGGCTTTTTGTCCGCCAGACAAACAATAAAGGCAAATATTAGCTTTTTAAAATTATTGCGTCTATTTATAAGAAAAACTAATTTTCAAAAAATATCCTCAAATCTCACACACAGCTCGGAAATCTATTTACAATACCTACCATACAGGCTACCTATATTAGGTTTATATTATTTCAGATTAATTCAGATTTAAGTAATATTTCATCGGATACAGTGGTGATGCATCATGCCTGTGCATCATGCACTCTATCACCTCTTTAAAAGACTATTATTTTCGTCCGAGCTTAAGATTTACATATACTACTTACCTACTTACTTGTCAGGCAAGAAAGACATGCTGCTGAAAATTGATTAAAACGGAATGAAATCATACTAATATTATAAATGCGAAACTGTGTTTGTTTGTTGGTTTTTGGTTTGTCCTTCAATCACGCCGCAACGGAGCAACGGATCGACGTGATTTTTGGCATGGGTATAGTTGATGAGCTGTAGAGTGACATAGGCGAGTGATACTTTTTATCCCGGAAAATTGAGGAGTTCCCGTGGGAATTTAAAAAAACTTATTCCACGCGGACGAAGTCGTGGGCATCAGCTAGTGTGTAAATAAAATTAAAATAAGATAAAATCAAACCCACACGAAAAACTTACCTCAAAAAGTCGCTCAAACAATATCCCTTCAAGAGATATTATAGTATAGTAGGTTTATTATAGTAATTTAAAACAAATCTTTTAAATCACATCACTCCATCGTCACACCATATTCACATCACAGTTGGTTCAACACAAAAACGCCGGGAAAATGAAATTAACTTTAAACTCTCGCACACTGGCGGTTGGTGAGTACCGCGAGATTTCGTAGCTTGTTGTCTGTAGAGCGAGGCACGGTTGTACGATAGGAAGGTCGCGGGTTGACTGCCGGCCGCCGGGCGCCGGCTGCCGCGAACGAGGCGCGAGGTGAGGCGCTGGCCGCTGAAGCGCATCGGACCCCAACGAGCTGGCTTTTGTTGTTGAGTAGGTAGTTTGGGAGAGAGATACACAGATAGGTACCCTAGTCGGTGTTAGGAACTAGAACTCAAATCTTCCAAATTATATGTTGAGAATAATTTGGAAGATTTGTGTGGTGTGGTGTCGTGCCGGTGCGAATGTCTGCCTTATTGGGCGGTGACAGGCTAAACGCTGTATTTGCCTGCTTTCGCGGATTATAGCGAATGAAGCTTTTTGTTCCTTGATTATCATGGAATTCCGCAAAGTAACGCCTGCTTCTGTCCAATGTCATGTAGGACAACTTGTGCCAAATGTGATATGTCAGGGCTCTTCCACCAGTTCGGAAAGCAGATTCGAATCAGGTTTGCTAAGAGAGTTCAAAGCGCGCGAGCGCTCGCCACTGTGACAGAGAGGTCGTCCCATTTTTTTAAATTTAGCCCTTGACTGCGAGATCACTTGATGGTAAGTGATGATGCAATCTAAGATGGTAGTGGGCTAACCTGTTAGGGGCATGGCAGTTATATTAAACCCATACCACTACTCGGTTTCCGATTCGATGCTCATTCAGCTATCACTGGCAAAGTTGGAGCACGTCGTCATCACGTGTACGATTTTTCCAGCCCAGGTCCCCACAAATTCCTGGCAGAGTCGCCTGGCCGGGTTTTGGGTAGGCGAATGACAAACGACTACAGGTTTCGGATGATACTTTAATTAATGATCATTAAATATTGGATACATGGACTTAAATAGTAACTAGAGACTAAGCCCCACAATGCTGTCAAAAACAACTAAAAATGAAGATTATTTAAAAGCTAAAACATAATGATGCATTGACTCTTAGGCTACATGAATTGACCCCGCGGAGCGCGCTCGCCGGAGCGCGTGCGGCGGTTGTTTTTCTCGCGCCCGCAATATTTTAGGATCCTTTTTGCATTCTTCTCTTGCTTCGATTTATTTTTGCAAATGCGAAACTCGAAATTAATCTGGCATTCCATCGACCTAGATGTTACAATGTGCCATCATCGCTGCCCGGGCCCGCTGTACTGAGCAATCTCGTCTAAAAATAATGACTTCCCGACCGAATTTCGGCCACGGCGGCCAATCTCCAGATTCTAGATTAGCTATCTGCGCGGGCGATATTATAGCGCAGTGTGTGCGCAAACACATGTGCAATCTCTGCCGGTTTCTTGCCGGTTCTTCTCGCGGTGGTAGATTCTTACGACTTATCATAAGTGGAACAAGTTGTCCTACATGAAATAAATCATTTCATTTCATTTCTGTTCCTTTACTCTCAAAGCCCGATGGGACGGAAAATGCGACACGACCGGAGAGAGATCAGATCAACTTCCTAACTCCTTCCAAAATCTGTATTCAGTAAACAGAATGCAGGTCGTCTCGCTACGGGCTGCAGCGGTGCGGTGTCGTCACACTCTCATTGCGAATTGCTGCATGCGCATCGCAGGGTGAAATCGCACCAACCCGTATGAATCCAGCTCACCTACATTAACTATACATACTCGTATCAATCTGGCTGACATCTAGATATGCACCTAGGTAATCAAATAAATATTATAAATGCGAAAGTTTGGATGGATGTATGGATGTATGGATGTATGGATGTGTGGATGTATATGGATGTATGGATGTTTGTTACTCAATCACGCTCCAACGGCTGAACGGATCTGGATGAAATTTGGCACAGAGATAGATTATAGTCTGGAATAGCACATAGGCTTCTTTTTATACCGGAAAATTAAAGAGTTCCCGCGGGAACCGATAAACCTCAATCCACGCGGACGAAGTCGCGGGCATCAGCTAGTAACTAATAAGTAAGTACAACATGAGAAGATAACCGCGACTTCAGCCGCGTGAATTCATGTTATGTGATTTTTGCGAGAACTCTTCAATTTTCTGAAATAACGTACCTATCGCCAAGTGAGAGACAGACAGTTTTTTTTTATCCACCACAAGTCAGCCCTTGACTGCGATCTCACCTGATGGTAAGTGATGATGCAGTCTAAGATAGTAGCGGGCTAACTTGATAAGGGCATGGCAGTTATATTAAACCCTTATCCCTAGTCGGTTTCTACACGGCTTCGTACCGGAACGCTACATCGCTTGGCGGCACATCTTTGCCGGTACGGTGGTAGCCGCGGCCGAAGCCTCCCACCAGGCCAGACCAGGGAAAATTCAGAAATTATGAACTCCCAAATTGACCCCGCCGGGGATCGAACCCGAGACCTCCGCAAGTTAAGACAAAAGCGCTCAACACTGCACCACGGAGGTCGTCGAGATAGGCACTTACGCAGTTGCTTTCGTATTTATAATAAGTAATATAAAGCGTAGCAGACAGACAGACACACTTACGTATTAACTATCTATACTTATAATAAAACTGTAACATGTCCAATTCTGTACATTGAAGATATTTTGAAAATTTTTTTTGGAGGGCACTCATTATTCGATACTGAAGCCAAATCTGTAATTTTTTTCATTTTTGTCTGTCTGTCTGTCTGTCTGTCTGTCTGTCTGTCTGTCTGTCTGTATCTTGGCCGCGCATCACGCCGAAACTACTGAATGAATTCAAACGAAACTTAGCACGATTTGAGCCCATACTACGAGGTAGGACATAGGATACTTTTCATCCCGAAATTCTACCCCCGAAGGGGTGAAATAGGGGTTGAAAGTTTGTATGAAAGTCCTTAATTTCTCAAGTTATAGCCATGAAACTTGATATATGAGCTGCGGGTTGAAAATGGAGACATACGTGTTTCACAGTTTTTGAAAATTCGACCCCTAAAAGGGTGAAATAGGGGATGAAAGTTGGTATGAAAGTCCTTCGTTTCTCAAGATGTTTTACAAGTTATATCAACGAAACTTTTTATTTTGGCTTATGGTAAAAAATAAAGAAGTACGTGTGTCACAGTTTTTCAAAATTCCACCCCTAAGAGGGTGAAATAGGGGGTGAAAGTTTGTATGAAAGTCCGTCATTTCTCAAGTTATATCGATTAAACTTGGTATACAAGCTACCGGTTGAAAATGAAGAAATAAGTGTTTCACAGTTTTTGTAAATTTTACCCCCGAAGGGGTGAAATAGGGGTTGAAAGTTTGTATGAAAGTCCTTCATTTCTCAAGTTATAGCCATGAAACTTGGTATATGAGCTGCTGGTTAAAAATGAAGACATACGTGTTTCACAGTTTTTCAAAATTTCACCCTCAAAGGGGTGAAATAGGGGTTGAAAGTTTGTATGAAAGTCCTTCATTTCTCAAGTTATATCGATAAAACTTGGTATACAAGCTACCGGTTAAAAATGAAGAAACACGTGTTTCACATTTTTCGTAAATTTTACCCCCGAAATCTATACTTATAATAAAACTGTAACATGTCCAATTCTGTACATTGAAGATATTTTGAAAATTTTTTTTGGAGGGCACTCATTATTCGATACTGAAGCCAAATCTGTAATTTTTTTCATTTTTGTCTGTCTGTCTGTCTGTCTGTCTGTCTGTCTGTCTGTCTGTCTGTATCTTGGCCGCGCATCACGCCGAAACTACTGAATGAATTCAAACGAAACTTAGCACGATTTGAGCCCATACTACGAGGTAGGACATAGGATACTTTTCATCCCGAAATTCTACCCCCGAAGGGGTGAAATAGGGGTTGAAAGTTTGTATGAAAGTCCTTAATTTCTCAAGTTATAGCCATGAAACTTGATATATGAGCTGCGGGTTGAAAATGGAGACATACGTGTTTCACAGTTTTTGAAAATTCGACCCCTAAAAGGGTGAAATAGGGGATGAAAGTTGGTATGAAAGTCCTTCGTTTCTCAAGATGTTTTACAAGTTATATCAACGAAACTTTTTATTTTGGCTTATGGTAAAAAATAAAGAAGTACGTGTGTCACAGTTTTTCAAAATTCCACCCCTAAGAGGGTGAAATAGGGGGTGAAAGTTTGTATGAAAGTCCGTCATTTCTCAAGTTATATCGATTAAACTTGGTATACAAGCTACCGGTTGAAAATGAAGAAATAAGTGTTTCACAGTTTTTGTAAATTTTACCCCCGAAGGGGTGAAATAGGGGTTGAAAGTTTGTATGAAAGTCCTTCATTTCTCAAGTTATAGCCATGAAACTTGGTATATGAGCTGCTGGTTAAAAATGAAGACATACGTGTTTCACAGTTTTTCAAAATTTCACCCTCAAAGGGGTGAAATAGGGGTTGAAAGTTTGTATGAAAGTCCTTCATTTCTCAAGTTATATCGATAAAACTTGGTATACAAGCTACCGGTTAAAAATGAAGAAACACGTGTTTCACATTTTTCGTAAATTTTACCCCCGAAAGGGTGAAATAGGGGTTGAAAGTTTGTATGAAAGTCCTTCATTTCTCAAGTTATATCCATGAAACTTGGTAAATGAGCTGCGGGTTAGAAATGACAACATACATGTTTCACAGTTTTTCAAAATTCCACCCCCAAAGGGGTAAAATAGGGGTTGAAAGTTTGTATAAAAGTCCGTCATTTCTCAAGTTATTTCGATGAAACTTGGTATATCCACGCGGACGAAGTCGCGGGCATCAGCTAGTTAATAATATTATTACAATATTTAATCAAGGATATTTAAATAAATATCCTTGTTAACTGTAAAGACGCAGTTTTATGTCCTCATTCTTCTAAGTTATTGCCAAAATATTAGGATGAACGAACCATAGATTAGTACCTACGTCTTTAAGATTGATTCCACTGTCTATGGATCGAACGCCCAACACGGAACATTAAATAAATCAATTTTAAGGCATCGCTTATTAACTCGTGAAGAACGTTTTTGTGCAATAAAATCATCTATAGATCCGTTTTTCGCTATAAAATCATAAATAATAATGAGTAGGTATGCAAACGTGAGAGAAATAGTTCAGCGTGGATTGGAGTGTTTTATGGTAATTTTATTGTTCCATTTGCATAATCGACGCCCATTAACATTTCACTGCTGGGCACAGACCTCCACTCTCATAGGAGAGAGGGAATTAGAGCTTAGCCCGCCAACCCGCATTGGAGCAGCGTGGTGGGTACGCTGCTCCAATGCGGGTGTGCGGGCTTTAACGACTATTATCATGTTAGTGATAATAACCGGGACCGACGGCTTAACGCGCTCTCCGAGGCACAGAGGTGAAACACCACCAATTTCCTAACTCCGGGCTAGTACCTACTGAGAATTTCTAATCAGAAGAACCCAACACTTAATTATGGCCCGACCCGGGACTCGAACCCGGGACCTCGTCAGCCGCAGTCGAACATGATAACCACTAGACCAACGAGGCAGTAATTGCGCTAATAGGTACTTATGCATATCTATTCATCCATGAGCCCGACCCGAGAATCAAACCTCGCCAGCCGCTGTCGAACATGTTAACCATTCAACACTACAATAATATGCAGACGAGTGAAACTCTACTTGACTAATGATGGATCGTGCGTGTCATCGTGAAATTATTACACACATTTCAGACGGTTAGGTACTTGCGTCGGATGATATTGATATAATTTGAATACGACGACATTCATGATTTTCTAATCGAATTGTTTTCTACGGGTATATATATATATTTTTTTAATTTATATATTTTTTTTTAATTAAAAGTATAGGCGTGCGCTTGACGACAATCATGCCTAATACAAAGCAATGATGAGGTCTAGGTTTGAGCGCGCTTGCCTAGAAGAAGCCTATTCACTCTTGCCTTGAAGGTACCTACTTAAGTTATACGCGGCAGGGAATACAAGCGCTGGAAGGGTAGTCCACATCCTGGCGGTTCGAATCAGATAACTATAGATAGACAGATAACTATAGAGATAACATTCCTCTATACCTCTAGATAGATTCACTTGACGATTCAAAAGTACTTGTAAAAGTAAAGTTTATTTGAATAAAAAACATTTGCATTTGAATATATAGCCTGTTCCAATAGCGAAGATCTATTTTAGAGAGTAAAGAGTATAAAAATGGGCAGACGAAATTGAGCTCTAATTCAATGTATTTATGGTTTATTTTACTTTGACGAAAATCTTTAACGTTTGATCGGCCATTCTTACATGATTGGGGGGCTGACACGTGGATATGTTTGCGAATAGTTCAGCTGTGGACGATTATCGGTTGAAACCTTAGGATATGTCTAGTGGCGTAAGTTTGAAACTGCTCTAATCTAACTCTTCTATACTAAAGCCTGTTCCAATAGCGATGATCGATTTTTTCATTAGTCAAGTGGCAGACAAGATAATGAAAAAATCGATCATCGCTATTGGAACAGGCTTTAGTATAGAAGAGTTAGATTAGAGCAGTTTCAAACTTACGCCACTAGACATATCCTAAGGTTTCAACCGATAATCGTCCACAGCTGAACTATTCGCAAACATATCCACGTGTCAGCCCCCCCAATCATGTAAGAATGGCCGATCAAACGTTAAAGATTTTCGTCAAAGTAAAATAAACCATAAATACATTGAATTAGAGCTCAATTTCGTCTGCCCATTTTTATACGTTTAGGTATGTACGATACCCTAAACGTATAAGAATGGGCAGACGAAATTGAGCTCTAATTCAATGCTGTCATGGTTTATTTTACTTTGACGCCGAACCTTTACCATTTGATCGACAATTCTTACGTAATCGGGGGGCAGATTCAGATACCTACTTTATTTGCATAGTATAAGATGGTTAACGTTACAGAGTCCAACATATTAGCCCGGCGTACGAAATATATTATTTAGATTATCTTATGTGATTTTATTATTAAGAATATTAGGTTCATTTACTTAAATAACTACATAAGAGACGAATTACCTACTTGAACATTTATTCTTCTTTATTTCTAATTTATAAAGCAGCGGTTTACTGCAAATCCGTACCTACAGATAGGTACGTCATAATCTTCGTCAGTAAGGCGTTTTTTTCAAAACTCCCCTTATTTTCCAAGAATAACAATCAAAAACTTGAGCTCAAGTTACTTACCTCTGTGACAAACTTTGCTAATATCGGCTTGGTGTATTATTCAGGTAAGAAAACATCACAGCTAGGTAGTTAACTGCACTAAATGGGAAAGACTGGTACCTATCTGTGCTGGGCAGGTTGGTGGGATTTTCAGCAAAATGTTATGAAATAAAATCGAATTACTTAATTTAGTACCGTTTATTTTCCAGAATAATTAATGTTAAACAAACATGGGTAGTCTTGTTTTCGCGGCTTCATCAGCATGAATTTTTGAATTCTGTTACAAAGCTCCTTATAGACATTTCATTATTGTAAGTTATACTTTTACTAGCTGATGCCCGCGACTACGTCCGCGTGGATTTAGGTTTTTGGTTCCCGCGGGAACTCCTTAGTTATCCTGGATAAAAAGTAGCCTATGTGTTATTCCAGACTATAATATATCTCTGTGCCAAATTTCATCCAGATCCGTTCAGCCGTTCGGGCGTGATTGAGTAACAAACATCTATCCATACATCCATCCAAACTTTCGCATTTATAATACTAGCTGATGCCCGCGACTTCGTCCGCGTGGATTGAGGTTTTTCGGTTCCCGCGGGAACTCTTTAATTTTCCGGGATAAAAAGTAGCCTATGTGCTATTCCAGACTACAATCTATCTCTGTGCCAAATTTCATCCAGATCCGTTCATCCGTTGGAGCGTGATTGAGTAACAAACATACATCCATACATCCATCCATCCATCCAAACTTTGGCATTAATAATATTTACTAGCTGATGCCCGCGACTTCGTCCGCGTGGATTGAGGTTTTTCGGTTCCCGCGGGAACTCTTTAATTTTCCGGGATAAAAAGTAGCCTATGTGCTATTCCAGACTATAATCTATCTCTGTGCCAAATTTCATCCAGATCCGTTCATCCGTTGGAGCGTGATTGAGTAACAAACATACATCCATACATCCAAACTTTCGCATTTATAATATTTACTAGCTGATGCCCGCGACTTCGTCCGCGTGGTTGAGGTTTTTTTGATTCCCGCGGGAACTTCTTAATTTTCCGGGATAAAAAGTAGCCTATGTGCTATTCCAGACTATAATCTATCTCTGTGCCAAATTTCATCCAGATCCGTTCATCCGTTGGAGCGTGATTGAGTAACAAACATACATCCATACATACATACATCCATCCATCCAAACTTTCGCATTTATAATATTTATATGGATTTGATATTTGATTATTTGATTTATATTTGATTTGATATAATATGACGTTTATAAAATATGTATTATACTTTTTATTTTCTTTTCTCTCTATAATTTGGATATTCTCGCTCTTTCTTATATTTATCATCATAGGGTTTATGTTTCCTATCACTTCTACTCTGGTCACTCGATTTATCCTTATAATATCTCTCCTCTTTTACATTAAAACGGTATGTCTGAATGTCCCTTGAACTAGAACTGTCTCTTTCTTCCTTTATAAAAATCCTTTTATTATCTACATAAATTGTTCTTTTATCATTTCTTCTGTAATCCATTTCTTCCCTAGAAGTATCTCTATTTCTTTCATGCTTCCTCGAATCACTATTATAATGCTTTTCTCTGTCATCTGTTGAATCGTCTACGTCTTTTTCAATCTTTACTCTACAAGTGTCTCTGTTTCTTTCTTGTCTCTTACTTCTGTCATAATTATCGTGTCTTCTTTCTTCTATTGAAGAACGGTATCGATCTTTTTCGACGTCTCTATAAGAATCGCGATTTCTTTCATGTCTTCTATAACTATCGTATTGTTTTCCTCTTTCTTCCGGCGTAGATGGATATCGATGTTTATCGAATCTTTGTGAGCACTTATCATCATCATAATCATGTTTTCTTTTATTTTCACTATAGTTTTTTCTTCTATCTTTATCATAATTAGTATCTTTTCTATCTTTATCAAATTTTCTATGATAATTTTTACTGTCTGCGGCGTTATCAAAACTTTTGTCAGAATGTTCTTCATTAACATTATGACTTTTACTATGGGATTCGTCGTGCGACTTAGATTTAGTGTGACCTTGTGCTTCGGTATACATCTCCATCTGTGACAAAAATATTGTATTTATTATGGCATATAAATATATTATACAAAAATCGACGCGGGACACCCGCTCGACTTCAACATAGTGTGTAGGAACAAAAATTTATTTATGCCTGACTACGGCAAAGCCAAAAGGAAGGGTCTTGATTTTAAGTCTGCGTGCCGCACTCAGCGTCGCAAAATCCATACTAAGGAGTTCCTTAAGTAACGATTAAGCGACTCTAAATGCAGCAGTTAGTATAACTATGTATGAAATGTATGTTTTTATTAATGTACGAGTATGTTCCAGCGCCTAAGCTATTAAGACGATTTTTATAAATGAGGTGTCAAATTGTCAATTGATTCGTTATAATAGTCCGGGGACAAATGGATACATATATTTTAAATGCTACATTTCATACCAACAAAATCGACATGTTACATCCAAAAAAGTCTCTGTCGGTCTCGGTCTCTGAAAATATTTCCCTAATCGGGTCACAGTTTTTAATTAATAACTTCTGCTTGTTACTTAGCAGTGGCTTTTCAAAACAGTTATCCCAACCGATTGTGCTGAAATTTTGCATACACCTTTAGTTTGGATGACATTGGTCCCGATTCTAGAATGCAACTCTCTAAACTAAACTAAAATTAAGAATCGCCAATCTTAGCTTTTCTATATCCATTTGCTATTCTGTGTATGCCTCCATCTAAATTTAGGATGTGTAAAATCCTCGCTAAGTTATCGTCTAAATTGAATTGCGAGTGTTACCATATACAGAAACAAAAATTGCACAATTTGTCTTTGTTTTTTGCACAATAATCATAATAATACTTTTTGCGACTAAAATCGAATTAAATGGCATTTCATACGAAAAAAATTTATTTTATTTTAATAAAATTGATGTTCCTTGCACCAACTACGTAATAAACTGCCAAAAAGAGACATTTTGTCAATGCTACTTAGGCAGATTCCTAGTTCCATGATGCTACCACATACTACCTCTATGTTTATTCGTCTGTGGCGGTCAGTTGTCACTTGCTATTCCCTTAAAGGACTTGTATCCAGGGCCGTAAAATAAATTTAAAAAACTTGCTATTCCGTTGTCTTTGGTACATAACTTGTTTGTTTTCACTTTTCATTTCGATTTTCGAGTTTTCACAAAAATCTGTGAATGAAGCGAGTAAAAGAGCAAATTAAAAGCAAATGTATCTTCTAGTAGAGAAATTCCATCCTAAAAATTAAGTTATAACCTATGCACCAAGAGCGTAGAACGTCAAGTCTCCATGGACATCCTCGGTCACCCTGGTGAATAACTTGGTGGCAAGCCTATGAAAGTAAAAGGCTACAAAAGGAAGCAATTGGTACTGCATCGGAAATTATCGCTGCTGCAACGACAGACATGTAGGGAGTTCGATCACCGGCGTTTGCCTATCTTCCGTTCCGATTCCGAAATAAAACGAAGTCCAGTGTTTGTGAACCACGTACCGTATAATATCCTAACTGATGCCTGAATCTCTTCAAGTCTAGGCCAGTCGGATTAATTGTCGCGAACATAAAAGTAGATTTCCTTACCGAAAGGAACCTAACCTACAATCTGCGCGAATCTGTCTCGTTTAGCATCTAGCGTCTCAAATACAGTTTAAGAACCTTTTATCAGTGTAAGACTTATTAACAATAAACCACCTGAGTGGCTTAGAATCATATTAGTTTTATTTGAAACCCCCCCTGCATAGACTAGGACCCGTGAAATAGGTAAATCCTGTGTCTATCAGGTTCAGGTATCTGATCAGGTTGCACAGGGAATGTACAACAAGATGCTTGAAGTCTAGCCTACCTAGACCCAGGCACTCTGTTACAATAATTATAAATAAGTTGATTTTACATGAAATAGCTATTTATAGTTGATGTTGAGGTTATAAGGGATGTGTTTGTATGATTGGACCATCGAATTAACCAATTTTGATAAATTTTATTACATAGCTAGGTACTTAGGCTTACATCCTGGAAATGTACTATTTCTACTTTTTATCTTGGAGAATCAGTTTCCAAGGGTTCACAAGCATCATCTTAGTATACCAATATGTTGACTTTAAATGAAAGAAATATGTATACATAACATTGTTATGTATCTAATGTTAATTATATATTGATATTTATTCAATTTTATTTAGGTACCTAGTAGATTGTTATAAAAGAATAACACAAAAATAAAAAGATTTAATTAATTTTCTTTTTATTAATTAAAGTATATTAATAAATCCTTGTCTAATTATTCTTGCTTATGCAAGGAAATCCACATCTTATTCTCTTCTTCTTGGAGAGACAGCTATGCAAGGCCTTTGATCCACAACCACTTGCAGCCAAGAATAGTAGCAGCGTCTTTGCTGGGATATCCTTAATTATTAGCCTTATCCGGGTAGAAAAGGCTATGTTAGTGCATTAACGCAGGGCAGTAGTAACAGATGTAAACAGTAGTAAAATGTGTTTCTGTCGCCTCAGCAGAGCCTCTGCAGCTGTGTTCTGGAGCTTGAGATTGGATACATGTCGGTTCAACCAATATTTGCCCCGTTAGACTTGGATCAATTTGTTCTGTGAATTACTTGGTTTTCATCAGCACTATCTGCAAAATACACAGAATTTTTGTATTTGGTATTTTATGGAAGGTATAAGGGTTACTTGAAAAAGCTTGAACTTGTATATTTTGTCAGTTCAGTGATAACATGCATATTACTGAACGAAGCTAAGTCTTCCAAGTCTACTTGAGTTAATTTGCACTTGTTCTTTAGATATAACTGAAATACTATGTGTTGCCTACTGACTGCATACTTAAATATACCTACTTAATTAACATTTTTTACAACATTCTAAGTAATTTATACATAATATTATGATGCAGTGGATGTGGTCTTGATAAATCAAGGCAATCTAAATAATTTTTAAAATTACTCTTCTGCCTAACCCATACTACAGTGGTAGATGTCCCTAAACTGAAACTAAAAATTTTCAAAATTCAAATGTTTTTTATTCAACTAAACTTTTACAAGTACCTACTTTTGAATCGTCAAGTGAATCTACCACTGGTTCGGAATGCCATTTCTACCAAGAAGAACTAACAAGAAACTCGGTGGTTGCTCTTTTTAAATAATTCATTAGGTTATTTCAAACTAGTTAGGTACACTTAGGTATAGGTTTGGGTAGATATAAGTATGTATAGCTAAGTACCTAATACAAAACAGAATCAGCTAATGATTGAATTCTTTTATTGTATGGGTTCCAGCTACTACTAGGTACTAGATATACCACAGAAGAAGCAAAAAGCATGAGCTGATTCCCTGTATGGTGTATTCACTAGTTATTACTACGGAGCTACTGACCATTGGGTTTGCGTACCTAAACAGTAGGAAAGCAACTCTTATGGTATAACTGTCTGTCTGGTCACAATTTGCATTATGTTATTTACCTAAGATTATGAATATTACAAAATTAGCTTTCTTTTGGAACAACCAGAGGTATATTTTGTCAGTTTAGAGAAAACATGCATATTTGACCGAGCGAAGCAGTCTCCAAGTCCACTTAAGTGAATTTGCACGTCTTGCTCTTTAGATATAACTGAAATAAGTATGTGCTACCTACTTAATTAACATATCTATACTTACTAATATTATAAAGAGGTAAATCTGGATCTACTGACCCGTATTTGAAAATTCTGGTACCAATAGAAAGCCACAATTATTTGTGAGTGTCATAGGCTTTAAATTAACCCGAAAAATTATGGAGTTGCCATGGGAATTTAAAAACCTTATTTCACGCGGACGAAGTCGCGGGCATTTGCTAGTTTTACAATATTCTGAGTAATTTATACTACATAATATTATGTTGCAGTGGGTAGGGTCCTGATTTATAGGTTCTTGATAGGTTTGGGTAGATAGGTATAGCTAAGTAACTAGGTACCTAATACAAAAGGAATTAGCTTGTGAATTTTATTCTTTTCTATTCTGAGTTCTAACTACCTAGTACCTACCATAGAAGAGGCAAACAGCATGAGGTGATTCCCTGTATGGCGTCTTCCCTAGTTTATTTTGGTTTTCTTAGGAAACTCCAGAGCTACAGCCATGGGTGTGCGTACCTAAATGGCACGAAAGCAACCCTTGAGGTGCAACTAAGTAAGTCCATCCAGTCACAATTTGCGTTATTTGCCGAATATTAACTAAGATTTGACCCTAAAATTACCTTTCTCTCGAAACAACCAGAGCTGCAACAACGTTTTCTTCCACCGACCAGAAAAAGAAGCTTTTCTTCCATTTTAACTGTTAATTTTAGCTGTTATCATTTTAAACACTAAGTTCAATCCCAAATGCACCTAATAATGCATAGAAATTACACTTGAACTATTTAACTTTTTGTGAAAATTCGTGTTTATTTTGCTTAAATCCGCTTCTCTAGACTTAGCGGCCACCTTCCGAGGTCCTGTCTAAAATTGGAGAAAAATATCCAATTTTAGTTTGACGTTTCCTAATTTTGGCGTTCAAAACGTCGACTAGAATAGCATTTCGTTAGATCATCGCTAAATTGAGTAGTTAGAGCTGTCAGATTTAATTTTAGGTTAGACCTGTCAATTAAGTGTGTTTTCAGAATAGCAAACGTCGCTAAGTGTTATTTAAGCGATCCTAATTTAGAGAAACTAACAGAGAATTGGCACCATTGTGGCCAATTCTGTATTACACAATCTCTAAACTAAACTAATATGTCAGCTGTAAAACTAGTTCTGTCCCTTTCCAAAGGGACTATTATGAAAGGGTTAGCAATAATTCATTTTAGTTTAGTTTAGAACTTGTGCACTACAGAATCAGCCCCAATGAATGGTTAGTTAAGTGACGTCAATCTTAATCCAAAGATGGCGGATTAGTTATTTTTTATGCACTTGTCTGGGACTTCGGAGCAGGTGATATGGCTCGACCGTAACAATAGGATGATCATCCTCCGAGCGGGTGTTGTGCTCGGGGACCACTGGTCCAACCGTTCATCTTTGGAGGTCGTATATATAGCGTAATTCAAAAACTTCGTAAGCGTGAGTTGGGCTCTTCGTGTTCGCGTCCATCGTACTAGTAATGCCATCTATTGGATTATGTGCGGACTGCGAATACCGCCACACACTCATTCATGATATGGGTATCTATTAAAAGGGTTTGCTGAGAATACGAAAGATAAAATGACGTCACATTAAATTCAATATGGCGGGCGATAAAAGTTTGTGTTTAAAAATGATTTTGGACTTATTTTTTAAGCAGGTCCGCACAGGTCCAGTACCTGCGTGTCGATGAGTCCGCGCAGCGTGTGCGAGTAGTTACTTGAGCGCGCGGCCACTTTGTACTTGGCGCGGCGCCGCCTCATGTCGCGCAGCTCCGCCAGCACCTCCAGCTTCGACTTGCGCAGAGTCTGAGGCTGCGACGCATCGCCCGCCTCCCTGCACACACATTTCATTATATTTTGTATTGTTATAATTTATTCAGATATATTGATTGCACACAAATCTTATTGCAAAAGAAGTAGTAAAACTACAACGAAACGTGCAAAGGCGGTCTTATTGCTAAAGTAATAATTAATTGTATTGTCATTGTTAAGCAGTGATCGCCGAATGGTTTAGACTTTTGACCTCGAGTCAACGCTGATAAATTCGCGTGCATCATCTACTGACAAGATAAATTACATTAATTATTTAGCAAATACTAGCTGATGATGGGAACTCCTTAATTTTCCGAAGATAAGAAGTAGCTTATGTCACTCTCCAGGTCCTCAACTATACCCATACCAAAAATCACGTCGATCCGTTGCTCCGTTGCGGCGTGATTGAAGGAGAAACCAACAAACCAATAAACCAACAAACAAACACACTTTCGCATTTGTAATATTAGTATGAAGTATGATTCAATACTCAATTTGTTTATTTCATAAAGGATACACACTACGTCTACACAGGTGTCTCTTGTGATATGTCTTGTTTTAGCCCTACCACCGGCGCGGAAAGGAAATTCTACTGAGAAGAACCAGCAAGAAACTCAGCAGATCTTTTCAAAAAGCACCCTCGGGAGTCGCACCAGTGGTTTCACGTGCAGCGGACGGACTAGCCCAAGTGCGGAAAATAACCCCAGGATACGAAGAATAAGAAGAAAGCATCCTCGATCCTCACCCCACGGCCAAGTCAGCGAGCTCGTCGCACGCGGGCCGCGAGTGTATCACCACATCGTAGATGGCTCTGCGCTCGTCCGCCGTGTACGTCGCCTGCAGCCGCTCCGCCGTCTGCGGCGTGTGGCCCACATTCACATCACCTTCGATGTTGAGTTGGGACTATGTTACGTTATATCAGAAGAATTATCGAACAAATACGACCTCCGTGGCGCAGTGTTGAGCGCTGTTGCCTTAACGTGCGGAGGTCCCGGGTTCGATCCCCGGCAGGGTTTGGAAATTTATAATTTCCGAATTTTCCCTGATCTGGCCTGGTGGGGGGCTCCGGCCGTGGCTAGTTACCACCCTACCGGTAAAAACGTGCCGCCAAGCAGTTTAGCGTTCCGGTACGATGCCGTGTAGAAACCGAATAGGGGTATGGGTTTAATATAACTGCCATGCCCCTAACAGGTTAGCCCGCTGCCATCTTGGACTGCATCATCACTTACCATCAGGTGAGATCGCAGTCGAGGGCTAACTTGTAGTGGATAAAAAAAAAAAGATAAGATTGAAAATTATAAATGCTTCTTTTCATAGAATGAAACATGCCATTAAGCAACAAGCACTGTTCAAAATGATGATTAGTTAAAAATTATAAATGACATCTTTTTAGAGCATGAGAGGTGAAACAAATCTTAATCCATGCGGCGGATGTAGAGGCGGGCATCATTATAAATTGATGTCTAAAATGCTCTGAATATTAATTCTGAAAATATATTTTTATAAAGGATACATAATAAAAAGGATATAGATTTCCAAAGCCAGGAAAAATTGTTCAGTGTTAAATACTGTAATGGTAAAGAAATCTTATAAATTAATTGTTTTACTAGCATTATAATTATTTTAAGTTATTTTTGACAGTCTAAATAAAAATGGAATACCTCTGTTGAATACTGGATCTGTCTTGGATGCATAGTTGATAATATCCTTAATGTTTTCTGATGCTGCAAAGAAAAAGGATAAGAAAAATTGAATTTATTGGCCCACCAGTTCAATGAAGTCGGACGAAATGTTTTTGTTCCACATTTCTAATACTAAACCCTAGGGTTTGGAACTCCCTTTCGGCAACCATGTTTCCTGCCAATAATGACTAGAGTACCTTCAAGGCAAGAGTGAATAGGCATTTTCTAGGCAAGAAAATGCCTATCCACTCTCAAATTTATTTTCTCATCAAAGCTTTTCATAAGCATGATTGGTGTCAAGCGCAAGCCTGTCTTACAAAGATTATAAAGTCCACAATGCATTAAGCATTTTTATAACAAAATACACAAAAAAAGTAGTGACCATGTGACTCTTTTTTAGGGTTCTGTACCCAAAGGGTAAAAACGGGACCCTATTACTAAGACTCCGCTGGCTGTCTGTCTGTCTGTCTGTCTGTCTCCAGGCTGTATCTCATAAACCGTGATAGCTAGAAAGCTGAAATTTTCACAAATGATGTATTTCCGTTGCCGCTATAACAACAAATACTAAAAATTAAAAAAATATATATATTAAGGGCGGTCCCCATACAATAAACGTGTTTTTTTCGTATTTTTTTGCTCAATATTAAAAACGGTAACAGGTAGACGGTTCAAATTTTCACAGAATATTAACTTGTATATTACCTTTCAAAATAAATAATAAAATATAAATAAAGTAAATATTAAAGGGGGCTCCCATACAAAAAACGTAATTTTTATTTTTAATACGTCATAAATCGTAAAACTTACTACAGGTTTGTACGGAACCCTCGGTGCGCGAGTCCGACTCGCACTTGGCCGGTTTTTTATTCAAGTAAGACAGATCAATAATACAATTTAGCCTGCAGTCTCCTTGCAAGAAGAGAGTGCAGTCAAGAGCAAACTTGGAATCTTATAAAATAAATAAAATATTACTGCATTGTAACTGCCTCGTTGGTCTAGTGGTTGGCATGTTCGACTGCGGCCGACGAGGTCCCGGGTTCGAGTCCCGGGTTGAGCCATAATTGATTATTATTGGGTTTTTCTGACTAGAAATTCTCAGTACTAGCCCGGAGTTAGGAAGTCGGCGGTGTCTCATCCCCGTGCCCCGGAGAGCACGTTAAGCCGTCAGTCCCGGTTATTATCACTAACATGATAAATAGTCGTTAAAGTCCGCCAACCCGCATTGGAGCAGCGTGGTGGGTCTAAGCTCTAATTCCCTTTCTCCTATGGGAGTTGAGGCCTGTGCCCAACAGTGGGACGTTAATGAGCTGTCGTGATTACTAATGGTACTATTCCCAATCAAGCAACAATACTCACAGAGTTTTAAAACTGTATTTGAATTAGCATCAAACACATCAGGCAGGAATATATCATCATCAGCATAACCCTGGGACTTTAAAGAACATCTGGCCTCATGCTCCTCCAGTTTCTCCACAGGAACTTTGTGGTTGGAGTCATACCTGCATGTACTCTTTGGCTTGCTCTTCAACATAAAATTTTAACTTCATTGTGGGTAGTCAACATTATAGTAAATTAAGTTTTATTAAAGACTAGATAATGCCAGCGAGCGGATTATGGTTTTTCGATTCCCGTGGGGAACTCTTTATTTTTATGAGATGAAATATGTTAATTCTACGTAAGTATCTCCATTCTGAATTTCAGCCAAAGCCAATCTTACAAACTAACAAATATCCAAACTTTCACAAATATAATTTTACTAATCAAGTAATTACTTCATTATTACTAATAGTGATTATTACTTGATTAGGATTTATAAAAAAATATGAATTAAGTAATTAAAGGTTCTTACAAAAATTAGGTTTTTGAAAACCACTCCAAAACCCATTACTATAATTCTATCATTATAAATTCAAATCATTTATTTTTTAAATACATCCATACTAATATTGCCCGCCAACCCGCATTTGAGCAGTGTGGTGGGTCTAAGCTCTAATTCCCTCTCTCCTATGAGAGCGGAGGCCTGTGCCCAGCAGTGGGACGTAAATGGGCTGTAGTGGTGGTGGTGGTGATACTAATATTATAAAAGTGAAAGTGTGCCAGTATGTCTGTCTGCTACACTTTTCCAGTCCATCTTTTCAACAGATTGTGACAAAATTTGGTTTAGAGGAAGGTTGCATCCCAGTAATTTTCAGGGATAAAAAGTAGCTTATCTATGTCTTTCATAGATAAGCTACTTTTTATCCAGGAAAATTAAGGAGTTCCCATGTGAAGTGAAAACCTTAATCCACATAGACAATGTTACAGGCATCATCTAGTTCATAATAATTAAAAAACATAATCAAATGTGTGGTAGGTAGTTGTAAGCTTCGAGGATTCCAGACTTGCCCTGGTCTGAGCAGAGTCCACGACAAACTCAGCCAGGTATTCTTTTTATTATCAAACATTTCATGATACCTATCACTTAATAATTATTAGATCAAAGATCGTTCTGGTTAGTGGTACAAGAAATGGGCTTTTTAGGGTAAAGTCTTTGAATTTAACTTTCACCTGACATGCCCAGATTTGATTCATAAAATTGTTGTATGATGTAAAGCCAGGAACCATGAATGGGCCAGGGCTACCCTACCTACCCCTCTTCAGCTTGTCAGTGTTCGCCCAATAAGAGCAAATCCCTCCAAAAGACAAGTCAAAACTTTAGTTGATAGAAATCTCTCATTATAAGTAGTCACTCCAAAAACTAACCTTTAATATTTTTTGCCTGTCCCATTGCAAACTTTGTAATATCATTGTTACTTCTTTATCGACTTCTTTGATATAGTTCTGTAATTCAGATAACTTTTCTTGCCTTGAAGACATTTTATTATTAAATGATTTTATTAATATCTAAAAACATAACCTGAAAGAAATCTTGAATAAGGATAAAAAATTGTTCAGTAGGTATTCATAGTATCACCAATTTACCATGAATATGTTAGTAATAATTAAATATTAGTGCCGATTTATTACGTTTTTCGTGAATCTTAATATTTTACGAATAATTATGCCAAACCCAATATCCAGCCATAAACAAACAAAAATTGCCATAGACAAAATTTGCCATTTGTCAAATTTTTTGTTTTTTTTCATAATTAGCAAGAAGCTTGTACCATGTACGCATAGAAATAGTATGTATATTCATACAACGTGACTACCACAGAGTTAATATGTCTGTGGTGACTACCTACATGATACTATGCCCCCATTACAATCTTGTCGCAGAGATTTACAAAAAATAGGTATATAAAAGAAATTGATAAACCAGTAAGGTTTATGTACCTACAGTTCGCGGGCGAGTTGAATGCAGAGTAAATGTATGTGTCACCATACATTTACTCTGCATTCAACTCGCGCGCGATCTATACACATTTCCTACGTACTACGTGTATGTGACACTAAAATAATTCTAATTATCTATAAACCGAACTACCTGGCAATTTCAACTTTGTAAAAATACCTTCTGATTCTCAACCCAATTTTCCTTACAAATATGGACCAGTAGCGTAGACATACGAGAGCAGTAGCATCTACCGGTGGCTTAATAGTGGCGGAGGTGTGGAGGCGGTGTAGCCTTGAAAGTATGAAAGTGGCGTCCTAGCCTCTGCTTTGATTTAATACATTTCAAAGAGCCTCTGTATACAGGGCGTCCCATCGCTTGCATACATTTTGAGATATAATAGAACGCGTTCTATATACGCCTCGCCCGCGCCCATCGCCTCTCATATGTCCCGCGATTTACTTGTCTCTACCCGCGGGGCCGCGATGGTCTCGCCACACGAGTTATCCGATCAGAGGGGAAGCTTCCTAATAAAGTCGAAAATGTATACCTATTCTGCTAGGGTTGTCACCTGATGCATGTCAACAATTTAAGGAAAAATAAAAATATTATACATCGACTTAGACATCGACAATCGACAATCGACATCGATATCGACAATCGACATCGATATCGACAATCGACATCGATATCGACATCTACAACGACATCGATATAGACAATCGACATCGATATCGACAATTGACATCGACATCGATATCGACAATCGACATCGATATCGACATTTGTATCGACCATCGACATCGATATCGACAAACGACATCGACAATCATAATCGATATCGACAAACGACATCGACATCGATATCGTCAATCGATATGAGTATCAAAATCGATATCAACAATCGACATCGATATCGACCATCAAAATCGGCATTAATATCGATATCGACAATCGACATTCACCATATTATTTGACTTTTCTATGTCAAATATGGTGAAGCTGCTTCTAACATTATATCCTTAATGGTAAGACATATTCAAATTCTTTTGATTTATATTTTTTTTTTTTTTCTTGGTATTTAAATATATTCTTCCCGAACCCAACCTAACCTAAACCTTCCCGAAAGTAGGTAGGTACGTTAATTACACAAGTGAAAAAATCATAAAAATAGGTTCATTCGTTTCCGAGAAAATCGTTAACAAACCTACATACATACCTACATACGGGTCAAATCCTTTTGAAGTCGGTTAAAAATGTCGGTTAAAAATGTTGGTGGAGCCAGGGGTAAATAGGAAACACCTGCCCCACGTTTACCCTATTTATCCCTGGGGTCGCAACTCGCAACTAGCAAAAAGTTCCTCCTACCTCTATACAAAGTTTCTTCAAAATCGGTTGAAAAACTGGGCCGTTAAAGCGTAACAGACAGACAGACTGAAACATTTTCGCATTTATAATTTGGGGAGTGGACAAAGTCACACATTTTAGCCATATTAGGTACTTCGCGTATTCTACTATCTGAGCACTGTCTTCAAGTAGGTGAGACCGACTTAGGCTACATAGTACATACCTACCTGTCTAGCACGTCATTCTCACTTGACGATCAATGTTATTACCTAGTTTTATTGTACAGGTGCGCTAGGTACGTGTAAAAAGGTACTTACTTCTCTTTATCTCTCGGGTATGAAAAATAGGAAACATCCTTATTGTCTTTAGAGCTTTTCAAGCAAACTGTGCAAGTATTCGGCATTTTTGTTGAAACCGAACACTATATTTACATAAATAAATCTAAATAGTTTTATTTTTAATACAAAATCAGTAAACTTATAGTAATGAAAATAAATTGAGGAACAATTTCGTGATTGAACACGAAATTGTTCCTTTATTTATTTTCATTAAACGCACGACCGTCAGCCACAGTCAGCCCTTGCGTTCTAACTTCTAATCGGTGAGAGCTCACGCACACATCGTTGCGCTATGTATGGGTGAAGTCGCCGCGAGCAGTTTGTATGAAGCTTCCTCTCTGTTCAGTTCTCTGTGGTCTCGCGCTCGCGCAGACCACAGACGGCAGTCGTAATTCCTTCTTCCATGGCTCGCGCCAAGTTGTGAGTATGTTCCGATATACACTGCGATCACAGAGCTCTTACTGGGGAGAAATTCGTTCCGTTATGGACTGACAGTATACTGCCGCAGTATCCTAGGGAAATATATGACGTCATAAATCGTCACCATTTTTGTACTGTGAGCACTGGCGTTTTCGAGGTAAGGTGCTCTCAGTGCTGACTGCGTTCCGTTTCAGTAACCAGTATACTTTTAACTATAAAGGAACAGCTTCGCAGTATACTAAATTGACGTCACACCTTACAGTGCTCGCAGTGTAAATCGGAACATACCCATTATTGACGGCTCAGCCTGTCACCATGACATTGACTGTTGACATTTGACAACTTCTTTTCTTTTTACTCTGTGATGCCTAGCAAGACGAGCAAGACGTGTGCTTCTTTTGCAGGCCGTTCTTTCTGAAATTCTGAATGGTTTGAAAAAATGGCAGATTCCGAGGTAATTTCAATACCTTTACGAGATTTATCTTACCAGAGTGTTGCCGGATATCTAACAGATGTGTTTATTGTCAGGTACATAAGAGGTTGAAGGATATTCCATTTAAAATTCAAACCGCAAGTTTGAAAGGGAGACGTGAAGTTATCGAGGAGATTCAGAATGTTTTATCAACTCCAGGTCAGTAAGAAAAGAAACAGTAAAGAAAATATATAATTAGTCCTCAGGCAGTGTATTTACATTTGTGTTGGTCGCTGGGACAGCTTTATTGATCCATACTAATGTAGGTAGTGTGTCACCTATCAGAAGTGCAGTGATCCAGAATATTTGCAACAATGTGCGGGTCACTGGGCACCGGTACGCCTAATGAACCCAGAAGCAATATTTTTAATGCCTCCTTATAATTTTCTGTAAACATATTTTAAACATAACCTCTTTCTAAACTGAGGATTTTGAAACAAATTCATTGCAGCTTCAATGTACTTTTTAATATTATTTCAAACAAATAGGTAATGATATATAACATTATTATGATATATATCATTACCTATGATATAATATATATTATAATATAACATTCATTAAACAGTATATTAATGTAATTAATTGAAATTTATACAGTATTTTTAAAATTTTTGGTTGTTTAAAACCTGCCTATTACACCTTTTATTGGTCACTATGACTGCAATGGCTTTAATATAAAATTTACATACTTGTGCAATCCACGGTGAACTTAAGCCTGTTAACATTTTTATAATAAATGTGCAGGTATAACAGAGCCAGCGGTACGTTTTGTGTGCCGAGTGTTGCTACTGACACTGAACAGGTACAGGGACTCCACATCTCAGTCCTATGTGAAGGGTTTGCTCGCCTACCTGTCAACACAGCATACGGAATGGACTCTGAAAAACCTCATGCCCGCACTGCTTGAAGTTTCTGAACAATTGAGGAACATTTCCCCCTCGTGAGTTCCTTACCTATCTATATTTTTACACTTAATATTTACCTTAAAATATCAGTGTTAACAAATAATAAATAAGTTAAGTCATTACATGGTGAGTGGTGGGATATTTGTAGAATTTTGGTTTCAAGATATAAGGGTTTGCGTAAATAAGCCAATGTAAAAGAACATCTTTTTAAATTGCTCTTTTCCTGATTATTATTGACATCATAGTTATTGTAAAACAATTAAATCAATGAGTAGATGTTAAAATAATATAACTAATAATAACAAATCTTTGGTTAAATTTGGTCTTTGTCATCTTAAATGTACAAAGTTTCCAGCAATTAAACAATTCATTTATTTATTTATTGAGAAAATTATATAGAAAATAACTTTTTACAGAAGCATCTTTTATTTGAGTTTATTAAATTTGTTTATCAAGGAAAAACACCAGTCAGACAGGCTTGTATGCCCTGCGCTGGAGCACAGTGCTGGTGGAAGGAGCGCTAAAGTACCCGGAAGATGTGTTGGACTACAGCACCCTGGTGTTGGCACAGGCTAACCTGCTGGCCGTGGTCACTGCCCATGGGGACAAGAAGAAAAACGAAAAGGGATACTCTTTGGTAACTATCCTATGCTAACATTTGATAAAACACAATTACTGGTCAGTAACTAGTTACACGGGTCACTTCAAGAGGAAAAGGACGACATTCGAGCAGTGGCAGGTGGCATATGGTCCCGAACGGCTAGAGACAGAGGGGCGTGGAAAATGATGGAGGAGGCCTTTGCCATGAGGCAAACGGACGGGGTTGTCGAGGCAGTGCAGCATATTAATAGTTAAGAACAAGATATTGTAAAAAAAATGTCTGAATAAAGGCTTTATTTATTTATTTAATTTTTATTAACTAGTTACACATTAGTCCAAAAATGCTATCTACAAAAAAATGTCTTGCTCTGTGTATATACCAAATGTGGTACAATATTGAAGATTTTTCTCCCAGTTTTTTCTGATTTTCTATGGTTATGTGTTATAAGAATAATTAAGGTATATTTCTTGTAAGCAATGTAATAAAGATCAGTAGCTTAACATTTGAAATTATTTTTGGTCCTGAGCCTGTGCAGAAGAGAGAAAAAGTCAGATAACAATTTGTTTTCACACTAACTCCACTGTGTGGGCAATGTTATGCAGTTTTAAGTGATCTATTTTGATGAATTACAAAATATACTGAGGACATAGTCTGTGCTACCCTTAGATATATTATAAAAGGCTAGCTGATGCCTACAACTTTGTCCCCGTGGACTGAGGGATTTTTGGTCCGGAAACTCTAATTCTCCGGGATAAAAGTAGCATATGTTTTATTCCAGACTATAGTCTATCTCTGTGCCAAATTTCATCCAGATTTGTTCAGCTGTTCTGGCGTGATTGAATAACAAACATCCATCCATCCATCCAAACATCCGCATTTATAAAATTAGTATAGATAGATTTTAATGGCACTCTAACATTTTAGCTGCACAACTCATGGTCAGCAATGGGCAGTGAGAGGCTGTCAAAATGGGTGACCGTGTTACTGGCACAAGCCACCGACTCGGGGCCGCAGGTGTGCGTCAGCTTCTCGGCGATCTGTCGGCATGTCAAACAGACTGGGGACGATGCGCTCATCTCCGCACATAAGGTATAACGTGCTTACAGTGATTAATTGGAAAAAAAATTGAGTACTTTGAGAACTTTGGATTTTGTCCAAAAGATTTCAGTAGGAATTTGCAGTTTAAAACACATATTTCCAAAAAGTTAAACATGCTTGTTTGTGGATTGTTTCAGCCTTCTAGTCAGGGACCTGGATCCCTGACTAGAAGTTTAACCATCAGGGTATCACTTAGTTACGCTTTGTCAAAGATACTTGTAGGATGATAATTATGACAGATGAGAGGTGTATAGGAATAGTGAAAGACTAGAGTGAGACAGACTGAAGCAGTACTATGCAAATGGCATCTGCCAAAATTATCATCCTAAGTTAGACAATACTATAATTATTAAAATTCAGTAAAGTTCCATCAAATGATCTGTTTGCTTAGATACTATTGTCTAGGAAATTTATAGTGATCAATTTTTCCCAGAACAAAATGCTGGAGAGCCTAACAAAAAGTCTGATAAGCGTCAAAAGCCGTCCCAACGCCAACTACATCAGGGCTTGCTCTGATTTACTGCACCTGCTGCAAAAGTCTGACGTGCAAGACACGTTGCTACCAGCCCTGCACAAAGCCATGCTGAGAAGCCCTGAGACCATTATACAGGCCGTGGGGGTTGTTCTGGAGAACTTGAATGTTCAAGTGGATGGTATAGCTGTTGATATTGGCAAAAGTTTGATTGGTAAGCACATTATGTTCACATCCATACTAATATTATAAATGCGAAAGTGTGTCTGTCTGCTACGCTTCCACGGCCCACCTGATCAAACTATTTTGATGAAATTTGGTACAGGGATAGGTTGTATCCTGGGGAAGGACATTTTTACTACTTTTATCCCGGAAAATTGAGGAGTTCCCATGGGAATTGAAAAAAACTTTACCTACGCGAATGAAGTCGTGGGCATCATCTAGTTTCTTATATTTGAAGTAACTAAACATATTAAAACAAAAAACCTTTATCCACCTGGGAGATATGAAACTTTGCATACCTTGGCCCGTTCAATGTTAATTCCATTTGTCCTCACTTAATTCTCACAACTTGCACATAGCTTTTCATACCATTTTGTACTATTATAATGATTCTATCTATTCAACTTGATCCCTTGCTTTGAAAGTTTGATTCCCTATTGTGTGTCCCCCATTCTTCTCTCTTCCGTTTCTAAATATGCAAGAAAAGCAAGCCAAAATCTTCCAAAGTACTCTCAACAAGTACATGCAAAGCTTTTACGATTAAGCTTCTTGTCTCTTTGCTTACCTATTATCCTACGCGAGCGCCAGACGCGACACAACGCGATACGACGCTATAGAAAATGACAAATGTATCTAGGCGAAAACATAGGCCACGTAAAGGGTGACTCGTTGTCCTAGCCTCCTAGGTGAGCGACAGACGCGGCAATGCGAAGCGATGCGACTGGACGCGACAGTATCAAACAGTAGCTGACCTTTGAACGTGGCCTACGTTGTCGCGTATATACGTCTGTCATTTTCTATGGCGACTTATCACGTGTCGTTGCATGGCGTCTCTTCTGTCGCTCACCTAGAAGAACAAGTCATTTACTGTTTGATACATTTGCGTTTGCCGCATTGGTCGCTCACTTATGACAACGGGTTAAATTACTTGACGTTGCGTGTTTGTGCAGTGAACCTGCACTCGCGCGACGAGTGGGTGCGCGCGGAGGCGCTGGCGGCGCTGGGCGCGCTCGCCCGCCGCTGCTCCGCGCCCGACGCGGCCAGGGCGCTGGTAACACACGCCTTTGCGCACTACAACGGCGCCTCGGGCAAGCTCACCTCCAGCGAGGATAAGATCGCCGTGTTGAATGTGAGCGGACTGATTTTTGTTGGAATGTATTAGCAAGTTTAATTCTAAGTTTAATTCATAATCTCTGGTATACTCTAGAGACCGAAAGTGTTTCTCTCTCTGCGTCGTATTCCACATTGCTGAGGGTCGGGACCCCTTTCCATTAACCACATAATGGTAGGTTTCTTGAGATTATAATGCGGTGGGTTCCCACGTCTTTCTGCACGGATCGACTAAGAGCATTGAAACTAAAGTTTTTGTAACGATTATTATCAGATGAAAGTGATGATAACCAGGACCGACGGCTTAACTTGCTCTCCGAGGCACTGACGAAAAGGCCAAATTTGAACCTCCAAATTCGGTCACCAGTCCAGTTACCGACTTGGGTTAAACTTGCTTAAGAATTGTAATCGACTAATATGCGTTGTCCCAACTAGGCCACTCGTCCCTCAAATCAGTTTGAGTTAGACTAATTTCCCCTACTCGCAGGGTGTGGGCACACTCAGCGAGCTGGCGGTGTCCGCAGAGGACAGGCTCAAGCTGTTCGACGAAGTGGTGACGCAGACGGGCCGCGTGCTCGACAGCGAGTCCCACGAGCGGACCCTGTGCGTCGCCCTGGAGACCCTGTACCGCTGGATCCGCAGCCTCGACACCGTCTTGCCCGAGAAAATCTTGCAGATTTACAAGGTAAGGCACTTCACCTACACAAAACTTATTTAAAAATGCTTAATCAGTTACTATAAAAGGCTTTGTCCTGAGTGACTGACAGACAGACAACCTACAGTCCAAACGGCTGAACGTAAAAATTTGAAATTTTGATAGAATATTCCTTGAGCACCCAAAAGGTGTACTAAAGGAAGAATTTTCCAAATACCACCCCCAAGGAGATTAAATTTGAAATCAGATGGACAGATGGGCCGTGAAAGTGTAGCACATAGACATCTACACATTTTAGAGTCTTTATTGAACAAGCAATAAGTCTTAAAATGCTACGGAAAAATATTAGAGGCCTGCACTTTTTTATTCGCCGCGTGCGACGAGTTTCCACATACAATTTTACAATTCACGTCCACATTGGACACCCGCGCGGGTTTTACCGTACGCCCTAAATTTCATGGGTTCGTCCGCACTGGGAAAAACATTGGCGCGAATTTTTATTTCGCAATTCTGTTACACTAGAAATCATATGTGTAAACGCACATGCGAATAAAATTCGCGCGAAATCCGAACTCCGTATGGGAAATTATATAAATCGCGAGAATATAGGCTTAGCCGAACCAAGATAGTTAGCCAGCTAGTGGTTTGCAGAAAGGCCTGTCAGCGAAGAGCACGACGCAGACGGTGCGCATAGCGTACACGTCGCTGGTGGCGCGCGCGCTGCGGCGCGGCGCCGCGCACAGGGCCGCGCTGTGGGCTCCCCTGCTGGCCGCCGCGGAGAAGGCGGCGCAGCAACCCCTACAGGTGAGAGTTGATATGACAACGTCATCATTTTGCTGCACTGTCACCCTTTTTAGGAGTTCAGGGGGAGGGCAATGTCAAAAGATACTATACAATTTTTGAATTTTTCTTAAAACTAGGAGCCAACCTAGTATTACAGTTATACAGGATTCATTTAAAAATACTAATAACCTTTTAAGGGCAACTTCTCTACATAATACTGGAAAACTTAATCTACAACTTTTCAAGTCGACTAGTCGAGTAACAACCGCTTCGCCGCGCGCAAACTGCTTGCTGCGTGGGATACTGCTGTCTTAGAGCAGCCAATTTTACACATGTTTATATTATGTATATTTTATATGAAAAAAATTACGTTATTATTCTGAATTTTTAAGTTCTAGAACGAAAGTTATTCAGTATAAGGTACAGAAGCTACCCCTAAGAGATGATTAGTATTTTTAAATAAATTAACCCTGTATAGGTATCAAAATGAGAGAAATAATTTCCTGTAGCACCTGCTAGTGAGCGAAGGCATATGCGCGATGGCGGCGCTGGCCCAGCTGGACGCGGCGCGCGAGTTGCCCACGTGTGGGCCGGTGTGGACGGCGCTCACTCACCACCAGAAGCACGTGCTGCTGCACGACCGGGTGCTGGCCGCGGCGCCCGACGACGGTACTCCAACCGAAACTTGCTTTTTAAGCCCCCGTTCGGACGAGCGCTTTTTTACGCCGGGCGTTGACGTTATATTTTTCTCTATTTCAAAATAAAACTTACTAGCTGATGTCCGCGACTTCGTTCGCGTGGATTGAAGTTTTTTTATTATTTTTTTATTCCCTCGGGAACTCTTTAATTTTTCGGGATAAAAAGTAGTCTATGTGAAAATCAGATTATAATCTATCTCTTTGTCAAATTTCATCCAGATCTGTTCATCCGTTCTGACGGGATTGAGTAACAAACATCCATCCAAACTTTCGCATTTATAATATTAGTATAGATCAGTTCTCCTGTGTATTCACACGCTCGGGCTTTTCTATGTTCTGTATGAAATGGCAAAAACGTCAACGGCGTAAAAAAGCGCTCGTCTGAACTGGCTTAACAGTTCAAAAGTTTGCGTCCACTTCATCTGATCCAATGCCTAAAACCGATTTCTCCCTTGTAGAATACTATCAAGAATAATCATAAATTTTTTTATTACAAGAAAAGCTTGCCTTGGAATACATAATATCTGTAGTGGACAAAAAACTTCCATTAATAATTCACTGTAGATTAAATCAAATCACATAATATTAGAATCTTTTATTCGCTTGTTTTTCTACAAACTTATTTCATTAACTTGTTTTTCTACAAACTTATTTAATTAACTTAGTGTGGAATAGTTTCAGATCTTGATATAATTGGATAAATATTTTAAAAATTGTAGTTATTTGTTTATTTGCTCTAAGGTAGCGCTATAACATTTACCCCTTTATAGTCCTAATACAGGTGGGGTTGCTATGCAGAACAGTTTTGGAAAAGTACGAGAGTGTTGCCAATGATCAAAATTCACCCGTATTAAAGGCGTTCATACTAGTCCTGTTATCACCCGCGAAATCGGTCCGGACTGCCGGCATAGAGGAAGTTAAAGAACTACTTGCCAGAGAAGATCGAGCCTTATTAGCTAGACATTTAGTGCAAAAGTTGAATGAAGTGCTGGAGGAAGGAAAGATATTTACAGTGAAAGAGAAGACCCCTCCTGAGGACAAAGTGGATGTGACGGGGAAGATGATTTTGGATTGTATTCAAGCACTGTGTTCATTTAGAGGTGAGACATTCTATTTCTACTGCATATTATGTAAAGGTGTAATTGTTATACGTATTAATTTTTCAATAATTTTAGTCGTTAATACATCTTAGGGGTCATCCATAAAGTACGTCACACGTTAAGGGAGGGGTTTTTTTTGTTTGCGAAAACAATCTTCACACACTTTTTAGGGTTCCGTACCCAAAGGGTAAAAACGGGACCCTATTACTAAGACTCTGCTGTCTGTCTGTCTGTCTGTCTGTCTGTCTGTCTGTCTGTCTGTCTGTCTGTCTCCAGGCTGTATCTCATAAACCGTGATAGCTAGAAAGCTGAAATTTTCACAAATGATGTATTTCCGTTGCCGCTATAACAACAAATACTAAAAATTAAAAAAATATATATATTAAGGCGGGTCCCCATACAATAAACGTGTTTTTTTCGTATTTTTTGCTCAATATTAAAAACGGTAACAGGTAGACGGTTCAAATTTTCACAGAATATTAACTTGTATATTACCTTTCAAAATAAATAATTAAATATCAATAAAGTAAATATTAAAGGGGGGCTCCCATACAACAAACGTAATTTTTATTTTTAATACGTCATAAATCGTAAAACTTACTACAGGTTTGTACGGAACCCTCGGTGCGCGAGTCCGACTCGCACTTGGCCGGTTTTTTTATTTTTTTTGCGAAAACAATCTTTCTGCAAAATATTAATTTTCTTTTAGATTATATAGTGGAGGATGCAGAGAGATTAGCGCTAGAAGCGCTGCCGTGCTCCCACTACCCCTTAGTGGAGGCCATGAACAACAAGTCATGGATAAAGCTTGTCGCCTACCTGCGGCTGGACGCCTGTCGACTGGTCACCAGGCATCTCGCTGAGCTCAAACAGCGGTACATCATCGGCTTCACTCCCACTGAGGTAACTATCATTGCTTTGTTTCTATTCCAAATCAAAATCAAATATTTTATTCAAAGTAGGTACCAAATTGTATTAATTTTGAAGGTCATACATCATTAAATATGTTAACGCATAATCGAGAAGACTCAATTGTAAATACCTCTGTGAATGGTGTCCAATTTTTAAGTTGATTCCATAATTGTAGTCAGTTTTGTGGACTCAAAAATATCTCTTAACAATTTTCAGTGTATTAATCTACAATAATCATTATTATTTTATCAATATTCTCTACATTAGGTAGTACAAACTCCAAACACTTGGTATACGTTGCCTTCAATTAAGTAAACCAACGCGACCCGTCCGTGGTCCTTTATAGGGTGTGTAGACCTCCTACGAGTATGTGTGTCAAACTCGCCCAGTTTGACACACATCCTTAGCTTAAGAAACGTAGCACATCTCTGGTGGAAAGGCACCCTTGTCTTGAGCCTGTTCACGCGACAAAGTGGCCACGCGCAGACTGCGCGCAGCCAGACGTTGTGCTCGTTTCGTGGGGGGTATCTTTTGTATTGTTGTGGTAACAGACAATGCGCAACGTGGTATCAACGCTGGTGCGCTGCAGCGCTGCGGGCGCGGGCGACGCGGCGGTGTGCGCGGCGCTGGAGGCGCTGCAGCGGCCCGAGCTGCTTCAGGTGTCGCGCGACGACTACTTCGTGTACCTCACGCCGCCCGGACACCTGTACGACAAGAGCGCGGTGCCTGGGTGAGTGGACACAAGTCTGCGATAACTACAACTCATATATTTATTATACTTGTGTCGCGTATGTAACGTCTTGTCTCTACCGAAAGTTCAGAAAGCAGATTCTTCTGACAAAGGCCAGCAAGAATAGAAACATATACCACACTAGCTGCGGCCCGCGACTTCGTCCGTGTGGATTGAGGTTTTTTTTGTTCCCGCGGGAACTCTTTATTTTTTCGGGATAAAAAGTAGCCTATGTGCGATAATCTATCTCTGTGCCAAATTTCATCCAGATCCGTTCAGCCGTTGTGACGTGATTGAGTAACAAACATCCATCCATCCATACATCAATCCATCCAAACTTTCGCATTCATAATATTAGTATAGAAGTATAGATATCAATGTCTTCCGACTTTAATTAATCAATATAATTAATTAATTATCTTTAATTTAAGAAAATCCTTACAAATTCTGTTAACGTTTAGATGCAGACCATTTGAAATTAGATATTTTTTTTCTTTTTTTTTCTCTTTATTGGTATACATACAGCATATTAATTATCAAATAACTACTTACATCTAGTTTGCACATTCGCCATTTAAGTATTCACTATTGAGCTAAATGTAATGGTTAGTGCGGGAGTTATTATGTGAAATACAAAGCAATAATAAATAGTGAAGTTACAATTATTACAAGTGTCTATAGAATTGAATTTAAATTTAGTTACCAATATAATATATTACCTATACATTCTACACAATAATATGTACTTTATCTAATTTTTTTTAATTCTGCTACGAATTTTCCAATGCTGAGGTGAAACTGGTCTAATTGTACATATTTTTTATTGAAAAGGTTTATTTTTATTTTTTTAGGAGTTATATCGAATCATTTGGCTCTTTTAATTTAATGAGACATCCATTTTCATTCACGCATAACTTTTAATGTTGTGATTTTGATTGGCTATTGCGTTTGCGATATCAACGACTCAGATCGCGTTCCTATTACGTTCAAGTTTAAAAACATCCTCATTGTTATTTTGTGTCACCTAGCAACGAGGAGAACCGAGAGATGAACCTGAAGCGCGAGAGCAAGGCGTACAGCTACAAGGAACAACTGGAGGAGTTGCAACTGAGGCGCGAGATCGACGAAAAGCGACGCAAGGAGGGCAAACTGGCAAAGGAGGTATGCGATTCTGACCATCTTCAGCTCCCTTTGTCTTGAATCTGTGCAGATCCTTAGGTCTCCATATCACGTCGACTCTTTCAATCTTATCTGATCGCCACTGGAGCCCTGACTGTGGAACTTCCACCACTTGACCACGATTAATGCAAAAGAAAAAAAAAGAAAAAAAATAATTTTATGTACCAAACTTGTGACTATTGACTCTTATGACATATCAAGTTTCTACCAGTAATCCAGATAGCAGTTTCTACTGTGAAGAAACATATGATCAAATAGAGCAGTATTTACAAATTACATGTGTATTTTACATCCATTTTTGTATACTTATATCTCCGTAACCGAGTTCACCTCAAGGTTTCCGCTGCAGGTACCTCTATCGGCCAAACAGAAGGAGGCCGTGAAAGCGCAGCTTGCCAAAGAAGATGCTATTCGAGAAAGATTGACTATTGTAAGTAGTTATGTGATAAGTATCAAGTCTGTAATATAAATTGGTCTGCAGGATGTGCCCTGTCTGGCGGAGCTCTAAAGTGTCTTCTGCCACACATAAAAGGCGATATTTACTGACGTACTTAAACAGCTGGGTCTAGAAACTTGTGATTTAGCATGTAGGTTTTCTAAACAGTAAAAAATCCACCTATCCATCCATAAATCCATCTTGAACTAAATAATAATGTTATCAGATATGCTGACTCAAACTATTTGCCTGAAGTCACTATATACAGCTAAAATTTAATTGTGGTTGCCCACCAACCCACCAACGTTATGCCCACCAACGGAAATCCGTGCCCAGTGTCTCAATTAAGCCTCGAGTCGATTTGCGTCGTGACATTGTACAATGAGTGCAAAATGTGTGCGTTATGGCATCGTAAGTGTGCGAACTCTCGTAGGAGGTCCCGTTGCGTCGATCGAAAGGTTAGGTAATTTGGACTGATGCCATGAGTTGGCAAAAATCTTGGGATTCCATCCATTTAACATAACTTGCTCGAATAGTCATATAACTTGCCGTCAATGGTAAGCTAGCCCAGAGTAAGGAAGTTGGCGGTGTTTCACCCCCAGGCCTCGGAGAGCACGTAAGTACGTAAGTAAAGCTGTCGGTCCTGCGCCTGATCTCTCTTCGGGCGTTTCGGATTTACCGTCCCATCGGGCTATGAAAGTAAAGGAACAGAGAGTGCACCTGTGTTTGCGCACACACTTGTGCACTATAATATCTCCCGCGCTAATCTCTCTGGAGATTGGCCGCCGTGGCCGAAATTCGGTCGGGAGAAAATTATTATATAGTAACGTTTGGTTCGCGTGTCAGTTGAACAACGGCGTGGAGAAAGCTGTCCAGCTGTTGGAGGCGACGAGCCGCGGGTCGCCGCTCGCGCTAGGAGTGGGCGCGCGTCGCGTCGTGCGCGCCGTACTGACCGCGCTGGCGTCCCCGCTGGCGGCGCCGCGCCTCGCGCCCGCGCACGCGCAGCTGCGGCACGCGCTGCTGCCGCAACATCCGACACTAGCCGACCACGTGGCCAGGACCACGCTCAGGTGAGGAACCGCGAGGAGATCACACTCATAACCGTATCAAAATTGGTAATTTTCACGTGAAAAGTGAAAAGATGAAAGGGCGACTTTAGATTTAACGTAATTTTTATCGTAACGTAATCGGTGTTGGAATGAAACGTGCGTTGAGAATAATAGGGATGATGCCTATATAAAAAAATATATTTCTAACTGATTATTTTAAAATTCACATCCTCGGTTAGTTTTAAGTTTGATAAGCATTTTAAAATAAAGACTAAAGAAAAAAAGTGCGTTGATATTTTATGACGTCACAACTGTGAACTTCATACAACTTCCATACAAGAAGTGCGTTTATAAGTTTGATAAAGAGTTGCTGATTTGATTGAGTTGTCATCATCCCTATTGGGAAGATTTGCGTGGTGTGGTGTTGTGCTGGTGCTGGCTTATTGGGCGGTGAATATCGCAAGTTGCACGCTGTACCACATAGATTTGTCAGCTTTGGCGGATTATAGGGAATTAAGCTTCTCGTTCCTTGACCTTTATTGATTGATTGATTGATTGAAATGAACGTCATTTTCGTAATCGGCAACCTGAGAAACCCTGGAACTTGCAAGTGCCAAATTGATTTCCTAAAAAAACAGCCATCGGTATGAACACGGCGGAAGTGTCACCCTTGGATATAATTGTGCATATAATATTTTCGGATCAATAGTTGCGTGATCTACCCTCAAATAGTAGTTAAAACGTTTGACACAGGTTATACAAGCCCCAGTGCGACTTGGAGCCCAGCTGGCAGGAGGAAGACCTCACCAGAGCCACCATCCGCACCATCAACCTGGTGCACGCACACACCGCCGCCGCCAGGAAGGGCGCCGCTGACGGCGCGGACAGCCCGCAGCGCGCGAACCACTTCACCGCGCCGGGGTTCTGCTACGTGTTCCCGCTGCTCAAACAAGGTCAGTTGGCTATACAGCACCCCTAGCCAAGTTACATAATATGTATCATGGCTATTCTCTTTCTAAAAACATCAATAAATTCAAGAAATAAAGTGACTGTCATAATGTCAATACAAGAAATAATATAAACAGTGTACGTTTTATAATAAAATCCCAGAAGACATATTGGAGATCTGAAGACATACTGGAAATGCAACGGCATATACCAAATTTCATCAAAATCGGTTGAAAGCCTGAAAGGATCGGCCATGAAAGCGTAGCAGACAGACAGACGGATGGACAGACAGACACACTTTCGCATTTATAATATTAGCATGGATCTAATAATGGACGACATTTGAACTGAATAATAAATCCTTGTTTAATGCGGATGATGCCTATGTCAAAAATATATTATTTCTTACTGATTATTAAATAGAGGGTCTCCCAAAATACCTAAAATTCACATCCTCGGTTAGTTTTAAGTTTGGTAAACATTTTCAACTATAGATTAAAGAAAAAAAGTGTGTTGAAATTTGGTGACGTCACAACTATGTATTTCACACAAACTTCGATACTAGAAGAGCGTTTTTAAGTTTGATAAAGAGTTGCTGATTTGATTGAGTTGTCAAACCCCAGCTGAGTTTGTTGTGGGCTCTTCTCAGACCTGGGCGCGTTTGGAACCCTCGTAGCTTTAGTTTTAAGATACCGTAACAGATTATCACCATCATATTTTTATGTAACTGGATGTCAATAAGTGTAGTATTAAATCCAAACATTGATTAGCTATTTTCATATACTTACTTTATTTCAGCAATTTATACACACAGACACACGTCACTAGCGTTACACCATAGTCCTCCCTCCTACAGAGCAGTGTTGCCACCCTAGATTAATCAGGCAATGATATCATGTATAAATCGTTTTAAAGTTTCCCTCTAACAGTAGTGTGTCTACCTAAATTGAATAAATATTTATGACTTATGACTTATTATCCCTATTGCAGGATTAACAAGCAGCACGGCGCGCACCAACGAGTCAATGATGGTGAACGGCCTGGCGATCATATCGCAGCACGCGGCGTTGCGCGGCGACACCGGCGACATATTCTCGCGCGACCAGCTGCACCCTCAACTCTTCCCCATTGACCAGATGTTCCGACTGCTGGTTGATCTTATTGGTAAGTTCCTTTTCTGAAATGTACCGCGATAAAAATGGTCTCCCTCCCTTCGATTACTAACCAAGAATCTGTTCGACGAATATTACTCGTAAACTTGTAAAGCCTACTTTTGGATTATCGTGTAGGGGAGTTATCCTAAATAATCTTTTTTTTTAAATTTTATTTTACCATTTTGTAAGCGTGATTACAGCTTTCTAGCTCTCTCTTCTTCGTTTTCTTCTTTCTTCTCTTGGCTCTCTCTTTCTAGCTCAGAGGCTCTTAGTACTAAGAGCATCTGAGCTAAGCCGCGGATAAGTTTGTGGGAATGTATTTTTGTTTTGAAAAAGAAACGATTTACTTGAAAACAACAACATTTGACGCTGTATATGTATCGTGCAAGTTGTAATAATATGACAGGCAGCAGCAGCGGGCGCGTGGCGGCGGCGTGCACGGTGGCGCTGCTGGAGACGGCGCGATGTGCTGCGCGCGCGCCGCTCTCGTACGAAGACGTGCTTTGTCTGCTGGACGGCTTGCAGAGCCCGCTAGAGGTATGTCATATTGGCTTAAGAGGCCGGCGAACGCCGCTCGCAACTTCTACTCGAACCGCAAATATAAATTTGCCGGTAAATTGCTATCCCTATCTGGCTGATGACACATGATCGTGTGCAAGCGCGATAGCCAATATGAGCGTACAGAATTTGTTATACATTTAGTCTTGTTCCGTGAATACCAAAAATTATGAATGAAAAATTGTTGTGTTTTAAACTTCCTGTTGTTATTGTGTAACTTGACAATATAGGCTATGTTCCTGATCAATTAGTACGTGAGATATCGTTGGGTTTAATATGAAACAAATAAGGAGAAAACATGTCGTTTATGTCGTAAAAACATGCAAAACGCAATGTGCTTACATTAAATTTTGGGAAAGTATTTTGAAAAAATAATTATCCAGGCACCTAGATAAATACAAGTTCAATCTTAATAATCGCATAATATGGAGGAATTATGCTCGAATTCCAAATTATTTTGGTGTTACGTTTGTATGAGGAATTCACCCTCCGCTGGCGCCTTAAGATGCGGGCTGACAACGACATCTTATCCTGAAAATTTCAGCTTTCTAGCATCATCCCGACCGAAGCTATGATGATTCGAAAATACGACGAAGATATAAAATTATGTAATTAATTTAATAGGGCCCTCAAGGCCGTCAGCAGTGAGCATATTATTCTCTCTCTCCCTCTCTCTCTCCCTCTCCCTCTCTCTCTATCTCTCTCTCGCTCTCTCTCACTCTCTCTCTCTCTTACTCTCTCTCACTCTCACTCTCTCTCACTCTCTCACTCTCTCTCTCTCTCTCTCTCTGCGTCGTATTCCTCACTACTGAGGGTCGTGACCCGTTTCCATTAATCAAATAATATTAGGAGTTTTCTTGGGATAATAATACTGTGTGTTCCCACGTCCTTCCGCAAATTAATTATTACTAAATTACGATGTGTAGAGAGAGAGAGATAGAAATTCAAAATTCAAATGGTTTTTATTCAAAAAGACTTTTACAAGTGCTTTTGAATCGTCGAATGAATCTAGACGTGTTTTTTATATCAGAAAGATGTTTTAATTACTGATATTATTATTGCGTGTATAGTTTTGATTCAATTATTTAAATACACAACTCTGTATTGTTTCTCGTTTAAAAGTCTGAGGGTCTTAGTTTTTGTTTTGTAACAGGTGGTTCGGGACGCGGCTCTCCGCGCGCTGCTATGCATTGTAGAACGCATTCCGCCTTTCCTAGAAGACCCGGAGTACGCGTTAAATCTCACAATGCGCCTGTATATTGCGACGTTCGACGTTTCTGAGGATAACAAGTAAGTTGCTATGTTAATAAATAAGTGGCTCAATAACATAAGTAGTTTGTGATATTTATAAAGGACTAGCTGATGCCCGCGACTTCGTCCGCGTGGATTGAGGTTTTTCGGTTCCCGCGGGAACTCTTTAATTTTCCGGGATAAAAAGTAGCCTATGTGCTATTCCAGACTATAATCTATCTCTGTGCCAAATTTCATCCAGATCCGTTCAGCCATTGGAGCGTGATTAAGTAACAAACATCCATACATCCATACATCCATCTAAACTTTTGCATTTATAATTTAACTAGCTGATGCCCGCGACTTCGTCCGCGTGGATCGAGGTTTTTCGTTTCCCGCGGGAACTCCTTAATTTTCCGGGATAAAAAGTAGCCTATGTGTTATTCCAGACTATAATCTATCTCTGTGCCAAATTTCATCCAGATCCGTTCAGTAGTTACGGCGTGAAAGCGGAACAAACATACAAACAAACTCACTTTCCCATTTATAATATTAGTAAGGATAAGGATATATTTGATTTTATTACATAAAGAATTAGATTTTTTAATCTTACAGTGTAATATAAATGATACTTTTTTCTGCGAAAGGAAGGCATCTGATAAGAATTAGTGTCCATTCCACATGATATTGTTTTTCTAAAGTTCTTTCTGTGGCCTTATAATATACTTTTTGGACATTTCACACTCCTTACGAATACAACATCTATAAAGACCTTTATCTAAATTTTTAGTTTTTAAATTGTTTCTTACTATTGTAATTCCCATTGTGGGCATGTGTAAAGTGCGTGTACGTGCGTGCGTGCGTATGGACTAGTATTTTTGTTTATCTCGATAATTTTGTGCCTTTATGGAAAGTTATCATGATATGTTTGGATAGGAAGCTAGCAGAGGAGGTGTGGGTGCAGCTGCCGCGCGCGGAGGAGTGGCTCACGGTTGCGGCGGAGGACGTGCGCGCGTTACTGTTGGACCAGGTGCAGCACCCGGCGGACGAGCTGCAGCGCGCGGCCGCCGCGGCGCTGGCGGCGCTGGTGGGCCGCGCGCCCGACCCGCCCGCCGCCGCCGCCGCCGTGCTGCAGCGCCTGCACGAGATATACGACGAGAAGCTGCCGGTATGTCGCGTTGCCACCAAGTGCTGGAACTACATCCCACCACCGTTCAGCAACGTTGCTCAAATTATTTTACTGTGCCTATTTAATCAATCAATCAAATCATTTATTCAATATAGGTTAAAAATTCCTTCTAAAACATGATGGTGATAATCAGTTACGGTATCTTAAAACTAAAGCTACGAGGGTTCCAAACGCGCCCTGGTCTGAGAAGAGACCACAACAAACTCAGCCGGTTTTTTTTTGTTATCACCATCTCACAAAACATCTTAACTAAGGAACTATCAGAGCCATTAGAGCAAATCATTGCCAAGCTTCCTTGTCGTTTAAGTAATCCACCATCCACCATTACTCAAAAGTCAAGTTTGCTAGCTAGCTAGCTTATGGTAGTACAGGATACATTTTAGACGTTAAATAAGTTAAGTACTTTTACTGTATTTTTCAGCGTTGGATTAGCAATAAATCCATACTTCCATACTAATATTATAAATGCGAAAGTGTGTCTGTCTGTCTGTCTGCTACGCTTTCCCGGCCCATCCGGGAATCAAAAAACCTTAATCCACGCGAACGAAGTCGCAGGCATCATCTAGTAATAAAGTAAATTCTATTCTATCATTTACACCGGAGTTCTCCATCCGGTCAAGTGTACAGCCTATAACCAGGGCACACGTTGTGCAGATGATCCCCGCGGTGCTGGACCAGTTCGGGCACGAGCAGATGTCGGCGGTGGACGCGTGGGGCGCGCGGCGCGGCGTGGCGCGCGCGCTGCTGGCGCTGGCGCCGCGCGTGGACGCGGCCGCCGTGCCGCACGCCATGGCGTTCTTCGTGCAGCGCGCGCTCGCCGACCGCGCCGACCAAGTGCGCGACACCATGCTCGCCGCCGCCATGGCGCTCGTCGACCTGCACGGCAAGGTATGTGTGTGTGAGCGACAGAAGCGACGCCGCGCGATACGACGCCATGGAAAATGACAGATATATCTACACGACAACGTAGACGTAACGTCATTTTCTATGGTCGCTCACCTAAACAACGGGTTAGCTCTCGAGTCTCGTGCCGAGCGTGGCCCCGTCGCTCTTATGCTCAAAGATTGATTTTAGATACTGGCGATATTTTTTAATACTTAGCTTCTCTCAGATTAAAAATTGCGTTTATTCAGTGATTAATTCCTAGTTCATCCGGTGATACATAACCAATCTTTTTTTAATTTGCTGCCATTTCACAAGAAAGACTAAACATTATTAGTTACCGCAAAATTTTGACTCTCACAATCCTCAGTGATGAAGAACCTATTGGATTAAAATTAGAATTTGCCAATAATATATTATAAACATGATATCACTGTACCTACTGTTCTGTGTCACATACACACCACAGTATTTTAGTTCATCGTGATCGGAATTAAGAGACTTCAGATTAGCTCAGATAAAGCAGCTACTACAGTTCTTTCTTTTAATTTATTTCCTCGTGCTCGTTCGCAAATAAACAGTAAAAAAATTTGGTTCAGGAAACCTTAAGCAGTCAGCTGCCCGTGTTCGAACAATTCCTGGACACGGCGCCGAAGTCCGGCGGATACGACGCGGTGCGCCAGTGTGTGGTGCTGCTGGTGGGATCGCTAGCTAGGCATCTGGCGCCCGACGATGCGCGCGTGCGACCTATCGCGCTGCGCCTCATCGCTGCGTTGTCTACTCCTAGCCAGCAGGTATAACGCCTTATCGCATTCTATATATTCTGATCTATCTATCTATACCATCAGGTAATATATCATCACTTACCATCAGGTGAGATCGCAATCAAGGGCTAACGTGTAGTGGATAAAAAAAAATACTAATATTAAAAAGGCGTTTGGATTGATGGGTGTTTGTTACTCAATTACGCCAGAATGGCCGAACGGATCCGGATGAAATTTGGCACAGAGATAGATTATAGTCCGGAATAACACATCTACTACTTTTACTTTACTACTACTGCTACTTTTTATCCCGGAAAATTAACGAGTTTTCGCGTCGATAATCCCGAAATTCCTGACAGATTTGCTGCAACCCGACTGTCGAAAATGTCAAAATTAAGGTCATACTTCCCATTGTGTTTATCGACCGATAGACCTCAATTTTTTTGAAAAAAAATGTATTGTAATAAAATTCAACGTTTGATGATCAATTGAATATTTGATTGCCACAGATAAAAACCAGCTATGTGTTATATATTTGAATATTAGTCATAGTCATAGTCATAAATATTTATTCAAATAAGGTAGGTACACTACACTTATTGACGTCCAGTTACATAAAAATATGATGGTGATAATCTGTTACTCTTACTAGTTACTTAAATCTTAAAACTAAAGCTACGAGGGTTCCAAACGCGCCCTGGTCTGAGAAGAGCTCACAACAAACTCAACCGGGTTTTTTCTATTAAATGTTTTTTATTTATTTTTATTATAATATTGTTTGGTGTCAGGTACAAGAGGCGGTGAGCAACTGCCTGCCGCACTTGGTGACATCGCCTGCGCTGGAGGACGATATCCCCACGATCGTGAACAAGCTGCTGAAGCAACTGCTCACCGCTGAGAAGTATGGCGACAGGAAGGTGAGCGTAACTCCAAAATAGGGAAGATTAATTATTGGGTCCCCAAAAAAAAATGAGATTAAAAAAAAATTGGGTATTTGACAACTAGTCAAATCAGGTAAGTTTTTTTAAACTTCAAAACGCGCGCTGAGTATAGGATTTTGTATGAAATACTGAATTGTGACGTTATCAATTTTACTTTAATCGATAATTTAATATGTTTGTCACACAAAATATTATCAGGAGACGTAGATATAACGTCTGTTGGCAGCTCCTCTATTTAATAATCACAAAAAATAATATTGACTAGTTGTCAAATACCCAATTATAACAGCTATTAATTAATTCATCTATAGTGGTAAAATCACAAAAACGCATAAATCACTATCCAGTGCTTTTGTAGATAATCTCTCCCAAGAGTTTGTCTGGAAGAGACTTGTCATTATTTTAAAAAATAGAACAATATATACATTGGCTCGTTTCAAGCCTCTGACATTGAAGTAGGAAATCATATCATTGCCCCTACAGCATCAAATTTTAGCGTGAGTTAAGATAAGTCAATGACATCTATCGGCAATCTAAGAAAGCTTCCTCACAAATTGGAGAAAAGTATACAAGTCGCGTCTCAAATAACAATTCACGGCCTCGTTGACTTAAAAAGGCCTCGGCTAGCCCGTCGTCCTTTTAAAATCACTTGGGAAGTCGTCGGCTTTGCCTTGTCCTTCCAATATTACTCAGCCGTGAATTGCTAAATTTTCGGCCTGGACAGTAATGTACTATTGTTGTAGGGTGCCGCGTACGGGATCGCTGGCATTATCAAGGGGCTCGGAATCCTGTCGCTCAAACAACTGGATGTAATGGGGAAGCTTACCGAAGCCATACAAGAGAAGAAGAACTTTAAATACAGGGAAGGTAAGTCTAAATTGGTGAAATATTGATGGGAGGAACTTTAAGAATTAAAATGGAGGTGTAGGATGCCTTGTTTGTAAATTGCTTTGAACAAACAAGTTGCTGCCTCAATGCCAGTCAAATCATCTACTTGGCTTTATTCGATCAATCATAATTTTTGTTAAAATTCTTTGCAGATCCACTTTTAGTCAGAAATAAGTAACGATTTCAGCGATCCAAAGTGATTGCAATCATCTTAAGCTGGGTTCAAATTACTGTGTTGTGGTGTGGTGTGACGCGACAGAATGCTATCAGTTTCATACTTTTAGTATGGCTAGATACACATCAGTGTATTGCATTGTGTTGGGGCGGCTTCTGTCGCGGCGTCGATCGCTCGACCCCCGGTCGCGCCACAGAGGTGGTGGGGGATCTGTCGCGCCACATCACGCCACAGCAGTATGTATCTAGCAGTACGACACGTTATCGCGACAGATACGGTCGTGTGATCCTTGATATTCTACTGCGTAAAAATGTCCGACGAACTTATAGAGTTGGTGCGGCAGTACAAATAATTATATGATACTAAATCCAAAGATTATAAACATCAAATCATCAGGAATGCGGTTTGGGAGGAAATATCGATGGAATCTTTCTTCGTCACTTTCTAATTCCTTTACAAGACAGTGAAATGCGCCCCTAGTTTCTCGTAATCTATTTACAGGATGAACCTAATGTTTTCTTTTCTTTTTTTTCTTTTATATAAGAAGACTCGCCAATACAAGAAAGTTAATATCTTCATCGAAATCGCTGTCGCTTTTTTTTTTTTTTATACACTACAAGTTAGCTCTTGACTGCGATCTCACCTGATGGTAAGTGATGATGCAGTCTAAGATGGTAGCGGGCTAACCTGTTAGCCCGCTACCATCTTAGACTGACATGTTAACGCTATTAGATGATTCTGAGAAAAACATTTTAGATGTATTTACACCACAATGTACGGACTATGAATGATCCAAAAACGCGCCACAAAGCGACACGACACACCACATAAGTATGAACACTCGCCGACACAACAGATAGCGCCACATCACACCACAACACAGTAATTTGAACCCAGCTTAAATGTTAGCTGTTAAACTTTATTAGTGTTAGCCTCGCTGGACACCAGTAAATCATCCTTGAATTAGGTCAAGAGGCAAATCAGTTTACTCCTCCATTTTGTCACAGACAAAACTATGTAGATACAAATGTAACATTTTCGTCTGTGACACCACCCGGAAAGGGTCTACAGCTCCGGGTTATGCCCTGCGTTATATTATGCCCAAAAATGAATACAAAACAAGGCGCTGATTTTCTGCTGTGACCCGGGTAGCAACACAGTTACAACAGTAATTTTAAACAATAACAAAAGTTGTATCTCTGCTGTATTTCCCGGCTCAGGTGCACTGTTCGGCTTCGAGATGCTGTGCTGCAAGCTGGGCCGGCTGTTCGAGCCGTACATAGTGCACGTGCTGCCTCACCTGCTGCTCTGCTTCGGCGACAGCTCGCAGTACGTGCGCGCGGCGGCCGACGACACCGCCAAGCTCATCATGAGCCGGCTCTCCGCGCACGGCGTCAAGCTGGTGCTGCCGTCCCTGTTGCAAGCTCTGCAGGACGACAACTGGAGGACTAAGGCGGGTGAGTGCAGAGGGCGCTTCGGCGGCAGCTCGCAGTTAGTGTGATTCCCGCATACCCTTGCTAATAACAATCCACGTCTTTTCACATATATTTGACCAGAGAACTGTTCGGACACCAGTATGTTGCAATGGTCCAAACCGGAAGGTCATAGCCAGTTATTGAGTTCTAGGAGGGAAGGAGAGGTTTAATAATGGACAAACAACTCAATCGGGAACGGCTGCCGTAAGTATGCCTTGGCGAGTCTGAGAAAGATTTGACAGCATTTCTAGGACCCCTCAACTCAACCCTGAGGTCAAGGGAAGTCGTACCACCAATTAAGCGCTCCAGAGTCGGTGTGATAAAACTCAAACATACTATTTTTGTATCGGAGACAGTTCGCAAAATGTGCGTGCGGTAACAAGACGACTTATCGCCTGGGTAACGTTGGCAGACGTCCTGTTTGTGAAAGCAATCCTATATATATTTTTTTTTATTGTGAGATAGGCTTGCGCTTGACGACAATCATGCTTAGTGTAGTGTGTAATATATTTCAGAATAGACAATCAAAGTTAGTTTTGTCACGGAACAGGTTCCATAGAGTTGCTGGGAGCCATGGCGTACTGCGCTCCGAAACAGCTCTCTTCCTGTCTGCCGTCCATCGTGCCCAAGCTCATAGAGGTGCTCAGCGATTCGCACATGCGCGTCCAAGAAGCTGGAGCCGAGGCGTTGAAGGTCATCGGCTCCGTCATACGGAACCCCGAGATTCAAGGTAAGGCACTCTTCGAAACCCTCGATAATTTGACATTTGTCAATAGTGTATTTCGCTTAGCTGCACATAATATTTTTGCTGCAATATAATTTGATACTGTAGTAATAAGATTGAATAAGAATCTTTTCTCTTACTTTTGCTTGGACCCACCCAAAACTTTTTTTAGTAAAACAACCTCTAAAATCTATATTTGTCAATAATGTCCAGCTAACAATCACAGACTTTTTCATTTTATATTTGGGGTCGTTGAGCATTGTCTGGACCGAAAACTGCCTTTTAAAATCTTCATACTTGCAGGGAATATGTGTGTAAAATGCTACAAATATTGTAAAATACTTCTTGACAGATTTCAGAAGCTGCACAATCACTGCCGAAATCCTCAATAAAGTAATTTTATTTTATATGACAGTTTAAACAACAATTGAATTTGTTACAGCGATCGTGCCAGTCCTCCTCCAAGCCCTACAGGACCCGTCCAACAAGACATCGCTCTGCCTCCAGACCCTGCTCGACACCAAGTTCGTGCACTTCATAGACGCGCCCTCCCTGGCGCTCATCATGCCAGTGGTGGAGCGAGCGTTCCTGGACCGCAGCACGGAGACGCGCAAGATGGCCGCGCAAATCATCGGCAATATGTACTCGCTGACCGACCAGAAGGATCTCATGCCGTACTTGCCCAGCATCATCCCTGGCCTCAAGAGCTCGCTGCTGGATCCAGTGCCTGAGGTGAGTGACTAGCGTCGTCTGTCCTTGGTTTTATGAACCACTTTAAGACTTTCCATCTCTGTTGGGTACAAACAGGACCTGCACCCCGATTATGAAAGAATTGTCGATCAAATGGTAAAGGTTCGGCGTCAAAGTAAAATAAACCATAACAGCATTGAATTAGAGCTCAATTTCGTGTACCCATTCTTATACGTTTAGGTATGTACGATACCCTAAAGGTATGAGAATGGATACACGAAATTGAGCTCTAATTTAATGCTGTTATGGTTTATTTTACTTTGACGCCGAACCTTTACCATTTGATCGACAATTCTTACATAATCGGGGGGCAGATGTAGACATGAATAAATAGTTTTGTTGAAAAAGTCTGATTCATTTATCCGAAGATCTCACAGTTTGTTGGTTGAAACGAACTCACAATTACTCAACAACTAGATTATGCCCCCGACTCCGTCAGTGTGGATGAAGTGTTTTTTTAATACCCGGGGGAACTCCTTAATTTTCCGGGATACAAAATCCTCTATACAGAATTTCATCAAAATTGGTTGAAAACATGGGCCGTTAAAGGCGTCCCAACATGCACTCATGCGTTTTGAATGTGGTGGCGCTTTGTAAATACTTTCAGGAATACTTTCAAACGTTTTGAGTCTTGGAGGGGCGCGCTATGTTATCGTAGTTAATCTCTATAAGGATATCGCATTCCGTAGAGTATATTTAGCCTCGTAGCTTTAGTCTTAAGATACCGTTGTTAATTAACACCATCAACTCTTATTTTTTATAAACATGACGTTCAGAAGGTGTACTTTGTAGGTACCAATTTTGAATAAAGATGATTTTGAGTTTGAGTTTGAGTTTATAGTCCCACAAACTTATCTGACCCGGTGACAGGGGCGCTAGTGAATATTTTAAAAAAAACTTAACTGACATAAAAATAAGTTCTAATTTCGGCCACCGGGCCAGATAAGTGTGACGGATTATAATCTTGGGGGATGCCCCGTCGCTCACATCCGCAGGAACTACCTTCTACCTCCCTGCACGTGTCCCCTGGGGGGTGATAAACGAGCGACGAACCTACAGGCGAAATAAGCGTTCTTTTTAATTAGCTTGCTAATATTATAAACACGCTTAAATATACTAAACGCCATACGATTAAATAAATAAATCTGGTGTATGGGGGGGCAGGTGCGGTCGGTGTCGGCGCGCGCGCTGGGCGCCATGGTGCGCGGCATGGGCGAGGGCAGCTTCGAGGAGCTGCTGCCGTGGCTGATGCACACGCTCACCTCCGAGTCCTCGTCCGTGGACCGCTCGGGCGCCGCGCAGGGCCTCTCCGAGGTCGTCGCCGGCCTCGGCTCGCACAAGCTGCACAAGATCATGCCCGGTACGGTGCCGACATTACACTACACGTCTGCCTATAACTTGTGCCAATATACAGACACATCTAAACGGTGTTGTGTTAATCATTCCATCTCACTGCCGCGCTAGAAACAGATATGCTGTGTAAGTGAGATCGAGTGGATCGCCACTCTTTTTACCCGACTGCGGAACGCACAGGGTTATGTATTCATCAGTCGATATATAATGCTTGTTCAAGCGTATTTTACGCAGTCTCCCGTCAAATCTCATAATTAGTATTAAGGAGACCTTAAATATTTGGTCACAATCACATAGACTTTTGTTGGTTCATATTAAAATTAAGCTGAATTTGAACACATCATAATATTTACAACTTTTCAACAAATTCAAATATCTGGTCAAGAATTTTTTTAGTTTCTTAGCATTTACTGATTATTTATCTATTTAAAATGTGCCCTTTTAAGCATCATAATCAGTGATAGATTCAAATTTTATTTTAAACCGATCCGTTCATATCAAATTTTTATGATCCATCCAAAGTCCACACTGACAAATAAAGTTAAAAACTCAACTTATTCCGCATGTAGGGCTCCCTCATATAACTGCGATGCGATGCGAATTTCTGCGATGCGATTTCGTGCGGCGAAGCGTTGGTCCAGGTGACCATACGCTCGACGGTAATCTACCGTACTGGACGTGTTTTTAGAAGTAGTGACATGGATCGAAAGAAGCGTGTTGCAGTGCTGTTATTGTTAAATAGATATAGAAAAAAAGAAGATGTTGGGTTCATCCACTTATTACAATAATGAACGCTGATGGGAACTATTTTATTCGAAAATACAATGGTTGAAACACTATATTGCTTGAGCGACGGCCGATTTCGATTTGCGACGATATTGTATCGCCCTCGCCGTGGTATCAAAATTCGAAGCCGAACCGAATCATGATATCCAGGTAGGAGAGGGAGTGCGCGATGGTGAAACTGAAATAGTTATATACAATACATACGTTTCTAAACCTTAACTCTAACTTATAAAGTCTGTTTGAAGGTTTCTTTTAGTATTTTGGCGCGATTGGAATATGAAACAACTTTTGACCAACGTACTTGTATGTTGTAAGTTTGTTAAGATTTGGCCTTGAACTAGAGAGAGCAAAGAATTTACCTATTTGAGAAATTTTTTTTGAAGTATTTTAAAAGTATTCTATTTTTAGTTTCACTTAAACAGTCGAGTGAGCACATTTATATGTAGTTCCTCCATAGTTTTGAAGGTTTTGAGATAAACTAATAATTTATTTATTTTTACGGTTTATTTGTGTTATTTTGGTTTATAAAAAACAATGAAATTTTACACTAATTTAATTTATTAGTTGTAATACATAACTACATACCTACTGTAATTACTAATTTAATTTTCTTAATTTAGTAGATTTCATTTCATTTCATGTAGGTACTTAACCCAGTATCTCAGTATCTAGTTACTTTGTCAAAAATCGTTGCGAACACGATATCGAAAGAGGTCAATATTCATCGCGAGGTATTTGCTAGAACGGCATTTCGGTCAATATATAGTTTCAGAAAATATAGTGATTCGAAATCCGATATCAAATATCAATATATAGTTTCGATGTGATATTCCGAAAAAGCGATATTACCCACTCCTATTGCCCACACGCTGTC